>JAGFMF010011428.1:5020562-5035854 GCA_019455555.1 Galemys pyrenaicus
GCTGAACAGAAGCTTTTAAGTTTGATGTAGTCCCACCTGTTTATCCTCTCTTTCACTACCTGTGCTTTAGGTGTTGTACCTCCAAAGATGTCATTGATGAGAACACTCATTTCTTTAAAGCCCCTTTCACTGCGTTAGCAGGGCACTCAGGAGACCATCACAGATGCCTTTGGAGGGAGCGGAGCTTCTGCCTTCCCACATGAGCACCCGGCTTCGTGGCTGGTCACCTCTGGGGGCTGCAGTGAGGGAGCCCAGCTTGGAACAACCCCGAACTGGGCCAAAATTTTGGCTGAGGGGAAGAAGGGGCAGTTGGGTAGGAGGGTGGGTTCACTGTAGTAGCTGCAGCTCACCTGGCTGCAGGTGTGACAGTGCCTGTCTGGTGGAGGAGGGTGGTGCTTTGGTAAGTCAAATATGCTGGACCCTAATATCCCACTTCCATTTTCACATGAGTGGCATCTGTGCCAGGTGTCCACTGTCAGTGATACGTTAATGAGGGCTTATTCACTCCTGTTCTCCATCATCACCATCGCCATCACCACCATGCCTCCCTTGACCTGTGAGCCCATGAACTGATACAGTCCCATTCACTTTGAGGGGGGATTTCCAACCGCCATTGTGGTCCCTCAGTGTGCATGAGGAAGTGCCTGGACCCCAGTCAGGGCAGAAAGGAGGCCCACAGAGGTCACACCTGCCAGGGCGAGCCTGCCCTCTGGGTCCTAAACTGCAGCCCATGTCCAGGTTCTCCGCCCTCTGAGCTCCCCCAGCTTTTGTCTGCCCTTCCTCCCCCAGCTGTTCCATTCAGCAGCCCTTTGGATAACCTGGCCTCCTTTGTGGAGGCCTCCATTAAGGCAAACGGTCAAAGGCCAGCCAGCACGTGCCGCTTCTTATCAGCCCATCTCAAGATCCTGCTTCTCCAGGCTTGGGCAACAAAAAAGGGGGCGGCCCCAGCTCCCCCAGCTCCCCATGGCCCCGGACACAAAAGGGCGGGTGACAAAGACATTTTCCCGGATGGCAGGTGTTGGTGTCGGATTCCGCCCAGAGAGCACAGGGCAGAAGAAAGGCGAGGCTGGCTGCCGGGGTAGCACAGACATGCAAGGGCAGGAGTGCGGCAGGGCCCCTCGAGAGGGAGGCGGGAGGAATGTGAGGGGCAACTCAGCGCAGGGTCAGCCAAGGAAGGAGGTCCCTCAGCGAATGTA
Source organism: Galemys pyrenaicus (assembly GCA_019455555.1). Taxonomy (NCBI): domain Eukaryota; kingdom Metazoa; phylum Chordata; class Mammalia; order Eulipotyphla; family Talpidae; genus Galemys; species Galemys pyrenaicus. The sequence goes on from JAGFMF010011428.1 coordinate 5,021,759, forward strand.
AACAGCACTCCCGGGAGCAGGGTCGTGGGGCAAATTCGATGACACGTGTCTTACCTTGCTCCAACATTGCAACGAGATCTTAATTTTAATCTGAAGGGAAAGAACATAAAATCAAGTAAATACAAGCCCAGCACACCCATAGTCCCACACCACTTGATAATGAACACAGTGCTAATCATACATTTATTCCTGAGCTGCCTGAGTGTTGTCACAACTAGATTATGAACTGAAAATTCACTTAAAATTCTACCTATGGGATAGGATTCCAGTTGCTGACACACGTGTGAGAGGAAGGTGCCACCCGCATCCCTGGGACATACCGCAGAGGCTGCAGGGAGCGTGGCCTGCACTGGGCAGCTGTGGACAAGATGGCCTTTCCCTAAAGCCCTGTCCTTCCTGACTGATTTGGTCTAAAACATACAAAGATAAGTGTTTTAAGACAAGTGTTTGGAATTCAATGGATGATCTGGGAAAATTATCGAAATCCTCAAAGTGGGAAGTTTAAGACTCCAAGCCTCATTCTACATGTTTCTGGGTTGAACACGGTGTTAATAAATATGAGCCACTGTCACCTGCAAGGTGGCAGTTCCTGGGGCGAGGCATCTGCACGCTGGGCAGAAGACAGCTGAGGAAGGGACTCAGCGATGTAGAGACTGGACCTTCCCTCATAGAACAGTAGGATCTTAGTCATCAGCCAAAGCCGAGAAGGGAACTGAACTTGTCCATACTTTGTGACAGGCTTTCTCAGTCCCCCCGCGCCATCTACAGCCACCCTGCTATAGCCTGTGTTTGCTAAGGCACCGGGGCCTTTGCACATAACAAACTAGCAGCGCAAACTCTTCTTCCTCAGGCAGTAGCTCCTTACCCAACCCCACAACCGCATCATTAGACCACCGGGCCTGACCGAGGACATTTGTCAGTGATACGGAGCGTCTGCTGGGCCACAGGTGTGGATTCTCTGCTGATACTGTCTACCCAGGTTGGCACAGGGCCAGTTTCTGAGGTGGTGGCTCAGAAGTCTTGCAGCAGAAGGACCACTCTTCCTAGTCTTCTGAGGACTTTTATGAGGACTTGAACGAAGTCACGCTTTCCAGTCTATGGACAAAAATTCGTTCCCCGACCTTCTTATTTGAGTTTAGGAATTTAAACAGAAATAACCCGTGATGGATGCTCTACTAGCAGCCTTGGTCTCACTTGACTTCCAAGCAGTCAACCCTTCCTCTGCAAGCTGACTGAGCTCCAGGGGCACAGGCACTTGGACGTGTTGACTGTGGTTCCAAACTAGAAAGTTTTTCGTAATTCCCAGATAACAAAGTCATCCTGATTTCCTGCTTCTCCCTGATGCCCTGCTGCAGCCTGCTTACTCTCAGGGGAGACAGCACCCAGATTCCTCACGAGTCTTCCTTGAGTCATGCCACTGACCCTCTCCAGGGCGAGAGAAGGGTCTCTTCAGGAACGGGCTCCTTCCTCTCGCTCTCCCCACAGGCCGTGGTCATGCCGGGTGGACAGGCTACCCGATTGGTAGAAACCAAGAAAACAGATGGTGCAGCTAACAATGGGCGGCTTGTTTGTAATTGCTGATGAGGGCCAGTTTGCTCCTCTCCCCGGTGTGTTCCCAGATGCAGCGTGGTGTGGTGTGCCGGGCCAAACAGAATGTCTCAATAACTGCCAATCCGTGGTCGAGTTAAGGAGATGCAAAGACAGAGACAGTGGGGGCTGCCTTAATTATTCCATGGGGCTCAAATGTCACTTGCCCTTGACACACAGGCAGTGCTACCAAACAGTGGGGGCCCTGTGCTTGGAACAGAAGACTAGGCTGTCAGCTTCTTGATCCATCCCTGGGGGTGAGCACGAGGTGCCACTAACCTAGGCAATGCTGTAAAGTTTCTCGAGCTCACCACTTTGGAGATGATGGATGGAAAGAGAACAGGAGGTATATGATATGGGGTGTGGCGTGAGACATAATTATTTCAGCTCTTCATTAACGGGACACCTGATATATGCCAGGTACTGTTCTAGACTCTAGATTACAGCAGTGAACAAAGCAGATGGAAGCCCTGTCCTTGGGGTTCCAGAAGAGGTTAGACATGTATCCTAAATGGGGTGGAGGGGCAACATCACCCTTCTGGGAGACAAAGTTCTCCTCTTCTTTGTGTGTATGAAGTCCACATACAAGTGCAGTAAATCAACAGATGTATAGTATTTCTGTGGTGTTTTAGTGGAGGGGACAAATCAGGAAATATTTCAGAAGGCTTCATGGTGGGGAGATAAAAGTTTGAGAAACATTTCATTAGAGAATTAGCATGTGTCTTTGCTTCAGAGTTTCTGTACATCAGTGGTGCTGGAAATTAGGAGTAGCCCTGTTCACGTTTAAGAGTGGTTAAGCAAAACCACCCTGGAAATGTAACTCAGAAGCCACGGGGCTAAATGGGGCCCCTTAGCAGCTCAGACAGAGAGTGGGAGCCCAGGGAATGCGGAGGCCACTTTAGAGAGAGAGGTCTTACTTCTTTGGTTTCTTTGGTTTTGTGTGACTTCTTTGCTCACCTGGTTATCAATAGGATTTAAGAAACAACAACAATAAAACACAACAGAACACAGGAAACAATAGTTTTGGTTGGAGATTTGCTGTTTTCCACACAGCTTTGCCTGGCAGAAGCCTTTCAAGAACTGGCGGGTCTTTTTTCGGCCAGTTTTCTCTGGCTGTACTCACTGGGATGGCGAAAGAGCAAGGATTTGAACCGAGTCTTATCTCTGAGGGAAGGTTGCCATCCAGGACTGCCCCCTGGGATAACGCTGGGCAGGGTCAGACAAGAACAGTGGCTGCCTCTCCCTGGGTTCTTATTACTGAACAGTCAGTGTGGAAAATGATTAACTGGTTCAAGATAATTAGGGAAGAGAATGATTTTGAGAGCTGGCATGGATAAGGGAGAGAAACAGCGGACTAGGGTTCCAGCTTTAGGCGAGTGCTAAATATCCTCCCAGCAGGAAGGCGGACAGAGCTGGAGATCAGAGAGCTGTCTGGGCCATGCAGGCCCCTTGGAACAGCCTTGAGGAAGGGAACAGGTGCAGGCGTGGATGGGGTTAGCCTACACACTCAACTCAACACTGGCAACCCAAGACCAGTGGGAATTAGCCAGCCTAATTAACATTTCCAAATGGCCCAAGGATGGCTTCCAGTATTTCCAACCCAGCAGCAGTGCTGTGTCCTGGCCCTGGCCCTGGCTCTTGGCTCAGCTTCCTCTTTTTGGTGACTGGTCTTGCCCATCAACTTTGGTTCTGAAGCAGAAAGCTAGGACAGCTCGTCCAAAAGGCAGGCAGGCAGAGTGTGTGCATGTATTGTGTGTACCTGCACCTGTGTGGGGGCTAAGTGAGCAGGTGGAATATTCGTGAAAAAACTTTGCTGGCATTCCTCTCCTTCCCTTCCACAGCTATAACATGCAGGTTTTATGACTATATTTAACTATATTGTAAATTTAAAATTAACATCTTGGTGTCCACTTTTTTTTAGACGCTCATAAAGAAGTTTCCAGACCCTTTTGGTATCTCATGGAATGTGAATATCAAGACCTCAGTTCCCTCCTGGTCATGGGGAGGCTTTTCATTTAACCAGACTGAATTCACATCTCAAAATTGGCGAAACAGTAGACAAATGCACTTAGAGGCAACAGTCACAATAGTCAAAAGATGAAAACAGCCCTGAAGTCTATCCGCTGAGACAGACTTGAGAACGTGCTAAGGGAAGGAAGCCAGTCACCAAGACTGCTCATGGCCTGAGCCCAACTTTAAGAAGTGTCCAGAACAGGCAGATCTGCAGAGCCAGGAGGGAGACCAGTGGCTGCTTTGGGTTGGGCGAGGAAGGGGAAATGGGCTTAATGACCAATATATTTGTGGGTTTTCTTTGTTTTAGGAGAGGAAAAAAATGTCCTAAGATGAGACTGTGGTGATGGCTGCACAGCCTCATGAGTTCACTGAAAATACTGAACCGTACAGTCCAAGGGCCTGGGTGCTATGGTATGTGAGCTACCTCTCAGTAATAGATGATTATTTTTTGAAAATGGCAAAACAGAAGATGGTTCATGCAGCACTACTTCCTGCTCTTCTTAATGTGATGTTTAACAAAAATGGTCCCAAGTTCTAAGAGAAAACATTTTCCCCATGGGCCCCAGCAAGGCAGGGCACCATTTATGAAGTTGAGCAGAAGCCAGCTGCCCTGTGCCTGGTCCATATTTCAGACTTCAAACCCCCCAAAGGCAAGAAAACAGGGGCCACTCTTGAGGCAACATGCGGCCCTCTCCTTCAAGGCTGTCTCAGGTTGATTTGAATGGAATTCATCGGTCTTAAGACAGCTTGAGTCAATGGGGTAGGACTTACATTTGGCTTCTTTGGGACAAACTGAGATTTCCTGTCTAGTCAAAAATTCTCTAATAATCAGAAGCCCAAGAAAATGTAGCAGTTTTAGCTATGGTGACTTGGGTGACTAGGAGTTCTACATTCAGACCTGACGTGTCTGAGGAAACATTTAACCAAGGAAACAGGATAATGTCACTGACAAATAGTGTCACCTGTCTTCAGATATTAAGAAAGCTGTTTTAATCCAAATTTTTTTCTAGATGTGAAATCTTCCTGTGGTGCTACATTTGCACACTAAAGTAGGAAATACTTTAGTTTAGGCTCAGTTAAACTTCTCAGCTACTGTGCCAAAGTGGGTTTGTGCACTTGCCACTGTACAAATAGTAGCGGCCATAAATCCTCTACAAAATAGTCCTTTCTGCCTGTGGGGAGGGCATGTTCCCTTTACCACAAAAGACGGGCTCCTCCCCTTCAGCCATTTGTTTCCTTCTGAGGACTTGTTTTCCTCAAGCTCAAGACCATTTGGGGTAGGTGGGGGAAAGAAATTTGTTGAGGAGAGCAGACATTTAACAGGTTCAATGCTGGCCTTGACTAGATCAGCCACTGATAATCAAAACAAAACAAAAGAAAAGCAAAACAAAACAAAACATCAACTGCCCTCAGCCAAAACTGCTTTTGCTCTACTGAGGGCAGACTGCAGTGAGAGTTTGCAGTGAGTTGCAAATCTCTACACATATAGAGAGCGCTAGTATGTTCATAGACTGTTCTAGAGACCATGTTCAAAGGACTGAAATAATGTCATGAAACCTTACCCTCATATCCTAGCTCTCCTAGTTGTTTGGTTATCTCCAAGTAACTCTACCAGGGATAGCTGCCCACCGTGATTCTTCATGCTGGCTCACAGGCTCGTGACCACAGATGCTGACATGAGAGAGTGTGGGGGTACGGACTGCAGGTTAAGGTTCTGTCCATCTTTTCACCTTTTTCTTTCCGCCCCTAAAAGCTTCCCCTATAAAGAGGCAGTGTCACCATTCTCTCTCCTCAGCTGTGTAATCTGGTTAGGGGCTGCTTTTGGTGGCTTGGGTACCACTGGGAGTTCCCTGAGGGGCTCCAGAGAGAATGTTCACCACACTGGTCAAACATGTACTATATGTACTACATGCCTGATATATGACAGTCAACAGGATACATCAGACAGGGTGAGATATTATCTAGTATCCTCCCTGTCCTATCACAGGTACCCTTCTGAAGAAGTCAGAGTGATATTTTTTAAACAAATATCCTGTCAAGTCATGCCACTAACCACCCTCCAACAGTTGACATTTATTAGAGCAACAGCCAAGTCTTCCCCATGGCTTAGCATGTTCTCACCTCCCTCTTCCTCACCCCTTGCTCAGTCTGCCTTAGCTATGATGGGTTTGACACAATTTCTTGAACACGTCAAGTTCCTGCCTCAGGGTCTTTGCACTTGCTATTCCCTTGGCCTGGAATATTCCCAGTCCCACGTGGGCTTCAGCCTTCTCCTCCTCGAACTGTTTCCTCAAAAGTCACCTTCTCAATCAGGTCTGTTTTAAAGTGCTCCGACCCAGTGCTGTTTCTTGGTGGTCCTCCTGTCCAGCCTTCCCTGCTATCTTTTTCTCCTGAGCCCTCCTCAGCTCCTGACAGGAGACTAGTGTCTTCCCCACTCATCGGAAAGATAAGCCTCAGTGAAGGAGGGGCTGTGCTGTCTTGCAACTTCTGTATTCCGCATGGAATACTCAGGAAATCTTTATGGAACTCATGTCTGAAGGTCCTGTCTCTGAGGGCACGGGTGACGGCCTGAGGAGTAAAGCCGGAGTTCCCATCCACTGTCTGTACCAAGGCACATGTGTCCGCAAGACCCAAGCTGGATCAAATTCTAATACCAAAATATGGCTGTGGTGAATGACCAGTTTGGGGTAATCAGGACTACTGGCCCTTGAAGTCACATCTTTTCCTTTTTCTGTTGGGTGCTCCCTTTCCCCTAGTGCTCTCACAGGCACTCTTGGGTCAGCTAACCTGCCTGGGTCAGGAGTGCCTGGCCTCGGAGCTGCACACACAGAGGGTTCTGGTGTTGACTGGAATCGGGCTGCTTCTTGAGTCACTTCTCTGAGCCCTAGGGATGTAGCTAGGTTGCAGGGTTTCCCTAACTACCACGCATGGGCCCTGGGATGCACCAGCCAGGGTCTGGCCAGACATACTCAGCAGTGACAGCAGGGCAAAGTGTGCTTCTTGGTTTGCAGGAGCTGCGGGGAGTAGAGCGTTGTCATGCGAGCACCGGAAAACCTCGGTGGCTTTCCTTAGCCCCAGGAAATCTCAAGGTCAGCTGACCCAGCTCAAGAGGGGAGATGCTGGATGACAGAGGCCACAGTTCCCACCACAGATAATAGCTGGGTACTGCAGGGAGGCAAGAGGGACCTCGGTGTGGGGACAGAGGTAAGTCAAATGTGTGTTCATGTAGCTGCCATTTTCTCCTCTCACAGTCTTGAAAAACAGGCTTGAAAAATAAGCCTTTCTTCTTTCTTGCATTCTTTGCACCTGATGTTACAAGGACTCTTCATGTGCACAGAGATGAATTTTGCTCACGTCACTGCTATAAATACCTCATGTATTCTTTATTTTCTACAAAGTTGGCTTGCATATTTCCTGTTTTTAAGGGATTTTTTTTTTAGCCTTTTGGGGAAACTTTAAAGCTTAATGGTGAAAAAGGAACCATCTTTTCTCTTTATTATGCTATTTAAAGGTACATTTCCTGGTTATCATACATCATTCGGGAAAAGAATATAGACTGAGCTTTCTTTTTTCTGTCAGCAGGACTTAATGGTAGTAAGAAAGGTCCATATGGATTCTTCTTTGGTTTGGTTGTTGCTAAACAGAAATTCAAGCAAAACCATCGAATCTTCCAGGAACCTACTCTAATGACTGGGATGTACATGCTCCACTTGCTAGGACCACAAGGACAGGAGGGCCACGGCCACTGTTCACAAGCATGTGAGCCCAGCTGTCAGAAGGTGTAGGTTCCTCTGAAACAAACTCACAAGGTTATTTCAGATAAGCTTTAATTAAGAGTCATTTCCAAAAATGTCTCTGAGAAAAATTCTTGGTATCTGCCAGCTATCTCTTGGCAACTGTTAAAGTGTCCCTGGAGTTGTAATTAACAGTTAGGAGGAAGAATATGCCACTTGCATTTAAGACCCTATAAGGACTGGGAAACCTGACCTAACCTCAGACAGTATTTCACAGAAAAAGCAGCATTTTCAAGTTCTTTCACAGGAACAAATTAAATGTAATGTCCATACTTCAGAATGAGTAAACTTGGGTCCGTTCTTCTTCTGGGAACCTGTGAACACCCCCCTCTCGGCGCCAGCCCTGGGGTCAGGAGAGTCCCCACAATCGCTTCCTCTGTTCTTTCCATATTTACTATTTTCATTTCTTCTTCTGTCCATGGCCCTCCTGGTTCTCAGACACTGCAGTTCTTAGCCAATGTGGGGAAGTTAAAACTTCACTGGCAGGATGCTCAGGACAGTATCTGAAATATGTCAGGAACATTTCATTTTCTCTGGGGCTCACAGGCGGGCAGCCTGGTGCATCTCAGGGGAATCATCTGACCAAAATATGGCTGACTGTATCTCTTTTCTTTTTTGACTCTTATCTTTTGGACAAGCAGTTAGTGTATGGGGCTAATTAATCTAGGCTTATTAATAGTCATTTTTAGTGGTTCGTGAGTATCTGCTTTTCCCTAACAAGACTTTAGGCTCCAGAAGGGAAAGGGAGATGCAGAGCACAGGTCTCCAAAGCCTCTGTTCCCTCACAGTGCCGGGCACGGTCCTGTTAAGGGTGGAGGTGGCCCCAAGGGAGGAAGGAAAGGGAAGGCGATGGGAGGGACACAGGCCCAGTTCAGAGACAGTGACATCTGACAGGTATGACTACTATTTTCTTTTCTTTTTTTAAAAAAGACTTATTTATTTATGCATATAAGAGTGGGGGTGCAGGTCAGAGGTTCTGGGTGGGGGTAAGACGATTCACCAGAGACAGAGTGGGGAGCAGAACAGGCAGAATGACTGAAATACACTGCTGAGGAGCAGGAGGTGAGGCAGGAGAGGTCTGCTGCGCCATGGGGGTCACCCCCTAGTCAGGGCTTGGACTCATGGCGCAATGGCTGTGGATGCTTCACAGTGCTGTGCTTAACCCCTTGCACCACCAGGGAGGGCCTGGGTATGACCAGTGTTTTCTAGCTGATCAAATGGAACGGATGTTTGTCTCATCTCATGACCAGAACTGACATGGAGAAGAGTAAAAGGATTTTAAGTTTCTAAAAGGATTGAAGCAGCAGGAGACCAAATGTGGTGCTCCAGGGGGCCATGGGGAAGTTGGTTTACAACCTGCCATACCAATTACAAAAGCTCCCCAGATCAAGTTCCAGTTATTCAAACTGCACTGTCCCCTCTGTGAGTTCAGCAGGACACTGGCAACCTTCTTTCTCAGCACTGGGTTTGGCCACACAGATTACCACTGGCGCTCTAAGGAAGTGAGGGGGACAAATGAAACGGTCACAGGCGTGCGTTCTGTATCATGTGTCAGGCCCAACTCAGACCTGTGGTCCGGTGACTCCCCTGCACCAACACCACTTACGGCAATAGCCAGAGCCATTTCTGTACCACTTCCATTTTCCCTCGGTGCTTATGTTCTAAGAGAAGAATTATACAGCCCATTATAGGTGCAAGAAACGCTCACATAGGACAAAGACACTCATATGCTAAGAAAAGTCAGGGTATAAGTGGTGACAGGTTAGACGGGACTGAAACAAGGACTTTAACATTACAAGATGTCTTGATTTAGACAAGGCTTTCAGTCTTGCTTGCATATTAGAATACCCTCAGGGCTCTCAGAAGAAGGTTCCTTTTGCCCAGGTCGCACTCCAGACCTGCTTGCAGGCCTGTGGCTCAGCAACAGAGAAGCACACCGAGGGGTGGAGTGAGGAAGTCATGGATTCTTGAGTAGATGTTGACCTAAGAGAATCTGTACTTCAGGAAAACATCTCTGTGGCTTGAATACAGTTCTGAGCTTTAAGCCTGGTCTTTAATGTTTACAGGAAGGCAGCAGCCATGGCTAGTGATTTTTGGGGCTACCAGGTATGCACTGAGGCTGCATTTCCATGTCTCACAGTCCCTAGTTTACACCTCCCCTGCTACGAGACAGACTGATGGCAGGCACAGGGTAGTCCAGGATGAGGAAACACCCAGACAGGCAGCGTGGGCGAGAATCAGCACAGCAAACATCTGGTAAGGGTTCCCTGCATGCCAGGCACTGTTCCATCTCTTCACACGTTAAGTCATGCATGTCCTTTAAGGAAGGTGCTAACATCAGACCCATTTACAGAATCTGAGTCACAGCGTGACAGGTCACTTGGCCGGGGCCCCAAAAGGAGCAGGGATGATACCTCTGTCTGGCTGCAGAGCCCCGGCCTCTTATGAGACACTTCTTCCCCACCGGGGAACCCAGGTAGAGGGGATGCCAGCTTGGGTGGAAGGGTCTGACCAGCACTGAACGAGGCCTGCCTCGTTCTGAGATTTGAGAAAGACTACAGTGGTGTAGGTGAGGAAGATGAGCAAGTCTGTGCTGGCTTAAGCATGGGGGGCAGAAAATGTGCAAACACTGACAATGGGGCATGGAAAGCCTGAGGTTTGCCGCAGGCACAATGGCCTGCCTTGCTCCAGCGTCCAGGAGCATTGCGTGTTGTTTGGGCCAGGATGCTGGCTGTGCACCCCGAGGCCTCGGGTTCTCCTGGCTGGCCTGGATCTGACTACCAGGGCTGTGTGGAAGTCTGTGATATGTGTTTGTTGACTAAATGAAGTCTCTGTATGTACTGGGCTTCAGTTTCCTCACCTCTTCAATGTGGCTGGTAGAAGAGAGAAGGAGGGAACCCTTTAAAGGACTTTGCAGTGACAACTGCTAGGTTACTAAAGGCATAATCACACGACACAAGTGTGAGGCTAGTGCATGGATAAACCATCACCTTGACTCAAAGAACCAGTGGCCAACAGATAAAGTTCTGGTGAGCTAAGATCCCATGGTCTGTGTTTCTGATAAAGTTAATGTCTTCCCCAAACTTAATTCTTATCTCATGAAGACACTTTGAAGAATGACAGTGAGGAAGGTACAGCTTTCTTGAACACACTTTTTTGAAAAAACATATTATGACAGTATGTACCTCTTTCCTCTCTGTGACATAAGTGGTTTGAAAAGACTGAAAAACTCTCTTCTAACTCTCTGTGTAGGAAGCCCGTGACTAACATAACTGACAGCGTTTGGGTACAGCTGATCAAGTTGTGGGGTCTTACGGGGCATCACTAACACCTACATTTACTGTAGAAAAAGAGGGAGAATGAGGGGTGGCGTGAACTGATCCTTTGCCAACTTGTCCACTTTCACTGGCTGTCCTGTCATAGCTTGGTCTACAACAAACTCCAAAGAGATGTGAAGGCTTCTGGAGATCAACTCACTAAAGGCCCAGTGAAATGGCCACGGTGGGATCTGTGTGCAGGCTGACGAGACTGCAACATCCTGGCTCAGGCAAGGACAGTGAGTGTGTGGCCTAGGGGTCTTAGCAGGTGAAAGAGGGGTATAGCTCGCCACCTGCAGGCACAGAGTGGGCAGTTATAAAAGTAGTTTGTGACCATCTAAACCCAGGTCCACTTTAGGACCAACATGTAACATATCTTCAGTTGTATGAGGAGATTTTATTGGCTGGAATGACCCAGTGACACCTGGCTAAGTTTTCTGATCGTTTTTGTGAGTAACGATTCTGTTGCAAAACGAAATTACAGAAGTCTTTTCTTACTAAGAAGATGAGCATGATAATCCTTTCCTAGAGGGCACCCATGCCATGGCTGCATGTGACGGTGGAAGTGTGCGGTTGTGTGCAATAGCAGCAGTGGCACCGCATCCTGAAGCAGACTCAGACTCATCTGGTTTAAGCTCCGGATATGGCCTACATTAAACGTGGCAGAATCTGATAAGCTAGTGTGGCATTTTCTCCCACTTGTTCTAATCCTGGAGCCTACACAACTGAGCCTATCGTGAAAGAGGAAGTGTTTCTGACCACATCTTGGAGAAATCAAATATTGTGTTGATGTAGAGCTAACAAATAAACAAAGATTTGTGCTCCCTCTGCTGGCTCCCTTCAGCAATATTAAAGCAGCAAGGAACCATAAACAGTGTTGGCATCTTCTGCATATGCTGCCAATTCTCGTATACTGAGAAGAACATTCATTAAACTTGGGCCCACGCATTCTTGGAGAAAGATCCACCTTTGTTAACGTCTGACAAAGGTGCTTGGAAATTCTTAAGATAAGATATTAAATGAGACATACCTATAGTCCTCTACTACCAAAGTGCAAGCTGTGACTGTAATAATGATTTGGGGATTCATTTGTCAATAGACATAGTGGATTCCTCCAAGATTTTAAGGTCTAGATACAATCTTTAAAGTGGTTCTGGAAAAAAAAATTAAACTCTAAGCTAAAGTTTCTTTTCCTTTTTTGTTTTATAAGAGCAGTTTCCAAAAAGGAAAGATTCATACTATTTATATTCTTTCCGATAATGTCAAACATTAGACTTGATTTTCCAAATCATTAGCATGCAGAAGAATGACCTCATGGTGAACAGATGCACTTGGCTGTGAGCTGCAGTGATTACATCAGTCCCTCCCAGCAGTGGAGGGTGCCCATTCCAGTTAACCCTTTAAAGGCCTCCCTGCTGTCCCCCTTCCTTGGAAACATGTTTGAAAACACAAACTTACTCCTTAACATGTGTGTATGTTAATTGCATGTATATCATAAACACACCGAGAGAACACACCTAGACATACATGTGTGTGTTAACTGCAGCTGGTATTTGAACACTGGCTACCTTTTAGATATTGCTGGTCAATAAGGAAAGAATCAATAAAGAATGACAAACTACAGGCCTTGGTAAAAATAAAAGCAGTTTAAATACCTATTACACTGTGGGCATCATCAATATAAGTACTAGATGAACAGATCTGATGAAGTAAGTGGTGTTGAATACAGTATTGCTGACTGGTCCTTTAGATTTTTAAAGCTCTTTTTAAAATGTTGAGCACTAGCATATTAGCCCAAAAACAAAAGGCCCTACAACCTTACCAGTGGTTGACAGTGAGTCATGAAGAAGTATATTTACTTGGTCAGTGTGCCCCTCCAGAGACCCTGGGAACAGCACTGGGGCAGGGGATGCTTAGGAGAGGGCGTTTTCCAACAGCAGCATCTCTGGATGTAGGCCACTCCCCTTAGCATGCTTTTTCCTTTTATCAAGGACTTAAAGGCTGGGAATACAGGCTTTTCCTCTAGAAATGGAGGCTGCCTGCTGCCACATATATGGCCTGTGTTCAGGTTACTCTCCTGCTGCATTAACAACAATGCCCTTGTTGTCAGGGAGAAAAGAAACCTGGGAGCCCCTAATTCCTCAGACTGTGCATATGCATGTGAGCAGGAGCCCAAGCCTTGCTTGCATGACACTGTGGCCAAGATGGTCTGACTGGGTCCTAAGTGTGCTGTGGGAGTTTAAGCTGCTCAGGTCAGTTTTTCTAGCTGGCCTGTCACTTGGAAGAACAGGCTTCACCCTGATTTCTTAGTTTAAGCTGGCTGGCTCATCTGGGCTTGACAGTACTTGCCCCAAGAAAATAAAAAAAAAAAAAACCCAACACCCCACAGAATAAATGAAAAATACACAGAATAAATCTCTCTCATCAGTGAGAGATAGGGATGGGGGTACTCCAGCACACAGGTGGTTCTAGATGAGAGAGGGATGCGCTTCTGAAAATGTACATATGTGGCACAGAAATGTTCCACCCACTCACTGTATTGCTCCCAAATTTCAGTTCAAATCAAGTCATTTCTAGGTCCTTCCTAATCATTGTTGTGCGGGGAGAATATTATGTGCAGACTTAAAATCACATTCATGGGTTGGTGTGAAGTATATGTAAAAAATTTTACCACTCTTCACTGAATAGCCCAAACTGTGAATACTGCTGCTACTAATTTTAAAAAGAAAGGTCTAGCACTTGTCTTGATGTCCATCCTTGATTTCATGTTCCCTTTTAACAAGTCCGAATGTCCACTCTTGTGAGCTGTCAGAACCTTTATCTGTTAAACGACCAGCAGATGTGATGTTCTTGAAGATGGCAGCAATCTTTGCTAAATAGCAGGTCATAAAAAGCTTAAGTTACTGTTGGAATCCAGCTTAAGATGTTGCCTACACACTAATTCACTTCAATTTTTAAACAATTGATTTAAATAATTATAACTTTCTGGGAAACAATTTACAGAGAGGTTAAAATAGCCATAGAAAATAAATTCCATCAATATTTGTCTCGATAACATCTTAATCAAGAGCCTTAAGAATGTAACGGTAAGGAATAAAAATATTGAGTTATTATTTAACTTCTTTCAATCTTAAAAAACAGATGTTTCCCAAAGATTAAAAAAAATCCTGTGCTAAAAAATTAATTGCCAACACCTCTGGAGGACGGGTAAAAGTGCAGTGAGGTCTCTTAAAAAGTAGCTTTGCGGGGCCTCCCCGGTGGCGCAGTGGGCTAAGCGACACACTATGAAGCAAACCGCAGCCACTGCAGCACGAGTTCGATCCCTGCCGCCGGCCAGGGGGGGGACCCACATGGTGTGGCAGACCTCTCCTGCTGTGCCCGCTGC
>JAGFMF010011428.1:5051297-5063132 GCA_019455555.1 Galemys pyrenaicus
TCCCCGCTCTGTCTGTGGTGAATCCTCTCACCCCCCACACCTCTGGCCTGTACCCCAGTGCTTGTATGCATAAATAAATAAATCTTTAAAAAAAATATTTAAAAAAAAAAAAACAAAAAACACTGAAGAGGGTCAAGTCATCTGTGCAATTAATTAACTGAGGGCAAAAGGGCCTAGGACCACAGGCCCAATATTCTGTGTCAAGGCAGGTAGCACAGTTTAAGTCAACCCTGAGTCCACATGCAGGTTCCAGGCCACATGCCCTAGGCCTCAGCTCACCTCACAGAACCTCAGCCCTGCCCCGGGGGAGGGGGTTTAGGGCTGACCTGCAGAACCACGTTGCAGGGAGAACAAAGCCCTTGCGAGCCTGTGCACAATGGCAGCAGAGCAGCTGTTAGACCTTGCAGCACCCCTGCTGGTAGAACCCACCAAGGAGCAGCTGGCAAAGGAGAACTATGGCATCCCAGAGCAATGGATGACGGGAGGGAGGAAAGGCTTGGCGCAGAGGGCTGATCAACGGCTTATTTTATTAAGCACAGCGGTCAGGCTTGCAGCCCAGAGCGGTGGGTAAAGATGAAGACTCTGGACTTCCTTTTCTGGGAAAGGGCCTCATCACCTCCTGTCCCAGGTCTTCAAACTGCTTCCTTCAACAGGTGGGGAAATATTTTCATTCAACTAGAAAATCAAACATGAGGACCAGGGACTAGGATTTTAAATAACCATTTTAAATTGGGTCCCACCTACAGCAAATTCTGAACTTGATCAAATGATATGGGTGATGTAAACTGATGCTTCTGACGTAACTACCCATTCTCCTGACTACTTACAAATGTCACTTCAGAAATTCCCTTTGTTCTTCTCTCCTGCTCTACCTCCCCCACGCACATCGTGACAGTAGAGATGGGGGTCTCACTGCTTTGGTGGAACATTATGTAAGCGAGTCCCGGGAATGTTCAGTCCCAGGCTGTATTCTACTTGGACCCCGAGGATCAAGGAGAATGTGTGAACGAGAGAATTTTTAAAAAAGCCTCCTATGTATCCTCAATCAACGGCAGTAATTTTTTGAGTTCCTGAAACTACATAAAAAATATAACCCATGGTTCCTAGCTTTATAACTTTCTCTCAGTTTATAATTTTGCAACATAATCAAATTGCAGGACACCTAACACCAGTGTTGAGGAGGCAGGAAGCTCCTGAAGGAAGATGCTAGACTGACAGAATCGAATCCAGCACACGGTTCAGAGAGGAGGGTATGAGTCAGGACAGGGTCTGCACAGAATGCCTTAAATTCAGCTTTGGGGGCAGGTCTGGGAGTGAAAAATGGCAGCATGGGAAGAAAGGATCCTAGTCAGGCAGAAAATGTTTTAAAGATTATTTTTTAAAAAGTACACGGTCGGAGAAGTCGGGTTGTGCAGAAGTAATCATTGCTTCACGAAGGTCAGCAGTGGCTCTTCACTGTCAGAATTCAGCATGAGGGCAGGTCACTTGTCTTTACCCTGATGATCTGACAGCCAGTGGATGAAATACGTGCACCAGTTTCCATAGAGGTGGGTCTGAGCATGAAATTGTCTTACTGAATCTGTCAAGCAACTGTTAGGGCTGTTCTTTGGTGAGTGCAGGCCAGGTGATGGCCCAGGGACAAAACTGGGGGAAAGGTCAAAAGTCACTGAGTAGGGGGTTCCCTGAGCCCGGTGTCAATGTTAATTTTATTAAAAGCGACTCCATACATACTTGTCCCTTCATGAGCTTTACCTTTTGTACTTTGTGGAGGACAAATGAAAGGCACCTACCTGGACATTTTTAAAAATTATTATTCCTTAGTAATGTAATGTGATCCCTCGATGAAGAGAGACTATTAGGAGCAAATATAAAGACATTTTTACTAATATTTTGACTTTACTTCTTATATAAATATATCTCTAGGAAACATTCTCTAAAGTAAATGGGAGACTAAATAGCAGACTAAAACGATGGTGGCAAAAATAGATCCTGTCATATTATCTGTACATAGAAAAGCAAAGAATTATTTATTGAGAATGACTTATTTTGAAAGAGCAAATTACCATTCTTGCCTCTGATTTAAATAATGATGATGATATTAAATAATAACCTAGCTGGCCTCCTCTTTTGTCAGGGAGAGTCATTATCATTGACAAATGCATGAATACCCGCAATTGCACAACCTCGAGTGGTCTGTGCAAGAAGCAGCTCCATATGGAATCTGTTCTTCACCCAGTTTCAGATTTCAACCTGCCCCAACCCTTGGGGTGCAAGGGGACCCATGCCACACCTGGGAGCGGCTGACACGACTGCCCCATTTTCTCAGAGGAAGGTCCTACAACGCCACCTGAACTGCTGCCAGGAAGCTGGTGCTGACTACATGCCCTCATTGTTGTCAGAGACTCAACTCAGCCCTGCAAGAAGGAAATGGCCATGGGAAGGCAGTGGGTGAGAGATCAATGATGCAAAACCTTGGAGTTAGATTCCACGAAGGAAAGTTGGAGGTGAGACTTCAAAAACCATCATTCCTGAGCAGGCACTGTTGGGGCAGGGTGAGGAAGGTGGTGTACAACAGCTCCTGCTTTCAACTGCGCTATCTTGGAGGAAGACACATAACGATGTCACTAATGCACAGCAAAAAAGAAAGGTGGGTAAAGAAGCAAACTCTTAACTTGAATGTAAGTTCACTAAATATTATCTGAGGGAGAACAGCAGGGAATGGCAGCCATTTCTTTACTATAAAAGTCACTGATGCAAAGAACTGCAAACTTTCTCCTCTGCTGAGGCAGGGAAGGAGAAAGGAAGAACACAGAGCACCTCTTTGGGGTAGGAGGAAAAAAGATGCAGCGTTTTTTAAGCAAAGGAGACTTGGGGAAGCTGCCCTGAGTCCTAGTATGGTAGAATGTTTTGTTCTCCACACTAGGGTGGTGGGGAACCCCGACACTGGGACAGGTCTCTGGCAGCTACTTCATTTTATTCCCTTTCCAAGGACAGCTCTGGGTTGAACTGAGACAGGTTCAATAAAACAACCATAAGGACATGGACAAGAATCAAGATTAAGTCAGAACTTGTAAAAGTCCTTAGCGAGCGATGTCATGTTACAAACTCTGTTTAAATGAACAACCCCAGAAAATATTGTAGCTGCTTGTGCCTGAAAACGGAGTGAATTAAGTATTAGACTGAATCATGCAAAACTGACCTACTAAAGTGACAATTTCATATGGTCCTACCTAATTCACAGAGTCACTGATCACTTAGGAAAGCCCCTGGGCCCTAGAAGCTTCCTGTTGGAGTCTGCCTGGGCTCACTTGTGGCTATTTCTCTCTCTCTCAGGTTCCAGGCCCACTGTTCACCAGGCAACAGGTGGTCCTTAGTACAGAGTGCTTTCCGGAGTCTTCAAACAAACCCCACAAAGGCACCACAGAGCCACTGAAATCCTTAGCACCTCCGTGTCCCACCAAATCAATTCAAAATGGATTCTATGGGTTTTGTATGAGCTTTCTGGATACATCCATCTATTTGTAAATACCAACCCACTAAGCAATTTAATAGGGAGTTATTTCCTTGCTTAAAGATGTTACTTGTTTATCCCCTTTTCCAATGCAATTCCTAACACAAAGAAAAAACAAACTGGTGGCAAGAAGGGAAGGAAGGTATACTTAGGAGCTACGGTAACGAGACAAGAGGTCTCTGCCAGGCAGCCTGCTCCTGGCCAGGGCCAGGACACAGAGGCACAGTAATGCAGTATGGCAGCTGACAGCAGCCGCCTGCTTCCCCTAGGGAGACACATAAGGAGATGATTCTTAAAGCTTTCAATGAATTGACACTGTTAACTATGCTGCCATCAAATCAGAGGCAAGACAGACATCTACAGAGAAGAAATAAAGCTGGGGCTTGTCAGGGTAACCGGGTGCTAAGGAAGGAGATACCCTGGTACCAGAGACCCCTGAAAGGGAAGGAGGCGACAGTTACCCTCCTGACAGCCCATTACATACATCCTGTCAGACACATACGTGTGACACGCCTGACCTAGCACCTGCCAGAAGCCTGCAACTTCGAGTTTGTACATCAGCAAGGAGCTGGTCAGGGCCCTGTTGCATGTCGGACAGACCATGCTCAATTATTCAATTATTGTCTGTGGAAACTTGGTCAGTTCCCCACCTTCCCCGAGACCTGTAAAATGGGCATGCCACAGTACACATCTGTTAATACAGATGCAATATGTACAACTTAATCTAGGTAATAAGTGGTTATTATTATCATTAATTTAAGTAGATGTCCACCTTCTGTCAATGGGGATACTGACAGGTCATACTAGTGGCCACAAATGATGCTAAATGTCCTAAAGACTTGGTGACCTGGGACACCCATGACTGCATCCTCTCTTCCATGACATATACCGTTTGGCAGCAAACCCCAAGCTATGTAAAACCTGACCACTTGTCACCTCTGTATGACACCCATGGGTCAAGCGATCATCTTGTCTCTCAATAGCAGCTGAAGCCCTGCCTGGTCTCTGCACCAAATGGTGGTACTCTTCATGGGGTAGTGTACCTCCAATGACCCCCCAATTCACAGTAAAAGCAAAATCCTTAAAGACTCCAGTGAGGCCCTGCCTGATCAGGGCTTCAATCATCACACCATCAATCTTCTCTGACCTTGCTTGCCCCTCTACCACTCCAGGTATGCTCCGGGGCCCTCTCAGTGTCCTCTGGTTGCAATTTTCTTTTAGGGTCCCTCCTCTACATGCTTCAGGCCCTTGCTCAAATGTTGCGTTTTGGGTTGTACCCCAACTACACCCTTTGTTCTCCTCTGTACTCACCCCACACTAAGGTGATTCATGTTGCTTTCTGTCTACTCCCCCCACTAGAATGGACAGTCCACAAGGGCAAGCACTGTGGTAAGGGCTTTGCTGGCACCTAAAACAGGCCTCTGTACCCACACGTGTCAGTGCTGACATGTGGCTGGCAGCTAGCGGAGGGATGCTACAGCAGCTGCCTCCAGCTTTGTATCTCCCGCCACAAGTCCAGAACTTCAAATGAGACTGGGTCAAGGGGCATTCCTGAGTCCATGTTTCCAAGGAGTGGTCCTTAATGTGGGTCTACGAATCCCAGGGGTCTATGAACTTGAATGGGAAAAAAAAATCTTTGTTTTCATGATCATTTAACTGAAATTAGGCATTTCTTTTCACTATGAATAGGGAAAATAAATCACAGGGGCACTGCCTGTGACTGGTACAGCAGAAGTCACAAGTATTTTCATTGTATTGTTGTTAGTGTCTCAAAATATCCAAGGCATACACTGCTTTGAAATTACCATAGTTATAGAACCCAGCACTAGAGCTTAGAATTTAATACATGAATAAAGATACTCATGTATTACTCTACATGTGATTTGTTTAAAAAGCACTTGTTTTGATTTGCATTTAATGTGTAATTCTGTGTGTTTTATACTACCTCTGGTCTCCCTGCTGGGAGACTCCTATAGGGATACTCAAGTTTGACAAGGGCGACATCCCCCAAGGACCATGAACTGCCTGTCTCAGAGTCGAGCCCGAGCTAACTACCAAATCCATCCACCCTCCCTGTGTCTGGTGCTGCTTTTGGCCCAACTCAGATGGAGTAACCATAGTGGAGAGGTAGGCACTGCTGAAGTCCAGTGGGGAGCAGGTCTCAAATCGAGGTATCTAGCTCTAGATCCTGAGGTTGCCATAAGTGCCTCCAGTCTGAGCAAAACAAGAGAATTCTAAAATTACATTTTATATTTCTTCTCTCCAACTAAATTCACATATATTTACTTCATCCTTGCAGAATACTTATGTAACTGACGTCTGAAAAACACATCCTTTAGGAAAAAGACATGGAATGGGGAAATTTTCCATAGAAAGAGACACAATATGTGGAACATAGCGGGGAAAGACATCTATGAAGTCACTGTCACGAGCAGACCCTGTGCAGAGAGCTTTGTGTGCACTGCTGCAGTTCTTTCCCAGGTGGAACCTGAGGCCAGAGACCTAACCTAACCTGGTTCAAGTCTCTTCCCCAGAGTACTGCTGTGCCGCCTGACTGCCCTTTGATGATACACTGAAGAACACCCCAGAGTTCACGCTTCTAAGTAACGCCACTCTTTACAATTAGATACCACCACTGGCCAGCTAAATTCCCAACGAGAACCATCGTTCTCATTTCCATTTCCCAGTGATCCATACCAACCTAGCAGGTGGGTGGACAGGCTTTAGTAGTTATAGTCCCTCTGGAGCAACAGTTACCTGCACCAGCTTCAGAGCAACACAAAACAGGTAATTTAATTTCATTAAAGGATCTTTCTACAGTTTGTTGCTTTTTCCTCTCAGCCTATTGAAATGTACACACCACGAGTACAAAGTACAAGGAACTGTTGGGCTCTAATTTTACTTCTGCACATATTTAATGTGCTGCTGGGGAGGAAACATTTCATGGTTCCTCTGCTCAGCAAATGAGATAAATCAAATGTGCTGAGAGAGACAGTGACTTTTTTTTTCCCCTTGCTGTTTGGGGGCAAATGCTCTTTACTTTTATATTAACATGAACTTAATGAACCATTTCACTTCCAAAAACTCCTTAGAAATGTTACAATACTTATTTCTTAATTAAATTCTTAAAACCAGGTAATGCTAACATTGTTTCATATCTCCACACGGATGGGTGTGCTTTAAAAAAATTACTGAGATAAACAACCGCATAGGGTGAGGATTATTTCAGTTAGTTAAATACAGATACTTATTAGGGCTTTATAAAGGAAGACAGGGAAAGAGAGTGACCTGGACCAGTATTTTATTAAGTATAATCAGAGAACCAAGGAATTTGTGTTGCCATGGAATCCAGGCCTAAATAAAGTTTATTGTCTGGTGAGCACTTGGAGTTAGGTTTCAAAACAGGCAGCAAAATAAAGCCAACCTGCTTTGAGAAACAGTGGTCACTTGGTATTTGGGTTCCTGGTCTTGAATTTCTTTTATATCTTTAAGCTTGAACTTTGCAGTCTCTATTTAAAAGGCCTACGCTTCGTATGATGCAGTAACAGGTACTTCAGGGCTCACTGCTGCTTCGTTCCCGGGGCCAGTCTGATGTTTTCTCATCCTAATTGCAGCAGACAGCATCAGAGCTTTGTCAGCTTTACCTGCTCTGAATAGAAGCACTTTCGTCCCCCCCACCCTGTCAACGACTAGGGAAGAAAGCAGGCTCTCTGGCTGGCCGCTGTCTTGGATTCTCGCCCCCGGCATACTGTGCAATCACGCTGTTTATTCCACTGTAACAATCAGACAGCGCGAGCGGGGCACCTGGTCCTCCCGGGCTGGGCCTTCCTTGGCAGCTGACGGGCAACCTCGCTGCCAGGTGGTCGCGCTTCAATTACATTAGCTAGCCATTCTAGGGTTAACGAGGACCCACTTTCTTCAGAGTGCCCCAGGAAAATCAGTTATTCATAAAAGACAGTATGCCTTTTGTTGATCACTGAACAATGTTGCTGAAAATCCATTAAATTAAATTCTCTTTATTGGACTGAATAATGCAATAGCGATAGCCCCAGCTAGAAGTTTGCACGTTTATTTACCGAATTTCTGAATAATTTATACATGGATCCTGGCTCTTTTTTCACTTAGTGGCCAAGTGCTTCTTCGGAATGGAACAGGGTAGCTTTGCCTTCATTTTAATATGGGTTATGATCACTTGAGGGTAAAAAACAAGCAAACAAACACAAGCAGAATTTAATTGAGAAGTTAGAGAACGAAGTCTCATTTAAATTCAGTTCACATTCCAATTTTCTTTTGATATATTGGCATGGATTTACATAATGCTTTTGAAAAATCTTTCAGATGCTCACTATTCTCATAATAGAAAATGTTAGAGAAGGAAAAGAGTAGAAAGCATAGAGGTCACTGATTTCTAAGCTGGGAATTGTTACAGATGCCTAGGCAGAAGGTGGCGCTGAGAAGGTGAGTAGGGTGGACCCATGAATCAGATGGACAGCTAAGGGATCTTGGTCCCTCCCCCGCCCACCCAGCTGCTCTATGCAGGCCTCCAAGGGGCACCGGGGGTCATGGTAAGATAGCAGCAGACATGTGCCTCCCCCAACTTCGCTGGTTACCGGAGGTGATCCCTTTCTCTTCCCTGATGATGCTTTAGGTTTTCTCTGGTGACATATTCAGAGCAACAGTCTCAGACACAGGACTGTACAGTCTAAAGTGCCGGGAAAGCTTTAAGTGGAAGAAATAGAAAGACGACAAAGGTACAGAGAGACCAGACAGTCATTCAAATCATGCTCTCCTGAGACTTAGTTTTACATATTTGGGAAATCACTTTAAAACAGAATTTTTGAAAAATCAGAGGTAGCACTAACAAAAGCATCAACAGAAAGTAGCGTATCATGAAGTAGATATCAGTGCCCAAAGAGAACACATGTAAAGGAGAAATTTCTACTTGATTTCACTTTCATTTAAGGAAAAAGCCCTCCTTTTCCCCCAGAGATGAAGGACAGTAACTGAATAAACTTGGGGGGAAAGGGGTAAGTTTGAGTTGGTGTGAATTCCTTTCTGCCTGCTGACCAAAGGTTCTGACAAGTCTCCAACCTTCTCTGTTACTTTAGATTCCTCTCTTGTAGAACTGAGCATCAGCCCTACCTCTAGTGATGATTAAATGCACATAAAACAGTGCCTTGAACACATCTGAGAGCTCATATAATGCCAGTAGACATTTTGTGATAAGGTTCTCAACTTCCATCTTGCCAAAGCATCTCACTCAGGTACTCTCAGTCCCTTTTAATGTAACCACTTCATGATTCCCTTTGTAGTAAAATCTCAAAGGCAAAAGCAAATTAGAACCCAGTGCCAGAACAAAGCAAGCACCAAAGAATAAATTTCTGTCGTATTGCAATGAAATATCAAGAGCAAGGACTACAATCAGATGTTCAGAAATAAATGTTTTAGTTTTGCTTCCTGATAATTCTCAATAAATGCTTTGGCTTTGCCTTGGCATTTATCTTCCCGAGGCAGGCTGGTGTCTGGTCACAATGTACAGTTCTAGTAACATTATCTCTGAATTATAAGACCCACCTTGAACAAGGCTCCAACACAAAGGTATTAGAATGTGCTGATGACAAGCGGACGCTCTTCTACAGCTCAAAAACAATGGCTAACACTTCTGTCTGAATAGACAGAAAGCACATCAAAGGCAGCTTTTAATAGAGAAAAATTGTGTGATGCCCACTTTAATCTCTCTGAAAAATCTATGCACAAACGGAACCCAATTTCATTTCTCACATAAATGCTAAGGCTTGATACAAGGACACCTTTTTCTTTACTGTTAAAAGACGAGGACACAAAGATATGCTAGCATAGCCTTTGAACTTTGTAAAGCTGTATCAATGGGCTGTGATATTTAACCACTAATACAGGGCAGAGATTTTACAATAGCTGCATTTAAGGCATTCTGACTAAAACCAGTCATTATTATAGATTAAAGAAACGCATTAATATCTACATTTTTCTTAAAGCTGCATAGTTTTTATACTTTTAACCCTTTGATCAATTAACAAAGCCCTACAAAAGATACGACAGCAATACCATGAAAATTTATAAAATTACGGTTGCCTAAGATGTGATTTAACGGGGATCATAGGCACTTCTTGGAGGAAGAATGCTTCAGAATAAGCATCTTCTGGGGGTAGGAATGGGGGAGATGGTTCTGCAGCTAACAGGCATCTTGGAATTGGAGAAAATCCAGGTGGTGCCTCTAGAGACACTGCTATTTGGTGGCAACTGTGAAGTGGTATCTTCTGATGCCACATTCTCTCTGTGTCTGTGTCTCTCAGCCTTCAGTGTCCCATAATAGGTACTATAATCGTGACGC
Organism: Galemys pyrenaicus; assembly: GCA_019455555.1. Lineage (NCBI taxonomy): Eukaryota > Metazoa > Chordata > Mammalia > Eulipotyphla > Talpidae > Galemys > Galemys pyrenaicus. The sequence continues at coordinate 5,061,179 of JAGFMF010011428.1, forward strand.
TGCTGCTGTTTGTCCTTTGCTGTTTCCGACCACCCGTTAACATCCCACGGTCTCCAACTTCCGTGTCTGCCAGGCTGCTAGCCCAAGTCCTGCCATGTGGCATTTTCATGAGACAGAGACTAGGCTCTGCTCATATGGCCTGTGCTCTAAGCCCACCACGACCATTCATCTGGCTGTGGCCTCCCGAGGACATTGGGCACCTCTCTGGACCGTTTCCTCATGGGTAAATAGTGAAAACAGTGGTCTTGCACTAATACAGTGCCTGGCAGCATAAGCCGCAGGTTGATGCTAATTTCTGCCTACCATTTCCAGTTCTGGAAGAAACCATGGAGGTTCTTGACTCCCTCTCCCACAAAGCACAGCAAACATTTCTAGAAAGAAACCATTCTGAATGAATGCTGGCTAACAGGGCTGCTTAATGCCCGACCACCGCAGCTCTCAGTGTGGCTGCACACTTGAGTCACCTGGTGACTAATCAGTCTGATGGCCCCTCCCTTCCTCAACCCCCTTCCAAACCAAACTATCAGAGGTCTGTGGAGAGGGTTATGGGCTTCAATCTCTAGTGTAAGTCCCCATGTGATTCTTGGGTAGAGAGCCACAGTTTAAGATAATGTGACGCAAGTGTTTCCCCTGGAGCCCCCTTCTGTGTACAGAGGCACAGAATAGGAGGGTGGGGCTTCCAGGGGCCCAGAAGCTAGACCTGAGAAACATGCAAGCAAGAAAAGTGTTAGATTTCTTATCTTGAAAACAATATCAATTCGTGCATTGTATTTACTTTAATAAAAAATGTTGTAAATGATTAACCACCAAGAATTGCTGATGATCTGCAAAGATATGTAATGCTTATCATGGGACTTGCCTGTATTCTGGCTTATGGCCTGGTTTCCTAATTTGAGAAGCTCTAATTTAATGTCTGAGGAGCATCTGAATTTTGGGAAGAGATTCATGAAGACAGAGAAGCCTGTTAAACCCAAAGGTCGGAAATGAGTATGGTGGGAGGGCAGGTGACAGGACAAATTCAAGTGTGCAGAGGTTGGCTTTGGGGGCCACCGAGGGACAGTCTCCCTGCTGTTGGACTTGGAAGCTCGGGAGAGCTTTTTCATGGAATCCTGCCTTTGGCTCAGCTCAAGGCCTTGACTAATCCCGGTCACCTGGAAAGGACTGCTTCTGCAAAATTTTGTTTTTAGAAACAAACCTGAAGCAAAAATGAGCAACCAACCCACCCTCACACAAGGGTATTTTCCCCATGGCCACTTTGTAGGGACACTATAAAGTAGCCTTTCAAGAGTGCCCTGTGCATGGCATACTTCCCTTACCTTGAACTGTCAAACAAGTCTCCAAGATTCATATCTCACTGTGATTTTAATTGTAAAAAGATTCTGTCAGTCTGTTCAGTGCTTTGACTGTTCATAGGACCAGTGTGTCGGAAAAACTGGCATAAAGCAGTAAGTGCTCTGTAAGAGACTGTGCAAGACCTGAACTCAGCATCATCTGAAAAGTTGAAATCATGGTAATGTCAAAACGAAAGCATTTGGAAGCACTGAAAACACACATCTGTTTTGAAATTTTTTAAAAATATAACTCAATTAACAGATACAGTCCATTTTCTTCTTAGAGCTAAAAAATATCACTTCTGTCTGTTGGAGGACTATCTCCCATGCCCCCACCCCGACCCCACACTGTTTAACAGCAGCTGAGGTCAGTACAATTTTACAGTACAGTTGAGCTACCTGCTCTTTATAGTTATCAAAACTGTGACCTCCTTGAATTGTTTTTAGTTAGTAGGTGTGTACAGTTAAAAATGGAAACTAAACAAAAAATTTGATTTTTTTTTTCTCTTAAGATCTCCATTTTGTGGAACTACCATATGATCCGGCAATCCCACTCCTAGGGATCTACTCAAAAGACACAAAAACACTGATCCGAAAGAGCACCTGTACTCCTATGTTTATCG
>JAGFMF010011428.1:5069625-5095391 GCA_019455555.1 Galemys pyrenaicus
TGGTGTAATCTTAAGCATATAAGGCAGATATAACTTTCCAAGATTCAGATTTTTACTTGAAAGCTTGAATTTTTATCTTCTGCAATAAATGCTATCCTTTTTTTTTTTTTATACCTGCCTTCTTAGCGCAGTAGGCAGCGCGTCAGTCTCATAATCTGAAGGTCCTGAGTTCAAAATATTTTAATGAGAGAGAGAGAGAGATGTTTTCCACAAAGGAGTTGGTGCTATGGTAGGCAGTAATTTCCATGGCACTTTTAAAAGAGAAAGGTAACTTCTTATAAACAGTTTCTAGTGTATGGCTAGAGACTTGTGACTTGTTTTCTAATAACAGCTTAAGAAGAATCAATCCACAAGCATTTGGACTTTCCATTGTGAGACAAGAACTAAGTTAAAGCTTACAAATTACCCTTCTCTGAAGGAAAGAGAGAGATCCAGAAATTTAAAACAACCTAAACCCGAAGTGAAGCGAGGCATTTCATATGCTTTCAATAAGTGAAACACATTTTATGTAGGGATCCAGAAACAGCTTTTCTAGAGCCTTGCAACTGAAGACTTTTTAGCCTGAGGGGTTAAAAGTGTGGGTGTGGAAGTCAGCTTTTGTTTGAAAAATTAGCAATGCTATGAGTCATCATGCATTAGCAGCAGAAGAGTTTTGCATCTTGTACGAATCCAGACACCATATGCCATGCGAAGGCCTATTACTTTATTCGGTGCCACCGCTGACAGGCAGCCACGTGGGTATCCCCAGCGGAAGGGCTGTCTCCTCCCGGCGGTGAGGACAGGAACCCAGTGAGCTGAACACATCCGACATTGTACGGAGCAGCAGGAACAGCTGGTAAGCTAGCAAGCAGCAACGGCCAGCGAGGAGAGCTGATGCTAATGAGCCTGGCGACAATGCAGGCCTTCAGAGGGCGGACTGCAATGCTTGCATGTCCCCACAACAGCCTCGAGAGTAGAATCTGCTCGTTCATGCCTTTAGTCTCATTAAAACACAATACTAGTATTTGTGATTTATCAAAATCGGCCCTAAGTCACAACTTATAAATCTACCCAACAGATTGGACGTGCTGTAAAAAGTTGCACCAAAATGTATGTACTGTTTCCACAGGCATCCTTTGGGACCCCAGGGGGTGGGGGTGGGGGGCAGGAGGCAATAGCACTGGCAGGCAGCTGCTGCTAGGCCCAGGTTCTGGCTCCCCACTAAGACCGCTGTGTGGTCTCCCATAAGCTATTTAGCCTCTCCGGCCCTTTGTTCCCCTCAACTATATTTTTCAAATATAACAAAATACTATAACAAAATGCATACTACTATGTAAGACATTATATTAGGTTGGTATAATGTGCTGAAATAGGATAATACCTGTACCTTCCCTATAGGATTGGTGTAAGGATGAAATGACTGTATATATATATACATATATGAAGTTCATATATATGTTCATACACACATATATGTTCATATATATATATATGAAGTTCAGTGTCTGGGACAGAGAAAGCAGTGGTGAAGCAAAGTGCTGTCTCTCAAGGTGACTGGTGAATAGAGCTCTCTTACTCTTCCTGGAACTGAAGTGACCAGCACTTAGGCTGTTTAGTCTCCTGGCCTTGTTTTCCTCTCAGGGACCTACACTGAGGGTTGAGGCAGGTGACTAGCAACCACAGTAGGGCCAGACAGTAATGAGGAACATGGGGGCAGAGGCCTTGTGGTGTGATTACCAGTGATGGGTGGATGTGAGCCCCCATTTGCAGCTGGGATCCCCAGACTACTAAGTTCCCGATGGTTCCAGGTTTACCAAAGGTTCTGTTCTATTGAAAGGCATTTTCTGAATTTTCCTTCCTTTGACCAAATTCCTGGGACTCCTAGTCATCCTCCAAATGCCAGGTCAAAGACTGCCCCTTGGGCACCCTACCTTGGGGTTTTGGGCTGAGCACTTGGCCATAGCCATTAATAAACTGTGTGGACCCCTCTCTCCCTTACAGTTCTCCACATTCCACAGAGAGCCCCTGAGGATATGTACTGTGCCTTCCACCCGTGCAACCCTCAGTAACAGCACAATTCTAGGCGTGTAGGAAATGACCAATGGCCACTTTGTTGAATCAGTAAACTAATGGAAAAATTGCTTTTATACTTGTCATCTTCAGAATTGATATTTGGGGCGGCAAATAAAATTACCAGAAACTGTTGATAACTTTTTGCCAAGAATTCTTTTTTTAGGTTCTAAGTAAAAGACATATTATTGAAAGGTCATCTCCAGCAGCAAATACTCAACTCTAGAGTTATACTTTCCAACTCTCTTTTCTCAAGTTGGGTGTGTGTGAATGTGAGAGAAACACCTGGTACTTGTGGGGAAACCTGTTTCCTTGAAGTCTTCCTGCAAGTGAAGCCCAATTTGGATTTCCCAAAGGCTGTATCTATACTTTGTGGAAAGTAGAAAGCACGTGCAGTGGCCTGTAGAATGCAGAGCAGAGATGATATGTCACAGAATTTAAAAGGCTAGAAAGATTGAAATAAAGATCACGCATCAGAAGACTTGAACTTAATACAATGCTAAATATCCTAGCTTGGTACAAAACGCTTCGAGGAATTCAGACACTGTGTGCTTGGAGGTCTTAGTCCTCTGATGGTCAGTTATCGGGTCCCTCAGGCAGCAGGCACTGTGCCTGGCTGCTCCCCAGAGACTGGGCTTACACGGTAGTTATTCTAAGCCTGTTCAATCTGTTGTCCCCTGTATATGTCCTTACATCCAGCAGCCTTTTGCTTCCTAACATTTCCTGAACTTCACAGACAAATCAGGATAACTAGGAATGATAACGAGGAGGCAAAGCAGGGAAGGGCCTTTTCTGACTCCCACCCCACTCCTAAAGAGTGCTCAGGTGACGCGCAGCACTAAACCCCACACAGGTGCTCCTGAGGCATCAGTCTCCTGGGGAGGCAAGTGTTTTACTCTGAGTCTCTCCCGCCAGCAACGCCATTCAAAGATAGGCATGGCATTCAACGTTCATGACCTTCTAATGATATTTTGTGGGAAAACAGTTACTAGCATGAGAGTGTTGTTCAGTTACTGGGATTTCAAAGACTTAAAAAATACCAGAATAGAAATAATTGACACACGAAGCTCAAGACTAGAAAATAATTTCCCAGGACAGATATGAGTGGCAGCACAGAAGAGAGAGTCTGGGAAAGAGAGTGAAACTGCCGATTCCACTTCCCTCCTCCCGATGCCCATGCCCCCGCCCCCGCCCCCTCAAGTGGTCCATTTCCCTAAATCAAGTTTCGGAGGCATGGTGATCCATGGAGGAGATTATTGAAGCACATATTACAAATGGAATGTGCCTCTAGGACGGGTGCTATGAATCTGAGCACAAAGCTGCGCCTCCACGGTCCCATGTAATGTCACCTAAGCACTCGGCCTCGCATGACTTGCTGCAGGCTGCCGCAGATTAGAGTTATTGATCGCTCCCTGCAGAAGGGTCTCACTGTGCAAAAGGAAGGTAAGCAGGGGAGACAGACAGCTCGAACATCGATCCACTCCAGCAGGGGGCTAAGGGCTGTGCTCCTTCACACACCAAGGCGCGTTAGCGTGATGTGCATCAGGGTAAGGGGAGATGGGGAGATGCGGGAAATACTGGGGTCTAGTGGCTACCTCCTCTCATGATGCCTAGTCACAAATCCTCTCAGAGAAGTCAAAGCTGCTTTGTGAAGTCTTGGATTCCTCCAAGGCAGCCAGACCACTGCCACAAAGAACTGCCAGCGGCCATGTCATAAAGCTGGCAAAGCAATGTGCACGCATCTTCAAGAATGTCCCACTAACATCTGAGAAGTCCACCAAAGCCAGAACAGTTTTCTTAGCATAAGAGGCAGAAGCCTACCCTCTGTAAGTTGACCCGACCACCCCCACTTAAAGCTGAACTTCAAAAAATTGGTCTGAGGCCTCCTTGGGTGGCCTAGTGGTTATGTTTCAGTGCTAGGGCCTGAGTTCGAGTCTCAGTTCAGGAGCTGACCCACATGGCCCAGCTGACTTCTCCTGTCTTGCCCACTGCCTGCCTCAGCAGTGTATGTCAGTAGATCTGCCTGTTTTGCTCCCTTCTCTGTCTCTGGTGAATCCTCTCACCCCCTGCACCTCTGGCCTACACCCCAATTCTTCTATGCAAAAATAAGGAACTCAAAGAAATCAAGCTAAGAAGAAACTACTCCCTTAAAATGTGTGTTCTGTGAACATGGAACCAGGATAGATTCAATTTTATTATTTTTATGATTAAATTCTCCAGCTTAAGAAGTCATTATTTAATATCAGCTATCTTTTTTCGGAAATCCGTTAGAAGTCTTTTCCTCCTATGCATGCATACATGATGTACAATTAAATAAATGGTACTAAGGTCTATTTTCCCCTAATTAGAACTTCCTGAAAATTTTTGCATTTTCAATTTTAATTCAGCTAGCACTTTTATTATGTTGGAAGTGGGAGACTGAAAGACCAGTAAGGCCATGTCTTTGCCTTCAAGGAGCTCACTATCCAGGGGAGAGGATAAAGGATTAGTGCACTCAGCGGCTATGTGGGCAGACAGGCAGCAACAGCCTTTCTCCTTCCATAGGCAGGCTGCTGCTGTTGCCCTTAACAGGTTTATCCCCTCCCGCCCCTCCACCCCGGAATCTAAAGTGGCCTTGGGACTTGCCTTGGCCAAAAGTTCTGGTACTTCCCAGGGTTAGATCACCAGAGACCTTACACCTGCTACAGAGACCTTACACCTACTACCTGGGTATCTTGAAGTTCTGTTCTTTGGCCTCAAGAAGTTACTGTGGGTGCTGTGAGGTCAGCTGGATGTGAGAGGACCTAAACTAGCCATGTATATAGGCCATGGAGAGGCTGACAAGCCTGGTCAGCACACAGCTGTTCCAGCTATGTCAGCACTGGTACCAGACAGGTGAGCAACTGGGTGAGAACTTTCCTGCAGGCCTTCAAAGTGCGACGGAAAACGGCAATGCTATGATTCCTATTAATATTTATCTTGAAGGCTAAAATTAAGAAGGGAATTATGTTTTACTGAGATAGTAACATATCCTGATGCTGGCACCCATCTGGCTCTGTCATCCACCAGTCTATCCCCAGTCAGGTTCAAAGGAGACAAGGGAGAGTGGGGAGTTTTGGGGAGACTTAAAGTGGCCCCTTTATTCACTTTCAGCATGTGTGAAGTATCATGTTTTATATGCCCCTCCATAAAAAGTTCTTCATTTTATTATCATAGAAATAGTATCATCTTTCTATCACATTATACTGAGGTGGGGCATGACCATGAAAATCTATTCTACCACAGAAGGGTTTGCTTTTTCTCTCCCAGGACAGTTCTTATAAAAGCACCTGTACATAAAGCTGAATTAGTCATCTTTTCTTTACATAGAAAGATAAATGTTCAAAATTTGTTGAGCTTTCTGGGATGACAAGGGGTTGAACTCATTCATTGATTCAACAAGTATTTATTGAATAAATGTTTACTCTGTGGCAGGTGCTGAGGTTCCATCCAGGGTTGGTATTAACCTGGAAAACACCAGCATGGGTGGCATCCAGCCAGGGTTGGAGAGATTCCCTTGTGGTACTCAGCTATCACCCTTGGAGGCGTCAGTGAGTTAAACAGACACACATGCCTGCCCTTACACAGGGTGCACGGCTAAGTAAAATAGAAGTTAACTACAGAGTGAATAAGAGGATGAAGGGCTGTGGAGAAGATAAAGAATGCAGGTGCACCATGGGAGGTGTGCAGATGTGGGGGTTGTTTTTCCCCAGAAAATCTGGAGAGAGCCTTGAGGAAGTAAGGATAAGCTAGACTGACAGCCAGGAGCAGCCTTTTAGCCAGAGGGCATGGAGCACAAAGGATTTTCCCTGTAGGACTCTGGCCTTGACCCTGAGTAAGGTCCCTGGAGGTTGCGGACAGGACATTTTATCAGGCTGGCTTGGCCTGCAGTGCTGGGGACAGACTTGGGGCAGTGATGGGGGTGGCAGCAGGGGACAGAGCAGGACACCATCAGCCCCCATGCTACCGTTAGTAGATACCTACTGTGCTCACAAAGTAAAAGTGACATTTTGATACTGAGTGAAAGTAACGGCTATTTGAAAGAAACATGCTGTGGAGAGAAGATCTTGAATAGAAACGTTGGGAAATGCCTTTTGCATCGAAATGTATTACTGAAGATGGTATATGTTTTCAGAAAGCTTTCAGATCTGTATCACCAATACCTCATAAACAGAATTTTTAAAGCTGCTTCGAATCTTTCAAATGAAGACATTAGTACATTTTCAATCTGTTTGTTAAAAAATACATAGCTATGAAGCAACTGGTGTGACATCAGGAAAGACTAAAATTTCCAGCCAAACGCTAGTAAGACCCTTTGTAGAGGGGGTGGCTAAGAGCACGCACTGAGAGGAGTGCCCTGACTTGGCAGGCCAAGTCAAGACCGGGGACTAACACACCCTCCTGTGGGGTTGGGGGTGAGGGGCCCGCTGCAGCTGCTTCTGTTCAGAGAATATGCTGGGGCCGCCTCCTCTGTGACCTCCTCATGTGACCATGTACACCGACCAGTGTGCTCATGCATCGTTCTTTCATTTCTCAATCTATTCTTAGGGAACCTCCTTCTGTGAGGTCGTATCCTGGGGTCTGGGTACTGGGGATGCAGCAGTTCCTACTCTCATGCAGTTTATATCCTAGTGGGAGAAAGAGACAATAAATTATTGACAAATGCTAAGGACAATGTGGGGACGCTGCCCAAGGGGCGCTTTGCAAGCAGAGTGCAGTGGCTGAGGCTGGAATAAGTCTGTGGCCCTTAGGAGAATCCTGGATTTTTCTGTGAGAAAGGGAACTGGAGGGATTTTAACGATTATATGCTTTAATTTTTGTCTTAGAGGGAAAACTCTGACTGCTGGAGCATTTTCCAGGGAGAGAAGAAAGAAGCAGGGTCACTAGGAGGAGGTGCAGGAGTCCAGTGAGTGACCAGGTCACCCAGACCAGGCCAGGGCACTTGCTGGTAAAAGCTGCTGGGTTTGGTTATGTTTTATGGATTGCTATTATATATACTTCATTGCATAAACCCTTTATAAAAATCTGTGAGGAACTATTAGCCTCATTTTACAGATCAAGAAACTAAGAGATACTTGTTAAAAACCAAAGAAGTTGTTATTATTTAAACCACAATCAAGGTCTGTCTGAGACCAGCTACCATACATCACCTACTAATTTGAGCACTGCAACAAATAGACACACCTTGAAATTTATCTGGCACTTGTGGGATAATTGCTGCTGTGGCAGGAAGAGAAATCTCGGAATACTTCTTAGTGAGAAACGAGACTCCATCTCCACTGTTTGGCCAGTGATAACTGCAAAGACAGGAGGTCCTGATAAAGGAGGTAAATTGCTTTCATGTTTCTTCCAAAAACAAAAAGTTCTTTACCCATTACCCTACTCAGTTATTTTCAGTGGAATTTTGGTTAAACAATTGATCTACATGACAAACCCACTGAGGGAACTGGGGATGCCCCACACGTACTTCATAGCCCCTCCAGCAGCCCTGGTACAAAGTCATAGCTGATCTGGGACCTTGTTTCATCTTTACCATGTAAAGTGTGATAACTGGGGCAAATGAATCCTGAGAAAAGGAGCAATTAAAGAGTAGAGAAATTTACCTCCAAGGAAGCCAACAAATGAAAAGTACAGCCCACCCTGACCTGACATGAGCTAATTTAACCAGCACTTAGGGAAGCCTGAAGTTCTACAAATCGTGGTGTTTATCTAAAGTGGTTGTACACAAACATACAGAAGTTTGACAAAAATGTAGAGCATAAATACAGAAATAATTCTTTACACAGGTAACTTAGATGTTATTTTTTCTGATATACATTCACAGCTATATTGTTACATGCAGAGTGTTTATCCTGTTAGAGAGGCAGAGATTCTATTTTCCCACATTAGTAAGTAGACAGTATGCTAAGTATGCTAAAGAGGCTTTATGTTAAGGTATCAAAAACCCTATGAAAGCACTCCTGAAACTTAAAACTCATTTACATTTCTTCCTCATCTTCATGTTAAAACTGGTTTCTTAGGAGTACAAATGCAATTTAAGTTCAATTCATTTAATTTTATGTACAGAAAACACATAACCTATTACTTTCTCACAGTCCAGTTGAATTCAGATCAAGAAAATAAGACATGGTGACAATTTTCAGCTTCTGGGAGAAAGCTATAGTTCTGGATGTTAAAGGCAGAACATAATGGCAAGTAGCAGCAGCTCTCCCCACCAACTCTACGCCTTCTTTAAATTCCACTGAGGATGGCAGTTTGGACGGAGACCCCAAAATCTATTCTGTCCATCTGTTTTATTATTCTTAGAACAACTGTCAAAAGTTGCCCAGGGATCAAGTTGCAAACATACTAATTTGCCTTTGAAAAGTAGGCCCTGGGGGAATTCTGGAACTCTGCTTATAAATTCAGAATCCCATCAGCCAGCCAGCCTGCTTACCCTTTGTGGAGGTATGAGACTTGCACTTCCAGGCACACATCTGCCTCAAAGCCGGGATGCGCTGATATACTTACATGCCACTTCATAGGCAAATGAAGGGAGAACCAAAAGGACTTGGCACCTTAAGGGCTGGCCTGTTCCATGACAAGCAGACCCTGAATTTTAGGGAGGCAGTGCCTTTATTAATCATTGATGGATTAAGGACCAAGCGTTGTACTAGAGAGTTTAAATGAGCGCAGAGGGACACATGTTCTGTCCTCTTTTACACCCTAGGACCAAATTAGGATTGAAACAAAGCATTAGAAGAAATAAGCTGAAGAATGAAAAAAATTGTAAGCTACTACATACTGTAAGGCTTCATTTTTGGGATTCTAATAAAAGTGACAAGAAGATCTTTTGGACATACAGAATATAAGGTGCCTTATATTCTGAAGTAATGAGAAAGTAATAATGAATAATTCTGGAATAAGTGAAAATAAAAATGAGAAATGTCCACCAACACGTCTGTTTAAAATACTGTGGAATTTGAGGAAACTGCTACACTGCTGGAAACTGAAGCAGCAGGCACTTCTCAAGCTGCCGATATTAAATGCCTGTACAAAATACAACCTAACCTTTCAAGTGCATCTTGACTCCCTATAATGGCTTCACGCTGGATGCCTGACCATGAGGGAAGGGGGAGCAAGATGGGTGTGAGCACTAGCAGTGACCCCAGAGCTCCCATCATGCCCCACCCCAGCCTCAATGGTCTCTAACAAGTTCTGGGGAATATAGCTAAATGCTTTGGAAGCACAAGGTCACAGAAACATGTTTGAATCATTACATTCCAAGTATCATTTTAGAGGTTGGTAACATTCCATAGTAGTAAACTCCTTTTATAAGCTAACATGATGGTATTTGGGTTGTGCACACCCGCAGATCACCAGACAAGTGTTGTGCTTTGAAAAATTTACTTGAGTGTGTTGCAAATTACTCTAGCCTCAAAACCTGCTGGGAGCTCACTGCATAGACTAAGGCAGACGGGCACAGAAGGGATCACCATTTGGACTTGCCTGCTTTGTCCTTCTTTGGCTTTGTACAATCTCTTATTATAATAAAGCATGTATTATCCTTTTTGGAGATTTGAATAACAGAAAGTCCCACTTTCAAATATATTGCTATAATCCCAGAGTCTACTAAATGTTCTGCGGATGCTGTTTATGGCATTATATTCCTTTCAAAATGGGACTGATAATTAGTAAACTGAAATTTGATTAATGTTGGATTAAGAGGTTCTGATGTCTCGCTGCAATGTGTTATTTCAGTCTGTGGGTGCTGGAAGAGACTGTCTTTAGGAAACTTGCTTCTTCCCCTTTCCAGAATGGAAAGATGAATTTAAAAATCTTGATTTTTTTTTTAAAAGAAAATTCAGGTTTTCTTCTCACTTGTTTGTTTTCTCACTTTGAAGCTGAAGGCAATGAATTAACTATTTGAGAGAAAACAGAATAAACTGGAAATAAAAGTCTTCCTCTAAAAATGCCAAGGGTGAGCTCTTCTTGCTTATAGCAGAGTAACTTGGCATGGATGAATGCTTCTGACAGTCTCAGCTGTCACTAGGCTCAAGTACAGAATTTTGAGACTATGAAGAACTTTTCAGAAAACAAAGGAACTGTCTGGCATATAAAATATTCAGGTCTGTGAAAATGATCTTTGGCTAATACTTGAAGAAAAAAATTGCAATTAATATTTGTGCTCTTAAAAGTTAAAATTAGGGATACTGATGCCTTCAAGGTTTCTTTTATTCTTTTTTTGTTTTTGATTTTAAAAAGGCCGCTAATGGTCAGATTTGTCTCCAAGCTCCAGGGCCAAAAGAGTCCATGTTTCTTCCTGGCCTGTGTTTTTTAAATTCATAATCTTGTTTGCCTACTGCTAAAGAGTGTGGGGGAATCAGGAATAATGGTTTCCTTTGAAGCTGTGCCAGTCCCAAAGTAACCATTTGGATGCCAAAGAAATATTGTCATTTCCAGAATGACCTGGTGCTCTTTGAATATTCAGACATCAGTAAATGTTACATGCTTAGAAACCCTAGCAGCACCATGAAAACAGTAAGGTGGGCCAGCAAATACCCGCTCACATGCGTTTGACATGATGGCCATTCCCGCTTTCCTAACAGCTTCCTAATAGCAAGATGCATTTGGGAACAACAGTGGAATTTGTGTCATCATGACCAAATGATTACGGTGCAAACCCGAGATTCTTCTGGGGCCCAGCAGGCTTCTGGTCCCTATGGAAACAGAAACCTCAGGTATTGTCGTCCACTCAGCTGGAGGACTGAGCAAGGGAGGCTTTTGTGCTGGGTGAGATTTCTTCTACAACCTTCCCGCACCAGACCCTAGTGCTTCCTCCCAACTCTTTTCTAATTGAGATGCAAATTGATCTCTCTAGCTGATTACACTTCCCTTAAAGCTACTGACAAATGCAGCTGTAACCAGAGTTTGTGGACTTTCCAACAAGTGACTTCAGCTGTCAGTATTTGCATGTGCAGCCAAGGCCCAGCCTGCTTCAGGTCTTAAAGAAGCGGAGAGCTTCCCTTAGGCATTGCAGACGTTTTATTTACATGTATAAAATTTACATACAATTAAGAATTAAAAAAAATACAGCCACATCCCTTATAATTAGAAATGGATTCTGACACTGAGATCTAATTTCTCTTTAGATAGTTATTTCTTATCCTGAACTGGAGGGTCATCCCCTCCCTGAAAGCCAGGGCTTTAGTGGAAACACTACATTTCTTTTCCATTTCCCTTTTTGTCTGTAAGTTTTCTGACTCTCAATACTGTGTGAATTTCAATATTTCTCTCAAAATTAGATGAATTTAAGAGGATGATAAACTACTGAATAACTTTCACTTGTCATGACTCAATAAGATGATGCTAGTTTTAATATCAAATATGAAATGACCATTTCAATTGTTCAGATTTCCATATGAATGTCCTTCAGTAACTTTGGGGTGGTGATGAAAAGATTATTACTTAGAATGCAACAGCAAAGTAATATGCATACAATACTACATAGCTCAATTTAAAGAATATGAAATTCAATTTTTCAGCAAAAACTTAAACTTTTAAAAAATTTTAAATAATGCTTTGCCAGTATAGTTCACTCAGGAAATATTTATGAGTATGTGTTATGTGCCAAGTGTTGTTCTAAGTGCTCAGGATCCAGTTGTAAGCATCCAGACATGGAATAAAAAGAACTTGAAAATCTGTCTATTCTACTGGTAGAGCTATATTTCTTGGACAACTGTTTGTAATTACGAAAAATGTAATCTTACAAAATATGATTTACTTTTGTCTACCAGTTGATTGCCAATGTTCTCCATCAACTCAATCTCTACCTCTCCCTTCACACACATATTCATAATGTACTAGGAAGTAGATGTGAGTGGGTTACATTAGAAACAGTTCCCACTGGGCAACTCAAACAATAATGAGACTGGAGAGGATAGAGGGTAAGACAGCTGCAGGAGGGTGAGACATCCATGTCGCAGGAGAGACCTCAAGGGGTGCCTGACATGGAGGGTAGCAGAGTGGCCAAAAGGGGAATCTCAGAAGGCAGACACCACACCCAGGGGCCCCAAGTAGGACAAAGCCCCTCCCCACCCTGTGAAGGGCTGGAAATGAGAGGGGGTGGCCTATCAAGCAGGGATCCCAGAGTCAGAAGAAAGCTGAAACTGTCCTTGGTATTTGTTAACCTATGTCAGCCTGGGGTCTCCCTGGGGCCTCCCTGGTGGCACAAGAGATTCAGCGCAGCACTGTGGGGCTTCGGCAGCCACTGCAGTGCAAGTTCGATCCCTGGCCAGGGAGGTGACCCACATGGCACAACTGACTTCTCCTGTCTCGCCCGCTGCTCCCCTCAGCAGTGTATTTCAGTAGATCTGCCTGTCCTGCTCCCCACTCTGTCTCTGGTGAATCCTCTCACCACGCACCCCAACCCGTGCCTCTGGCCTGTACCTCAGCTCTTGTATCCATAGATAAATAAAATCATTAAAGAAAAATGTGTCAGCTTGGTTTCTGTGAAGATTGTTAGATTTGTAATAAATTTTCATGAGGGAAGAGTTTACTGTCTAACAGTGACAGTAGATTTATAACAAAAATAGCAAAATAGTTTCTCTTCCCTCCTTGAAGAGTCCTGTAGTGCTGAGTGCTTTTCACAGGGCTCATTTACATGCACCAAGAGTGGAGGGCAGCTCCCACTGAGGGAGCTGGCTTTTCATACCTAGGAGAACTTCCCACAAGTCACTGAGGGAAGTGCAGTCTCTGGTCTCTATTTTAACAGCTATCTATGATGGAAAAAAGCAAATACTCCTCAAGACCTGACGCCACAGTTGAGTGATTTCAGTTATTACATCAGGGGTTTGAAACTGATGGGACCAGGCTGGTAATGTGATAAAAATTGCAGAGATAATGCTTATTGAGCTCTCACCCAGAACTGGGCATTAGTTCACCTGTTTGACCCCCTAACTCTCTCAAAGGTTGACTAGTCAGGGGCAACATGACGGTGAAGCCTGAACCTGGGTCTCAGTGCCAGGGGACATGCAACAGGGTTGTAGTGAAAGGAGAGCACATTTTCTGCAAGGAGGCAGAATAAAGGGGTCAGAGGTTCTGATTCATCAAGAGAAGTCAGAAATCTAGATTCTTATTAAAATGCAAAATCTCCCAGTTTTTTTTTTATAAGGTTGACAAACTCAGATTTTATGTGTAATGCTGAAGGCCAACTGCAATCCAAAGTCCATCTTACGGTTGGATTTGGCTTGCCAGCAGCTGGTTTGTCAGCTCTGGTTTTTGAATGTTAGCTTTGATGTTGAGCTAAAAGCTACTTCCTGGTGACCTCTATCCATTAGTCCCAGTTCCATTTTTGTCTCTTTTTAAAATACCTCCAAGGTTCCTGAAAGAACTCTTTGTGATATCTCCCTGAGACCTAAGAAAAAGAGCCACAATTTCTCTGGACTTGCTAAGGTTGGTTGAGGTCTCCATTGCAATGTGGTCCCCAGAGCAGCACACCACCTTTCAGGTGTGACTAGAGGCTCTGGGATGCCAGAGATATGCCTTCCATCAATCTTGGGAGCCAGACCTCCCATTTCTGGAGCTGCAGTCCTCAGGAAAACCCCTGTGGTTAGCGACTGTGAAACCTCCTTGTCTCTCATCTCAAATTGGTAGCCAACCGAACATTTTGGTTTTCACACTGGCTGCTATCACACGTCGTCGGTTGTACTTACAGTTGACCATCTAACCCAAGCACATTCTACCTCCTAAGTCTCACCTTATTGGGCCTGAAAGTCTTACCTGTTGAAATAATCCTAATTTCAAGTTATTGTTAACATACTTTGTTTTTTTACAAATGGTATTTTGAAAAACATGTTCGAGGCCTTTGGTAGAGGCCTAAAAAAAGAAAAATGTTGAAAGAAGAGGGGTAAGCAAAGTTCTGACACATACATCATACCAGAGACACAAAGAATCAGTGTCTAAGAATTAATGTATTTCAGGTTTGGTCAGAGAAAAGTCTCCCAGTTCCCATGGGCTTATATCTGCTAGGCTATTATGATACTTTAATTTATAGAAATTAATATTAGTATTTGAAGGTTTCTCTAATCTCTTAAAATAGTAATCTTATCAAATACAATGACACATGTTTTACTTTTTTTGTGAACTCATTTATTTCTAAAGACTCACAAACTAATTATCTAGTCTAACAAATTTTTTAAAAAGATTTATTTATTTATGCATACAAGCACTGGGGTACAGGCCAGAGGTGTGGGGGAGTGAGAGGATTCACCACAGAAAGCAGGGAGCAGAACAGGCAGATCAACGGAAGTACACTGCTGAGGGGAGCAGCAGGCACAGCAGGAGAGGTCTGCTACAGGGTCCCCTGCCTGGCAGGCAGCAGGGATCGAACTCGTGCTGCAGTGGCTGCGGTTTGCTTCATAGTGCATTTCTTAACCCAGTGCGCCACCAGGGAGGCCCTCTAGTCTAACAATTTTATAAGATAGCCACACAGCATTCTAAAATCAAACCTTTAATCCTATTTGGAAACAAGAAAAATATATATTTTTTTCAGTTTTTATTTTACATTATTTCTAAAAGAATAGGCATGGTTCTGAGACCACTGTTGTAAATTAATTCTACAATCAGACATGTGGCCTTGAACGCTGGACCCTACCTGCAGGTTTTTGTTTTTTATCATGCCCTTAGTAACTTGAGTTTTAATTCCTACAATCAGACACTTTTCTGGCACATGTTTTGGTTCATTCCCATTCGAAGAAGATAGAGGACAACTGAGCTTTCTGTTAGAAACCCTTCTTTTAATCCTGAAGCACGTTTATTAAATATGAACTCATAAGAATTCATGCTGTGCAACTCTAATGTCTACTCTTCCATGCCTCCCCTTTTACTTACTGAAACAGTTTTAATTTTGTAATAAAATATCTCTCATTACTCATCCGCTGTCATAGCTTCAACCCACCCATGGGAAAGAACTTGGTCCTCTAATAGTACTTTTTGAAATGTGCTTTCCAACTGTCAGGGTACAGGTCTACTTGCATTTTCTCCCATTCTTACATGAACTCTAGCACAAATACATTATTTTCTGCAATATTCAAAGTCACAAATCTAATCTTTTAAATTATAAAGGAATAGATCCAAAACAGTAGTTCCCCTCTTTTTTTACTTCTTGTTTTCTGAGAGATACATTGTTTGCCAGCCAAGAAAAATCAAATGCTTGTTGCCTTTAGTAAAATGTACCTTGAAGCTAATGTGGAGTAACATAAATCCCCATTATGACTATATTTTGCCTTTGGGTCTGTTTAGGAATGTGGATTAGAAATACACGGTCCATGCCCCCTTCTGTGGAGGATAACTCCGTTCTAGTTGCTGCTCTTACATGCAGCTCTCTCCCATGCATTTTTCATTCTCAGGCACTCTGATCCACCCAGCAGTGTTTTCTTCTTTTAATGCTGCTCTTATCTGACATGTTATTGCTTCTTCCCATGAAGTAATTCAGTTCTAGGTCCTATTAGACCCAGCTCTCCAGGTGAAGAATTGAGACTACCTGAACTAGTTATGTATAAGATCCACAGGAGGATGTGTCTCTTGACTGGTTTGCTGAAGGTAATCTTTCATTCCTCTCCTTATTTTCTTATTTTTATATTTTATTTATTTATACATACAAGAATTGGGGTGTAGGCCAGAGGTATGTGTGGGGTGCGTGGGGGGTGAGAGGATTTGCCAGAGACAGAACAGGGAGATCGACTGAAATACACTTCTGAGGGGAGCAGCAGGCGAGACAGGAAGAGGTCTGCTGTGCCATGTGAGTCTTCTCCTGGCCAGGATTGAACTCTTGCAGGAATGGCTGCTGATAGCTTCATAGTGCTGTGACTTAACCCCTTGCACCACCAGGGAGGTGCTGAAACTATTCTCTTGTTATGCTTTGTCTCTCTACATATACTTTCTCCTCCCAAGCCTACTCTTCAAATGTGATGATCCGGAGATTTCTGCCTTCATCCTCTCCTCATTACCTTTCACATCCCAGTAAATCTAGCAGGCTTCACATTGAATTAGCCTACCTGCTTTACGGACAAATCGAATCCACCCTCCTGCCACTGCCTTAAATTAGGCTCTCACTTTCTCTTACAACCCTTTCCACTGACCCTTAAATGCTTTCATCACCTCCATGCTCAGTGTGTGTGTGTGTCCCACACTCTGTCAGATGGAAGCATCTGTAGTTCTCAAACATGATGTACTCTTTCAGAACTCCATCCAAAAGCAAATACTGTCCCCTCATTTGGGATATCTCATTCAAATTTTCATTCCTAGTGGCTAGGACAGTGTCTGGCAGATGGCAGGGATATAGTAAATGTTGACAAATGTGTGGTTCTGTCTGGTAAAATACAACAAATAGTACTGCTTTACTCCTTTTCTGAAACACATGGAGAGAAGCAGAAAAAAATTCAAGGTCTCCCCGAGAAAAAGAACCAAAGATCCCATTAGGGAAGAAATAAACAGGATTGTTACAGCTTTAGGGAGAGGAGTTATTTTTGAATTTAGAGCAAAACTTAGCAATGCCATTAAGTCCTGGCTCTAAGAGAGAAGGTCTGGTATTACCAAATACATTTGTTAATTGATAGTGAAAGTAAATTTCACTTGTGAAAGAATGAAGTACAAAATTAACTATTCCTTAGGCAGCTCAGTTCTCTCCATCAAATGGTGATAGTTCCAGAGAGTGGCGATGCCTAATGCCATTGAGCCTATTGTTCTATTGAAGTGGACGTTTATTTTTAAAAAGCCACCATCTGTTTGATTCAGGGTGAACTCCTCCTAATGGGCATACTACATATTGTGTGGCAACCTTTTCCCTGAAACAAGTTATCTGAGGAGGAGAATGAAAGTCCTGGCTCAAATAGTTTTGGAAACTTCTATCAGCTGACATGGTTTGCTTTTGGAATCTTTAGTTGGCTTGGGAACTGTAAACATCACATGTGGCAGGCTTCCCATTTACAACACTCTAGACACAGGAAGAGGCCCTCTGATTGCCCATGAGGGATAGAAAAAGCAGATGGCAGGTGAGTTGGCCCTCATCAGTCAGAAGAGCAGCGGCCAGAGGATGAAGGCTCCACTTGACAGATTTGATTTAGCCCACGAAGAAGTTACCAGAAAACCCAGGAGGAACACAAGGCTGGCTAGAGGGGGCTCTCCAGACATATCCCTACCGTGTTCACTAGTTTTTCTTTTTTAATCATGGAAGACAACAGTATTTTTCAGTCTTCTATGAACCTTCACCATGTAATACCAACTGTTTGACCAATTAGACAAGGGTACTTCAGTCAAAAATTCCTGATATCGATTCTAAACTGCTACTGCTCAAAAAGACCCCCCAAAAGGCACTCATTCCAACAAACCTCCAGTTCTCAGCTCAGTAAGAAATTATGTATTTTACTGAACAAAACTGATATAAACTCCTAATGTCAATATTTCTAGTTAATATGATATAAAACTGAAATTCAGCTGACAATATTTAAAGGAAGTAAGAATGTCACAAGGAGACAAGAATACTGCTGCTCAATGACTCCGTTGGCTCTTTGTTTTGTCAGGGTCGGTGTTTGGCCATCTACGGCCACACAAAGAACAAGTCTCTCTCTCTAAAGGAGTGACATGCAGTCTGACTAAACAATATTCTTTGTGCATAAAATGGTCACTATGATACCTAGAAAGGAAGCAACATTTGTATGAAATGAACAGTTTGGCAACGTTACACTTAACGTGTAATTAACATGTTAGACACAAAATGGAGACAAAAGGATTGCTCGTATAAAATGGTCTATGTTGACCAAGAAATTTTCCCTTTGTCAGCACTCACTACTATACCTAATATCTTAGGGAAACAGGTAACAATAATTCTCAGACTTTTTTTCTCAGACTTTCTGTCTCCTAAATGAGCTATATCTGCTAAAGCTGTGCTTACAAGTGGCTTCATTCTTGAACAAGTCTTGATTCACATGTCAATAGTTTTGCTGTGGGGTATACTGCCAGTCTTTAGGGAGGAAAATAAATCAAACACCCAGGAAAAGAACTCCCCAATTGCTGGAGACTCCTAAGGCATGGAGAGCGGGGACAAGGGAAAAATCTGGGTTATGGCCGGAAGACTGGTCATGGCCAAAAATCTGATCAGCGTGGGCTGGAAGACCGGCCCATGCACAGATCAGGATATTCTTTCCTGTGCCAGCGAAACCACTGCCGAGGAAGTAAACTAGATTAGAAGAAGGGAGAGCAGTGCAGTCTGATAGCACAGAACCTTGATGGTGAATGTGTGCTGGAGTAATGCTGAATACCAAGAAATAAAAGAACAAACCATTGTCTTGTAACTAACCTGAGGGGGGCAGCTTTTTTCAATAAATATGAGCTGCGCCCAACACTCGGGATGTTTGAGCACAAAATAAGAGGCCTTGCATCCCCTGGGGTGTGCTTTTCTTAAACTATTTTGTGTCTGTCATTTCTTTATTTCCTGATTCACTGCACACCTCTCCTCAATCCTGTTCGCTGGAGCTGGACTCTGATACCCAATCTCTACAGGGGTGAGGGCGTGTTCAGAATGGATTCTAGACAGGGTCCCATGGATGTATCTATCACCTGTGCAGCTGCCCAAGACCTGTCTGGCGTAATGTCTACTGCTGCCATTTTGAGATTCTTAATAATTTTATCTTTGATCTTATGCTTTGAATTTGAAGTGTGATGAGACAGCAGAGCATGCACTTTATTAGAGAAGAGACACACATGTGTTAGCTGCTGGTTCTTTGCTTTCTGTGCCCCGTTCATATGTAGCCTTAGTGGTATGGCAATGGCATAGGTCCACAGTGCCTGGGATTTCAGGGAGTCTCAAAATGAATATGTGGGAAGTATGTTGCTTCTTTGATTGCTGAGTGAGGGGGACAGGGGAGCAGGGAAGGAAGGAGAAAAGTCTGAGAATCACAGTTTTTATCTGAAGCAGAATGTGCTTTGAATGCAGAAAGCAGACATTGGTGTCTGTGAAACATGAAGAACTAAGGAACCCAATCATAGCCTTTGTTGTTACTTCCTCATGTTAATCAACAATTTACTCTGAAATGATGGCATAGAAGGTAAAAACAGGATGACCCACATTCCTTCTCCCTGTCAAGTGAAAGCAGAATGGTAGTACAACATGTACAGATGAAGGGTGAAATAAAAAAAATGGATAAATTGGTTTTGTGCAGTGGGTCTACTGTTCCGGTAAGATGAAGGCAGATATGCTTTTGCAAGTTATCAAAGAAGAACTGTGTAACTTTTGGGCATCCATTGACTAGGTA
This sequence comes from Galemys pyrenaicus, assembly GCA_019455555.1. Classification (NCBI taxonomy): domain Eukaryota; kingdom Metazoa; phylum Chordata; class Mammalia; order Eulipotyphla; family Talpidae; genus Galemys; species Galemys pyrenaicus. The sequence goes on from JAGFMF010011428.1 coordinate 5,088,984, forward strand.
AATGTTTTCATATTTGCATAGAATTAAATGCTTTTATCTTTACATATTGAACTGGCACTAAAGGATGATAAAATTAAAGCTAATAATATGACAATTTTAATAATTCTTTACTTAAAATGACATTAATTAGCAAAGAAAAAGCACTTTGTCTCTATAGCGACAAAGCTATAGAAAAATAAGGTAAAGCTTTATATTTTGGCATCTTTAAAGTCATTTTCTCCTGGTTTTTGAACAAGGAGCCCATATTTTCAGTCTGCACTGGGACTGCATAATATTTTAGCTAGTCCTGATTTTAAGTGTATCTAAAGCATTTCTAACCTTTTCAGCCCCTGGGGTGAGGATTTGGTGGGGTGGGTGCCTTCAGGGCCTTGGGATAGTGGTCCTTACATTCTACTCCCATCTATTGTCCCTGGAATCTGACAGCCTTTGAGATGACAGTAAGATTAGAACTTTCAAGGTGGGCCATGAGGTTAGCAAACAGGTTTCTTCAGCATCACCCAGAACACCATATCTGCTGGAAGCTGACTTGGGTCAGATTTGACCATACACATAATCCTTAGAAACACATATCACTTGAGGACACTCTGAGTCCTTGTACTTGCCAGCACACCCTCTGCTTGGATGCCACCCCTGTTCCCTGGAGATAGCGTCCCCCTTATTCTTCCAATCTCAGCCCACATGCCCTCCCTGCAAAGAGGCCTTGCTCTGACCCCACTTCATCCCCAAATCTGTTTAGTTGTTTTATAGAACTGAATTTGTTTGCATGTCTTCTCTGGAAGAAGCCTGCAGACAAGAACCACAAGTCTCTCTTGCTCCCCTTGTATCCTGAGCCCTACATGAGATCCAGCAGATCATGAGTCCACAAGACTGTTTGGCAAACGAATAAATGTAAGGAGATATTCACGACTAGGTTGTGTCCCCCAAAATTCAAATCTAAGAGACTTAACCCAACAAAGCAGTGAAATCCAGATATCGGTTGCAACACAATCTAGTTTAGAGTAGCCCCCAAAGATGTTTTAATAAAATGTAAAAGGACCAAGTAATTAATAATGGTCTAAATAGTTACTTAAATCTTAAAAAGCTAGTAACACTTTTTTAAAAGAACAAAAATATATTAAAAAACCCTCCCTTTTCCTTATTTTTTTTCCATTTGCCCCAACTGTTGTTATTATGCTTCTGGTTTCTGGTCTGAATATTAGTTCTTTTGTAGAGAGAAATGAAAAAATTGAGTAGTTAAGTTACTGAAAGATTTTCCCTATTGGTTACATCTCTCTGTAAAAAATTGTGTACAATAGCTTCTTTCTTATTTTAAATAATTCATTTGACTATTCAACACCAATTAAATTTCTCACCATATAAAACTTTTATGTTTTTATAGTGATCAACATAAGACTCACTACTTTGCTAGTTTCTGTATTAAGTTGTCCTCTGAGATGCCAACCTGGCTATTTTATGAGTTATTTTACAATTCTGCATTACTAACACACATTAGCATCAGTAGTCTGAGCTGGCATCCAGATTAGTCCAAATGCAATTCTTGAAAAGTTCTGAAAATAATACTGAATCCTACCCTTGAACTTTAAAAAATACGTTTTCCCTAAAACAAAGTTTTCTCTGATTATGATGCTATAATAGTTGAGAAAGCAATGTTTAACAAAAGAACAAAGCATATATTTTGTAACGACAAATTCGATTAACTGGAGAAGGTGATGTGACAAAAAACACAATAGACTTAAACAAAACGGAATTTTCTTCTTCTTGCCTTGGTCCCACATGCTTGACTGAGGAGTGTCCAGCTCGTCCTAGTTGACATGCACACTGACAAATCACTTGCTAAATAGGTCTTTTTCATCTCTGCCAAGAACCTTTTTCTTAACAACATAGGAAGCAAAAACTCCATGCTGAAGGCTGAATCCACACCAGCCATAAGATTAAGTCTAGAGTGCTGTGGAAATCACTGCAAAGAATGCCATCTCCAAAACACGCACCACCAGCCTGGACAAAGCACAAAGGCGCATGCTGAAGGGGATAATGCTGTCTGGTCCCTGGGGAGGGACCAGATGGGACCTAATAGCTCTTTTCTACTACTAATTTCTATGATAATTCCAAGTTGCCACATGGCATATGTATTTTTTTTTTAATCTAAAGACAGAATATCAGTCAATGAAGTGACCAGGATTTTAATGAAAGGTATTTTTCATGAACTGTTATCTATTCACACATATTTCCCCCCCATCTCTCAACCCCACCTTTCCGCAACATATCACTTACTATTAGATTGGAAAAACACACTATTTTCATAATCAGTATCAATACCAATTAGAAATGAAGAGACTCAAAGTTTTACTCAGAGGTCAGATGCCTTTTGCAGCAAACACATCTAGTCAACTTACTATTTTTTTCTTACAATCATGAGATTATACTTGAATTTAATAATTATAGCATGCCAACTAAAGTTTGAAGCTTATCACAGAGGTTAGACTTCATCTGTTTTGAGAGAGAAGATGAAGAATCAGAGAATAGAATTTTAATGATCTGGGAAAATTATCGAAGTATTTCTACTCAATTTTACTGATGGGTTCAAAGGCAATTTCTCTGAGGACACCTTTTCCATTGCTCCCAACCAGATGAAACTTCTCCCTCCTCTGACCTTCTGTGGTCCTCTTCGAACCTCTCTGGTGGCATCTCTACATTACTTGGTTTATTAGAATTATTTCACTGCTATTGGTATCTGATAGGTACTCTAAGTAAACCTGTCACATTTGGCTCAGCATCCCACCTTACACACACTAAATGATAAAAATTAGGATGAAAAGGAAAAAGGGCTTGAGATATGAATCATCTGAGGAGATATGAGGATCTCTTAATACTACAGCTTCTCAGCACAAACTTACGTGATTCATTTCTGAAAATAAACTCTTCCTTAATTTCATGGTGCAACAAAACATTATAATCAATATAATTTAACAAATGGTATGGAAATCATACTATCCTATTTTCAAAATAGATTGAAAAAGTCCCTCTTCCCTCTTCAATCCAGTTGTTAATACTTACTGGTCATGAAAAACTGGCAGAAGTCTGGATTCTGGGGTGGTTAATAAACTGCGTATTTAAAGCAAAAAGATACAAGCTCTGGTAGAGTGGGATGAGGCACTTCACGGCCCTGCTGGCATTGATGCATGTGGCACATATAAGGCTTGGCAGTAGCTTCCCACTCACTATGGCTCCATCAAACAAAGGCCCAAAAAATGGAACCTGTTGATCCAAAACAGAAAAATACTTAATTTTCAAAAACCAGTAAAAGTCAAACCAAAGATATGAGAGCAGCTGAGATTGATGCTTAAGACCTGTTGTGATCATACAGTCTGTTACCCACAGAGTGGAACTGGAATTTATTTATTTATTAAAATATTTACTTATTTGTATATACAAGAACTGGGATACAAGCCAGAGATACGGAGAGTGAGAGGATTCACCAGAGACAGACTGGGGAGCAGAACAGGCAGATCGACTGAAACACACTGCTGAGGGGAGCAGCCGGCTAGACAGGAGAGGTCTGCTGCACATTGTGGGTCAGCTCTCCAGCCAGGGATCAAACTCGTGCTACAATGACTGTGGATAACTTGGTTGTCCTGCACCTTAACCCCTTGCATCACCAGAGCTAGAACTTAATTGGACACAGGTCACTCTCAAGTAAAACAGGATTGTCTCACAACATTCCTGTACCATGGATGATTCAGTAAAATTTTTAATGATGCGTTATCACCAGGTTATCTTGTTAATCGTTTACAGAAAGATAATATTCTTTTAAATGCCTCCATCGGTGGTCTATGCATGTTATACAGCCCTGCCTCTTTGTACTCCTCTAGGCTTGTGTAATTCTGAAATCAGTTTGGAAGTGGCAAAATCTCTTAATGTACCTGTGCTTATTAACTCTTGAAAGAAGTAATGACTATCCCTGTTAACAATTTCAAGGTCATCCTTGCAGCATTTCTTTAATCTTCTTTCCCTCTGCTTCCAAGATACTGTATTATCATTTCCTTCTAACTCTTTAACAAGAGACTTGGTATCTTTTGCTGGACTGACTTCTACCATGTGGGTAACCCACAAAATTTTGATGCCTGTCTTTTTTCAGTTTGTTTCTTCTCTCTCTCCATTAGAATTTCATTGACTCCACTCACTAATATGAGATTTTGTTAACTCCAGGAGGTCAAAGACTATTTGCTTTGTAACTCTTGTATTCATTTGCTCTTCTATGCACTAATACATTTATTAAAAATATTCATTATATGGCAGACACTGTTCTTTTCACTGAGGACATAGTGAATAATATAAAAATATCCTGATTTCATTGAACTTAGATTTATTGGAAATTTCTCAGAATAGTATAAATATGTAAGAGGTATTCTATTTTAGGAAGTTAAAGTGCTAAGATGAAAAACAGAGCAGAGAAGAGCAGCAAGACTCCTTTTGAGGGTTTCTAGTTTTGACCAATGGCCAGGGAGGGCCACAGGAAAAGGAGACTCTCAGGACATTTGATAGGATAGTATTCTAGGCAAAGGAACCATAAGTACTGAGGTTCTGTGGCAGGCGTATGTTCAAATAATAACAAAGAAGTGTCAGTAACTGGAGTTAAATGAACAAGAAAAAGAATAGGAGATAAATTTGGACAGCTAATAAGAGGAAACTTTATGACATTTTATAGATTCTAGATTTATACTGTAAATAAGATGAATCTTATGGGGCGTATAGGGAAGTGTGTGCTATGGTCACTTGTATTGAGGAAACTGCAAGGGGAGTAGAGATCAGTTAGGGAAATACTGAATAATCCAGGTGAGACACGAGAAAGTTTAGATTAGAATGACAGTAGGAAAAGTGGGAGAGGTGATCAGTTTCTGTACACAATTTGAAGGTAGAGCTAACAGGATTTGCTGCAGAGTGTTACAGAAGGAGGAAAGAAAAAACATAAGACTAATGCCATGGTCTACTGGAAGGCCGGAGCACCTTTTCATGTGATATGAGGGAGGGCTCATGCCACATGCAAAAGTGAAGATGTATTATAGATCAATTTTAGACATGTGAAGTTTGAGTTGCCTATTAGATATCCAGTGGTGATATTTGGAGGTGGCAGCAGATATGTGAAGGTGGAATTCAAGATAAAGGTTCAGGTTATAGATTTATAAGAGCTGTTCACTTATATATGGTATTTATAGCAATGAGGTCAGGTGTTTAGAGAAGCAAGAGATTCAGGGACTATACCCTATAGATCTTCAATGTTTAGAAGTTGGAGATCTGAAAAATTAGTAAAATATATTGAGGAGTGGTGGAAGATGAAGAAGGAAATTCCCATGTATAGCATTATGTTCGTTACATGGCTAAAATCCAATACACATTGAAGTAGAAATATTAATATTTTAGATAATTTAAATTAATAAATGTGGGTCTCAGTGTAGGTCTCTGACATTTTTTAAAAAAGATTTATTTATTTATGCATACAAGACCTGGGGTATAGGCCAGAGTTGTGGGCGGTAAGAGGATTCACCAGAGACAGAGTGGGGAGCAGGACAGGTAGGGCGACTGAAATACACTGCTGAGGGGAGCAGCAGGCAAGGCAGAAGAGGTCTGCTGTGCCATATGGGTTCCCTGACTTCTTTTAAAAAACTATATGAAGATCTTTTATATGGCTGGTACTGGGGAAGAGCTTGGAATATGTTGATGAATAACTATTTCTGCCTATAAGGAATTGACATGAAAAAATTATGAACTAATATCCCTTAACAAAAGTACAAAAATCCTTCACAAATTTTTAGCAAATAAATTCAGCAATATAGAAAAAGAAAACTGAATCCGTAAGTAGAATTTTCCATAAAACCATGGGTTGTTTAACATTCATAAATTCATCAGTGCAAATTGCTATAGTAGCACATGACTTTCTTAAAATACACAGAAGCATTAAATAAAATTCAACAGTTATCCATGAAAAAAAAATTCCCAGCACACTGAGAAAGACAGGTAATTTCCTGAATTTGATGAAATCTTAAAGGAAAAATAATATGGCATCATTATTAATGGTAAAATCTAAAATTTTCTACCTAAGAAATCTGAAAAGGCAAGGCTATCTATGCTCACTTTCTGTCAAATATATATATATATATTTTTGTATCTTTTATTTATTTTTTTTTATTAGTTATATTTGACATCATTTGTAGTCCCCAGGGGGTACCCACCACCATTTCACCCGTGCACCATCACCTCAGTCCCTTGTGCACCTTCCCCGTCTTTGCCCTCCCCCCTTCCCCTCCCCTCCCCATGGTCCCTTTGGTTTATCCCGGCTTTTGGTCTTATTAAGTTTTTGTTGTTGTTTACTTTTGGTTATAATTGCCCAATTCCTTGAGCTTATTCTTTATT
>JAGFMF010011428.1:5099580-5138403 GCA_019455555.1 Galemys pyrenaicus
GCGGGGATGTGGAGAAAAAGGAACTCTCTTACACTGCTGGTGGGAATGCAAGCTGGTCCAACCATTATGGAAAGCAGTGTGGCGGTTCCTCAATCTACTCAGAATGGAACTTCCATAGGCTCCAGCAATCCCACTCCTAGGAATATACCCAAAAGACACAAATACACTGATTCTAAAGAATACTTGCACCCCTATGTTTATAGCAGCACTCTTTACAATAGGTCAGACCTGGAAACAACCTAAATGCCCCAAAACAGATGAGTGGATCGGGAAGCTGCGGTACATATACACGATGGAATACTACTCAGCAATCAGAAAAGAAAAACTAGACACATTCATAGGAACATGGATGGAACTGGAAGGGATTATGCTCAGCGAAGTAAGTCAGAAGGCAAAAAAAAAAAATACCAGATGGTTCCTCCCCTAGGAGGAATATAAGGGGACCAAATAAAGAACAAGGAAAGGAATAAGAACAACAACAACAATAATAACAACAAGAAAGAAACAAAAACCAAAAATGAAAAGACAAACTGGGGACACCTGGTGGGGAGGGAAGATGGGAGCACAGGGGACTGAGGTGATGGTGCACTGGTGAGATAGTGATGGGGAATACATGGGGATTACAACTGATGTCAAATATATGTAAATTTAAAAAATTTATATTAAAAATAAAATATTAATAAAAAAATAGAAGTGTGTGCGACGGAGGTCAAAATAGCAGTCAGCTTTCAGGGGATTAGTGATGGGTAGGGAAGATACATGCCGATAACCTGTGGGCTGTTTGAATCTGGGTGATGTTAAACAAACAAATTCACTTTGAAAACATTCATCAAACTGTACATTTAAAATATGTACCCCTTTCTTCATTAATGTTATATTTCAAAGAAAACATCTTAAAAAGGAACCTAGATTATAGATTTGTTTAATATACCAACAAACTCATCCTAATGAATATATAAATATTTCACATAACTATTTCACCCACAAATTGCAGATGACATTTTTTTCAAGCATGCACAAAATATGTTTAAAAATTTTACCATATTGTAGGTTGAAGATCCTTAAGCACGACCTTCAGGTCTGATTCCACCCTAGTGGCTTTTTGTATGGTCTGCACACTAAGAATGACACAACCACACTCATTTACTTCTTTTTTTTTTTTTAAGTTTGGCCAAACATTCATTTAAATCTCCTAGGCCATATTTATTTCAATTTAACTTCCTTGAAGAAATTTCCTTCAATTATTAAGGCAGGTGGCCTTCTCATACTCTTAGAAGATATGGCAGGTGGGCCTATATTATCCAAAACTGATTTATAAAATTGGTGTCAATTCTAGGCTAGTTGTAGCCACACATTTCAATTCTGTTGTTGAAGTTGTTTATTTATTTATTTTCTTTCCTTCTTTATTTACATATACTTGACATCAATTGTAATCCCCATGGATTCCCCATCACCATTTCATGTGACAGTGCACCATCACGCCAGCCCCTTGTGTTCTTATCTGCCCTCAACCCTCTCCCTCCTCCTCCCCACCAACTGGGAACACACTCATTTACTTCTATACTGCCTAGGCTTGCTTTTGCATAGCAGCAGCAGAGCTGAGCAATTTTAACAGACACTGTAAGGATCACAAAACCTAAAATATTTACTAACTGAACCGTTACAGAAAAAGTTTGCTGAATTCTAGTCTAGACTGTAAAGGAGTTTTAATAAACTTTAAGTTATTAAAATCATATAATTATATTCCATGCCCCAAAATCTATTTATTAAGTTAAAAATCAATTTAATTCCAGAATTAGCACAAATATTTACATTTAGAAATTAAGAAATATACTAATAAATAATTCAAGGGTCAACAAAGATATGCAAATGGAAATTCAAAAATATGTAAGATAAATAATAAAAATAGTAGATATTATAACATATGTTGAAGCAGTACTTGGAGGGAATATGTGGAATTAAATATATATTCTAGAAAAGAAAAGGCTGCTACTTAATGAGGCTAGGCTTCCATCTCAAGAAGTATTGAAAACCAAAAGAATAACAAAAAAATTTGTAGAGGGAAGAAATAATAAAGATCAGTATTAAAGGAATAGAAAACATACAGTAGAGAATAATCATGACCAAAGTTGGCTCTTTGAAAAAAGTCTAATACAGTTGATAGCAAAAGAGAAGAAAGCACAAGTTAGATTAGGAATAAAAGAGGGACACAGCAATAGATGTTTAGGGAATATATTCAGTTTTATGCCTATACATCTGAAAATTAAGATGAAATGGCCAAATTCTCAGAAAATACAACTTATTAAATATAGACACAAGGAAAACTTATCCCTGATAGTTTTATAGGCAAATTCTACAAAATTTTAAAGAGTAAATAATTATTATTTCAAAGAAACTTCAGAATACAGGAAAAGAGAAAACAAGCCCATTCATTTTTTTTAGGTATACAAGTATAATCTTAAAAAAATAGGGGTCAGTCTCATTGATTTGCAAAAATATTAGCAAACCAATAAAAATGGGCAAGAATAATGAAAAATAATAACCAAATTAAGTATATTTCAAGAGTAAATGTGTGGGTTTTCACCAAAAAAATCAATCTGTATATTTAATTATATTAATATATGAAATGAGAAAAATGGAATGATCACCAACATATGCTTAAACTTAAAATCCAATTAAAAATTTTCTTTAGCAATCTTGGAAGAGGAGGAAACTTCTTTAATCTGTTTAAGAATATCTATCAAACCCTATATCAACCATTAAAGTGAAAGGTGATATATCCAAAGATTCATGTTTGAAACCAATCTAAAGGAAAGAAGAATATTCCTTGGGTTACATCTATCAACATTTGTATTGATGATCCTTGCCAATACAGTAAAGCAAGACATAAAAATAGAAGATTATGAGCTAGAAAGAAGCAAAACTGTCATTCAAATGGCATGACTGTATTCACAGAATCTCCAAAAGAATCTACAGTAAATGGTCAATATTAATAAGGACACTCATCAAGGTCAATGGACACAGAATAAATTCACAAAACCCTACTGTAGTTCTATCTACCAACAACAAATGGTTAGAGAACAAAATGAGATACTCTTTATAGCAGCAAAAATTATAAAGTTCTTGGAACAGATCTAATTACAGAAATATAGACACTTATTAAACTTTATTAATAGACATTTGTCTAAAAAATAAAGTGGTCTAAATAAAGGGGCTGATATATCTGTTCAAGGACTAAAAGACTCAAAATTGTTATATTCCTTCCCAGACTGATCTACGAATTCAAAGCAATGTATATGTAAATCTTGATGATCTGATTCGAAACCTGTGGAAATCGAAGAGGTCAAGAACAGTTAAGACATTCTTGAGGAAGAACAGGGTAGGGACTCACTTTACTTTGTAGTAAATCATAAACTTTAGTAAGTGGGACACTGTATCAATGAAGCTGAGTGGAGAGCTTCATTTATCTAAAGGTGCAGCCTCCTATACATGTGAAGATTTGTTGCAAATATTTACAGTACTAATTGGGAAATACTGCCTTGCTAGGGATACTGTCTATAGGATATTGTATATCCTTAAAACCAACACAAGGTGATATTTCTTCCATAACTAGAATGCTTAGGCATAGATATGGTGGGGAGGGGGAAGAATAGTGGCTCTCACTTTACTCTTGATCCACATGCAATTTTCTTCTTCTTTTCCTATGATGCTGGTTTCTTATTTTAATTTTTAATACTGAATGGAGCAGTACTCCTACAAGAAGAAGACATAGTGTTCCCCTCAAATGAAAGTGGAAACTGTCATGGGCTATTTCAGGTTCCCTAGGCCACTGAATAATACCAAGTGGTGAAGGAGGCTCCAAGTAGAATGGGTGAGTGACCCTGCCCAGGTGAATCGTGCTGTTGCTACACAATAGAGAATAGGAAAAGGGGTACTCTAGAGGTACATTCTCTGACTCTCACTCTCATTGGTCAATTTAACAGAAGACTGCATCACCCGAGGGGAGGAGGAGGGAGAAGGAACAAAATCGGTGGGAAGAGTACAAAGTACTATGGTGCTGGTGCCCGGGTGAATTGGTGATGGGAATTTTATGGGGGTGAGAAATATACGCTGTATAAAAATGAAAAATAATGTAAAATATATATAAAATTAAAATAAAAAGATAAATCAGGCAAAAAAGAAAACAAATCTGCATATTAGTTCCAGTCAGGACCTTAACTCAGCATTTCATTGCTGTTGTGAGTGTGTATAGTCACAGCCAACTAGCTTCTGAAAGACTCATAACTGTCCTCTCCTGGCATGATGACCAAAGTCTGAAATTAGTAAGATTTTCTGTGACTGCTGACAAACTAGATTCCCTTACCAGCTGCTAGTTAGAAGGTGCATTTGGAACCCTCATCATGCGCTCCCAGACTGAAGGAAAGCACAGACCTAGAAAATGCAGTCCAAATGATTTTCTCCTTATCAGGTCTGGAGCCCGGCCAACGCAACTTCACACCATGTTCTCTTAGTCATATACTGTGAAATCAAGGAAAACTTTTTCCTGAGAGAGTGATGACACTGAAGTTAATGTTGCAATAATACTTAAGCATGCAAGCACCAGAATGTATACAGTTGTAGGAGTAAGGACACAGGAGAATCCTTGACACAGAAAGTGACCTGCAATTTCAATCTGATTTATGGGAATTGTTCTTTCAATGACTCAATTGAGGTATCTTGATGTTCTAAACCTGGGTTATTAACAGTTGAACTCTGTTCATGATCCTCATGGATAACCTCTCGCTTCTAGAATTGGAACAAAGATATGGCCATGATTTTTGTGCTTAACTTTTTGGCACTGATTTTATCATATAAGAGGTCAGTGACTTACTACAAAGTTCTAGGATTCATATTTCTGCTGGACTCCACACATATACTTGTAAAGTACACAGGGGATGTGTACACAGAACCATGTAAATATAAAAATCCCTCATTGATAAGCATCTGCATACAGGTGTGAGAATTAATGACTTTATACTTTTACATATATCTTAAATATACCCTGGGCCTCAAACTCTGGACTTGTTCTGGCTGCACCAAACTCAAGACCGTTGCTTAAATAACTATACTTACACTAACTATGGCCATATTTGGAGCTGAGGGGCAGTGCTACCTGCACTACTGCCCTCACAGAGTGGCTGAATGGTTCAAATGTTAATCCTGATGGTTGGGGAGAGAACATGTTTCTATTGCAGGAAAAGGCCTGTGCACAATATAAAAGTATGGGTGTAGCGAAAAGGTGATATGAAGTCAATATCAGTTACAATAAGGATCACAATCTCTGTGAATAGGTAAATATAAATGGTGAAGAGTAATGTATTCTTCAGTTAGAAAACAATTTTAGATTAAAAGAATGATTAAGGAAAGAAACTGTAAAGGAAAGAGTTCCTATACATGGGAGAATGGGCTTACGGGGTGTTGCCAGTGGGCTTAGCAGGCCAAAGTCAGCTTTCCATGTAAGAGCATGGTCAAGGACATTTCTTTAGGGCAGCTTGGACCCAGTCATTTCAAAGCCTTCATTGTCTCAACAATAAGGCGTCAGGACAATTTATGAAGACTCGATCCATATGAGACCTATGGAACCTCTTATTGAAGAGCAAGTCTTCATATGTGCCAGCAAAAGCCAAGGCACATGGGAAAAAGCATCCCAACACACACACACACACGCGCGCGCGCGCACACACATATACCCAATGTGCATTGTCTTGAATCCCACATACAAGCTTAGAAAAACAGAACTTCTTGGGAGTTCATTAAAATCACCAACAACATGGTTTCCCACCTTTCTGATAAGATCTCCTAATAATCTAAAATAACAAAAAGTTATAATGAACAATGAGAAAATCAAGCACTAGTTTGGACATTATGAAGGACCAAAATGAAAGGTCAAAAAGGTGAAAAGGTGATTTATGGGTGCAGTTGTTCAGAGGACTGTGCTCCCCAAGGATACTGAATTCACAGAAGCAAGGTGCGGACCCTCTCAGGGGCACCTACCTAGGTAAGGTGAGAACAGATGACCTATGGCCCTCCCTTTGTCTCTGCAATCTAGCATGTGAGTACTTGCCCCTCTCTGGGAGGCTTAAAATCTCACAGTAATTATGAATTTAAAGAGTGCATCTGGGTTTATCCATATGTTTGAGATGTCAAAATGGGTGACAGAAAAATTGATAAAAACATTGCATTGAAAGACATTAATTTTCTTTATACCAGGACCAAGCTGTTTTAATTACTATTGCTTTGTAGTAGAGTTTGATGCAAAGCAAGACCACAATGAGGTACCACCTTACACCGGTAAGAATGGCACAGATCAAAAAAACCAACAAAAACAAATGCTGGTGAGGATGTGGAGAAAAAGGAACACTGGTACACTGCTGGTGGGAATGCAAGCTAATCCAACCATTATGGAAGACCATATGAAGGTTCCTCAGTCTACTAGAAATGGAACTACCATATGATCTGGCAATCCTGCTCCTAGGAATCTACCCAAAGGACACAAAAACACTGATCCAAAAGAGCACCTGCACTCCTATGTTTATTGCAGCACTATTTGTAATTGGTAAGACCTGGAAACAACCCAAATGCCCAAAAGTAGATGACTGGGTTAAGAAGATGTGGTACATACACACAATGGAATATTATTCAGCAATCAAAAATGAGAAACAAGGGACATTTACAGAAACATGGATGGAGCTGGAAGGAATTATACTCAGTGAAACAAGTCAGAAGGCAAGAGAAAAATATCGGATGGCTTCACTATTAGGAGAAATATGAAAGAACAACAGCAACAACAAAGAATAAGCTCAAGGAANTGGGCAATTATAACCAAAAGCAAACAAAAAACTCAACAAGACCAAAAAGCCAAGATAAACCAAAGGGACTACGGTGGGGAGGGGAAGGAGGGGAGGGCAAAGACGGGGATGAGGGCAGAAAGTGCACAAGGAACTAAGGTGATGGTGCATGGGTGGAATGGTGGTGGGTACTCCCTGGGGACTACAAATGATGTCAAATATAATTAATAATAAAAAATGCAAGAAAAAGGGAAGAAATGTAAAAAAGAAGGAAGAAAGGAAGGGAGGGAGGGAGGGAGGGAGGGAGGGAGGGAGGGAGGGAGGGAGGGAGGGAGGAAGGGAGGAAGGAAGGAAGGAAGGAAGGAAGGAAGGAAGGAAGGAAGGAAGGAAGGAAGGAAGGAAGGAAGGAAGGAAGGAAGACATTAATTTTCCCTCTGGAAAAACAAGTGTTTGTTAAATTATTTGCCAAAATGACTAAAGAGTCCATGAACTGTAAAAAAGTGTTCTAAATACTTCTCATGTATTCTGTGGTTCAGGGTGGGATGAGGCAAGGAGGAGGGGTGGCACTGCCCTCCATGAACACACAACTGCACAGGGTAGCAGGACAGCACCTATGAGGAGGACTCAGCCGAATAATGGCTCATTTGGCTTGGATGAATTTCTTTGGTGAGAGAAAAAACTCTAATTTTTAGGACCTGGGCATTGCATCTTCATGAATGTCTTTTAAAGTAGGCTGATCACTTCACTGAATCTGTGATTCTCCTTTGAAGCCTTTGGAGTCTATTCTTAGTAATTGGAGATGAAAGTAATGTGTATAATTGACTGCGTTTGTATTAATAAAGAAGTTACATTAAGACACAGTAAAAAAAATAAATCATAGATAAGGAGTTAAAAAGTCGAGGAATATTTCATTTGATGATGAACCCAGTGTCTGGGGCTACTGTTGGACTGTCATTCAGCTTCCTACACTGGGTCAGGTTCTAAGCCCAGCGCGCAATGTTCAGTATGTAATTCTAACAATCCCATGAAGCCAGCACTTTACTGTTCCATCTAACTGCCTTTCTCAAGCTCAGCAAGGTCAGGAGGACTCAGTTCTAGACTCCTCACAAGGCCCCAGAGGCTCTATCTGACCTGGCCTGCCACCCTTGCTTCCCTAAGCAGCAATTAAGATTTTATTTTACCTTCATTTATCCTTTTTCTAAGATTATTCATTTTTTAAAAGTAGATTTGTGTTATGGACCTACTTTCCTTCTTTTTGATGAATTAATTTTAACACTTCTCACAAGGCATGCCTACCAACCAATCACACATTTTCCAATTTTTGCTTGTCTCAGAAAGCCTTTATTTCTCCTCTTACTTTCAAAGGATACAGAATTCTATGTTGGTGGGTATCTTCTTTTAACATTTTTAAATGTTTTTTTTCCATTTACTTCTTACATGATTTCTGAAGAGAGCTGTCTGATAGAATATTTGCCCTACTTCCTCTTGACCCTCCCCTCCATCCCACTCTGCCATTTAGCCTCAAGCTTTTACCTTTGTGTTTGATTTTTGGTAGTGTTTTAATCCATTTGTCCTACTAGAGCTCAGCACCACGGGTTGGATGACTTATAAACAACAGAAGTTAATTTCTCAAAGTTCTGGAGTTGGCAGTTCTGAGATCAAGACATCAGGAGATTCAGATCGGGGTATATATAGCTATCTTTCGTGTCTTCCCATGGCAAAAGAAATAGTATCTCTTTGCAAGGGCAGCAAATCCATTCCAGAAGACTTCATCCCCTTGACCTCATCCACTCCCAAAGGTGTTAGCTCTGAATACCATCACATTGGAGATTAGGTTTCAAATATGAATTTGGGAGGAGGGGTGGAAATGAACACTTAGTTTATAATATGTAGTTAGAAAATGATAGTTTGAGCTGTGAATGTTTTGTTATTCATTCCATTTGGGAATTTCTGTGCTTCCTGGATCTGTGGTTTGGTGTCATTAATTTGAAAAAAGGTTTTGTGTGTTTTGTTCATGTTTTTTCCCTCTTGTATATAAGTTTTGAGGTTTCTACTGACATGTCTTTCAGCTCACAATTTATTTCCTTTGCCACAGTTTATTCATGAGCCCATCAAAAGCTATATTCATTTCTGTTATAGATTGTGATTTCAAACATTTCCCTTTAATTCTTTCTTGTAATGTCAATCTCTCTATGCATACTAGCCATCTCTTCTTGGATGATGCTTCATTTTTCTATTGTAGTCCTTAGCATATTAGTTATTTTATTTTTAAAGATTTTATTTATTTTTGCATAGAAGAACTGGTATGTAGGACAGAGGTGCAGGGTGAGAGAGGATTCACCACAGACAGAGTGGGGAACAGAACAGGCAAACTGAAATACAATGTTAAGGGGCGTAGTGTACAAAACAAGAGAGGTCTGCTGTGCCCTGGGGGTCAGCTCCCTGACTGGGGATCAAACTCAGGCTCTCAGATCCTCATGGTGGGCCTTTCTGGTAGTAACACTGAGACTTAACCTCTAGGCCACCAGGGAGGCCCCTTCATTAGTTATTTCAAATTCTTGGTCTGGTAATTCTAAAATCTCTGCCATAACTTAGTCTGATTCTTAAACTGTATTTTGCCTTTTAGTATGCCTTGTACTTTTCTCTTGTTGAAAGCTGGACATGATATAGCAGGCTAAAGGAACTAAAGTAAACAGGCCTTTAGTATGAGGTTTCATGTTTACCTAGCTAGAAGTTAGTTTGTGTTTACTGTTTGTTATAGCTACAGATGGAGTTATAGATAAAATCTCCTTTGGTGCCCCTGTTTTTGTCTCCCCTGTGGTCTCTGGGTTTCTCTAGAGATTTCTTTTCTTTCTTTAAAAGATTTATTTTATTTATGCATACAAGAAGTGGCACCTAGGCCAGGTGTGGGGGGAGGGGCGGGTGAGAGGATTCACCAGAGACAGAGTGGGAAGCAGAACAGGTGGATCTACTGAAATACAGTGCTGAGGGGACCAGAGGGAGAAACAGGAGAGGTCTGCTGTGCTATGCGGGCTAGCTCGAGCTCAGGCTGCAGCGGCAACAGCGTGATATCGCTGAGACTTAACTCCTGTGCCACCAGGGAGGCCCCTCTCTACAGATTTCTTAAATAAGGCCTTAGATGTGCATTTCTTTCAGTTGTATCCTCTGCAGATGCACAAACACCCTACTGATATAGTGGTAAGGCACAGTGAAAAAGTATTATACAGACATACGATTAAGTATCACCCTTTTAATGAGCCTGTGATTCAGAATTGTGACCTTTGCAAGAGTGTCGGTTTTCTGTCCCCCTCTTAGTTGAGATACAAGGCTAGAGGGATCTCAGACTGGGCATTTCCCTCCCACCAGGTTGGTTAGCTTCTGGAAAATACCCAGTAGGTAAGGCTCTGGTAAAAGAGTTTCTCTTGAGGGCAGGCCTTGCTAAAAAGAACAGAATGCTGTCAGTCTAATTCAAAATGGCTACTTTCCCCTCTATGAAAAATGAAGATTCTCTTTCTCATCTTCACTGTGAGAACCAGTAGGGTTCCTAAAAGGAAAACTGCCAAAAGTATGGGTGGATCTCCTTAAGATTAGGCCTTTCTGGATTCTAATGCACAACCTGGGTACTTGTGCCTCAGCAATTGACCAGTTAGAGCTGACATTTACTCTGGCATTGGCCCTCTACTCTGACTGGGTTCTACTCTTCTTGGGAAGTTGCAGCTTGCCTAATGACTTCAATTCTCTGAAAGATGTAAGAAAAGTTTCTAATTTGAAGTTTGTTCAGCTTCTTATTGTGAGGATGCAAATGACTTTCAAGTTCCTTACATGTTGGACTATAAACCAGAATTCCCCATACCTAAATTAGTTTCTTTCATGTCCATCCTATTACCATTTTCTTTTCTTCTTTTTTAAAAGATTTATGCATATAAGAACTGGGGTACAGGCCAGAGGTGTGGGGGGTAAGAGGATTCACCAGAGACAGAGCAGGGAGCAGAACAGACAGATCAACAGAAGTACACTGCTGAGGGGAGCAGCTGGAGAGGCCGGAGAAGTCTGCCGTGCTATGTGGGTCCCCTCCCTAGCTGGGGATTGAACTCATGCTGCAGTGGCTGCAGATGCTTCATAGTGTGGTGCTTAACCCCTTGCACCACCAGGGAGGACCCTGTTTTATTTTTTTAATAAAACTGCCTATCTGATAGTCTTTAGTTCATCTACTTACTTATTTACTGGTTTACTTCTAACATTTAGATTCCAGGAGCACAAGACCCCCAGCCTTTGATACAGCACCTGGCCTGAAGCAGCTCCGATAAATATAAGTTGCCTGAAAGACTGAGTGAAGGCCTCCAGCTCCCGAGGGTCTGACTGCTAGATATTAGCAAATTCTGTGATCTCTTGTCACAATTATAGAACAAGATCTGTTGTGACCATCTGTCTTTTGCTCCATGTAGATGCCTCAAAGGCAAGGGTGAAAGAGTGACTGGGGTAGTCCTGGGGTCCTAGTCGGGCTTCTGCTGTACGTCACTTCTGTTTGGTGGGTTTGAGAAAGGTGCTCCATGGTTTAAAAACAAATTAAACACAGAGATTTAAATACTGCAAAGACTGGACAAAGTTATTTTGAGATTAGCACCTACAGCACATAGGAAGCAGTCAGACTGGAAGACACTCAGCTGGGACAAAGAAGGATGGGAACATGAGCTCCACTAGTGATGATTGATAATGAGTATTTCCCCTTATGACAGCACAGACCACTTAATTCTGAAAGGTAAAATCAAGGAGTTAATCTTACTCTAAAATCATTCAATGCTGCCTCATCCAGGCAACAATGACTACAATTAAGAAAATAAGAATAGGGGCTCCCTGGTGGTGCAAGGGGTTGAGTGCAGCACTGTGGGGTTTCCACAGCCACTGCAGCTCGAGTTAGATCCCTGCCCAGGGAGGGGATCCGCATGGTGCAGCAGACCTCTCCTACCTCACCTACTGCTCCCTTAGCAATGTATTTAAGTCGATCTGTCTGTTCCGCTCCCCACTCTGTCTCTGGTGAATCCTCTCGCCCCCCCCCCAACCCCCACACCTCTGGCCTGTATCCCAGCACCCCAGCTGTTGCATGCATAATAAAATATTTTTAAAAAAAGAAAATAAAAATAGCTCTTTCCTCTATCTTCAGCAACACCATACTTTAATAAACTTACTTAAAATATACTCCTTAAAAAAATTAAGTGCATTTTCTCCTGTAAATTGTGTTGTGCGCAGTTCAGTAATCAGTAGGGTGGAATTATGATTAAAACATTCATGAAACCCAACGATAAACTAATGAATTTTAAGTACAGCACAAAAAATACATGTTAAAGATAATTGTCTAACATTGGCAGTGGGCCTTTTATCCTTCTCACAAAGGAGTTCTGTATATTCCTGACACTCTGGCTTCCCATGTCCGATATTGGCCGACAGAGTGGGCAACAGCTTGAAGGAACTTATCAGCAAGTGTATGTGCAACTGCTGAAGTGTCTGGAGAACATGCCGAGTCTCTAGGGCCAGAAGGTTTTTCCTGCTGAGGTAGTTCAGAGGTAAAGAACGAGAATTAAGTTGCTTTTCTGACACAAAACAGGCTTTACCACTTGACACTCTATATTATTGGCTGGTTCTAGTTGACCAAAGGAGAGAGGATAAAGCAAAGGAGGAGATATACAGATCTCAAAGGGCAATTTCTAAAAAGGGAAAATAATATAAACTCTTAAGAAAAATCAACTGAGAGATTTTCAATACTCAAACTGTTGCGAAAGATAAAATAGAAGCTAGGCGTTCTTAAGAGGCTATAGATTTTTTTCCATTTGTATTGAGGTTCATCTTCTATGTAAAAGTTATTATTCTTCGGTATCTTCTTGTGGGGGACTCTGATAGTCTTTCAAACACTGGAGAAAGGAATACTATAAACACCTTGTATCCAGGGTATTTCTCTAATTAGGAGTGGCAATAAACTAGAGAAGAAATTTAGTTTTGATATAACATCTGCAAATGATAAGTGCTTTTTCACTTAGTCTGAAGGCCATTCCTTTAGTAAAAATAACAACAATAAAAATAAGACATTACCAACCAGAACATACTGTAGCCATCCATTTATTATCTTAGTAAATTCTAGTTATTCAGTATTTTCAAAATAATTCTTTACCTATTTAAAAGTTAACAGCTTACTTTCCCTAATAACTTCCCAGAGTGTTTCGAAGTATATGACTTAACCTCAAAAAGTTATTTGGTTGGGGTTGAGACAAATATTTAGGAAACTAACACATTTACAATAAGAAATTTACATAAGCATGCCACAGTCAGAGACACACACTATAAAATGAGACTATACTAGTAACAGTAAAAGATTTCCTTTGAAGCACAAATGTCAATTACTGAATCTCCTTGGCCTCACATGTATAAATGCTTTTGTTACTTCTGGCATCCCAGCCTTAACCAGCATTTCTGGGCACCTGGCTTAAGGTCCCAGGTTATACATCATCCTGAAGAGGTACACACATACACACAGGTACATGCATGTACAATAAGGCTGAACTTCAAGCAGGTTCACTCACAATAGCTGCTGAACCTGAAAGGGAATGAGGGAGCCAGACATAAAGTCAGTAGCAGCCTGGTTAACCACGGCAACTTAGGGAAAAGATGGGCATCTATCTAGGAACTGGAAGATGCGATGAGGGCCCAGCTTTGTTAAGGGGCACTTAAAATGTCTGAAAGGACATGAAGAGACTTTGGTCCCACCTGAAAGAAAATTGAGAAACCTGCCCAAGACTCTTATCTACTCATGGCAGCACAGGCACTGGAACTTTAGGGTCCACTTTTGAATCTATTACTGTTTCTTGCTTCTACTTCTCACAAATGATTGAATCATTATCTGTTTTTCTCCCATACCCAAACCAGGGCAGAGAAAGCAGAGTCTGAAGGGTATTTACATGATTTCCACTTATAAAATTTATATTGTGGTAGAGGTGTGAGAAAGACTCTTGAACAAATTTCCTCTTGTCTAGAATGCTCCTGGTGAGGCTGTAGCACATCTATCCAACAGTCAGGCAGTCATTAGTCCATCGTTAAGATGTCTGGCGGAAAGCATGACGAAAACACTAAAACTCACCTCACAAATTTGTAAAAGCATATGTTTTGAATACTGTATTATGTTCAGTTACTAGAATAAGGGACATGACATGGTCACTCATTGCAACACAGAAGCTTTATGGATTACTTTTCTGTACAAAAACTGAGTATTTCAACAAACTTTAAATCACTCAAGTTCTGTTCATGGATTTCTCTGATGACTGACTTAGTAATACAGGTAGAAAAAAAACAGAAGCCTCACAATAGCACATTTCTTTTCTATGACTAGAGACTATTATGTCAATGTTTGTGGAGATGGACTTATTATGAAAGTAATTTAACAATGAAATGATGTTGCTGAGCACACTGATTTTCATTTATTTATTCTTAAAAGTTCAATAAAACACTCAAGAAGTGAACAGAGCATCTTAGATGCAAAGATTTTATGTGTACACACAAGCATACCCACTTATACTTCTTCAACATACCATTTCACAAATGCTGTGTATTATTAATAGGAGGCAGGTTCTGCCGGACACATAATCTGTATACTTAAGGGAGGTGTATGGAATGAAAAAGCAAAATATGCTAAATTTCAAAGGACTTGGAAGCAATGCTGCCTGTGAGCTTGTATTACAAATAGCCCCACATTATTACATACGCTATTAATGAGGCTGAGTGAATGAAAGTGCAATTTGAATATGCATGACTCTATCCAATAAGCAGGACTTTTGTGTACTGATGAGGTTTTTTTTTTTTCCCTCCTAAAAAAGGATTAAAATTATTCTTAGAGAAGTATGGCTACCCAGAGACCAGTAAAATAAATGTCCTTAGACCACTGAGTCACACTATATTCAGATGAAATATACAGGTGCTAAAAGAATGCCTTTGAATCTATAATTTCTGAAACTTGTGCATATCACATCCTCCCAATAGGAATATTTCTCAACTCTGAGCAGCTGCGTCATTAGAATTTCCTAGCAAAAAATAATGATTTTAGTGGAGATGCCTAAAAGTAGGCAAGGTTAAATAAACCTTTTGACTACAAAGCCTTCACTCCCATCATAAGGAACACTAGTTAAAAGACTGGGGAATGGGTAAATTATTGCACCAAATGGCTGAGAATTAATCTCTGCTGACTAGCTGTAATCTAACGAGGCGTCTGTGTCCCAGGGAGCCCGCAGCATGTCCCTGGCGGTATGTGCAGTGTGTCGAGTCTGCGTGGCACCCTTTGTCCTCGCTCACAGGCGGCCTTTCCCCTCATTGTCCATAATATCCTCATGCATCTGGGACGCGTGGAATGCATTCATACTAACAGACTTACCATTGTTTTCTCTCAGAAGCTTTGTTGAGCAAAGACTGCATCACGGTTACTGATAATTATATTGCTTAATTAATCAAGACAAAAAAAATTTGCAAATCATTGCCTGGTTGCCAAGCAGGGAGATAAAAAATGACAACAATACAAGCTGAAGCAATATAACAAAAGTAACAGCTATCTGATCAGAAATTCTTATATAATGAAGCTATTAATGCTAAATCGGTTAATGTTAACATTGCTCCAGGTGTCTCTACTTAGATGCAAACAAAAAGGCTAACATTATGGATATAAAAGGCCAAATGTTGCCATGGATTCTGTAACCTGATAGAGAGGACAGCCTTTTCATTTGATTAGGGAATGCAATTTAAATACCAGGGATGGAAGCCAAACAAACAGACTTTCCCTCCACAAGCCTCTCGTATTCACCCTGGGGTCAGTGGTTGGTGAACAAAAGGTCAGCCACACTTGCCCTGGAAATGTCTGGATTAATTTTATTACATTGTAATGGTTTGTACTTTAAATGTAGGGATAACACTAAATTTTCACTTGCCCATTATTCTCTTCTTCCCTTTAGGCTTTTGAATTTAAATATTAAGAAAGTGATTTGCTCAATCAGAATTTATG
Organism: Galemys pyrenaicus; assembly: GCA_019455555.1. Taxonomy (NCBI): domain Eukaryota; kingdom Metazoa; phylum Chordata; class Mammalia; order Eulipotyphla; family Talpidae; genus Galemys; species Galemys pyrenaicus. The sequence continues at coordinate 5,115,439 of JAGFMF010011428.1, forward strand.
ACCAAATTTACAAAACTCACAGTTTTAAAAGAAATTTGAAAGGTATGTTAATACTTGTTTTCATGAATTATATGTCTAATGTCTTTTTTAAAACCACTTTTGACACTATAAAGTGAACTGAACTATCTTCTATGTTACTTATTTACTATAAAAATAAAGATGATATTTTCTGGATAATAACATTTTAGAGAATGATGTTGAAAATGAACAAATAAAGCCAATTGATCCACACTAAAATTAAAGAAACACATTCTCTAGTTTTGAAAGTTTATACTAAATTCTAAAACAGGATACTAAATGTATTGCTTGTCCAATATTAAAATTAGAATTCTTAAAATTTAAGCTGTGCTCTTCATAGACAAACACAGATGTTATTAGCATGCAGAGGCATTTTCTTTTATAAAAACTTCACATACACAGAGATCTGAATAAAAGATAACACAAACATTTAATATGAAAAACCTGGCATCCACACTCCTGAAACAGAAAAGAGGTTCCCTTTATGTCAGACTTCTCACTGGCCAGAGTAGGGCTTTTCTGAATTTAGGAGGTAAACCATAATATACCTAGTCTGAAAAATAATGATCATGTTAAGATTTGGGATTCATTATTTACTCATGCTAGAAACTATAAGAAAAAAGTAGAGCAATAATAATAGTAAACACTTAAACAGATTTTATTCTGAGCCAATAATTGTTTGAAGTACTTTTCATTTTTTATCATTTCACTTTAGAACTTTAATACTTTAGATAAGGTTATATATAAGCCAGTAATTCTCAGTTATGTACTATTTTAAAGTTTAAAAATAGGGAATTTTATATTAATTATAAATTTCAGCAAATCTTATTTATTATTTGAAAGCTTAAAAATAGAGTATCTGGAATGTAATTTTAGCTCCTTCAGAGAATAATTTGTAATGAAAATGAAGATTACATTTCATATCAACCTGAGATATATAAAGTCATTTTCTAGAAGAGGACTAACTCAGTATACTAAGTGCTCAGTTAAAAATCTTTAAAAAAAAACCCCAAAACCTTCTATTAATAATTCCAAAACAAAACAAGTCACTATATAAAGCACTGCTAAATTACCACCAAAGGCATGGCAAGGATCAAAACCACAGCTAATTTTGTACACAGCATATAACCATTGGATTGTTCCAAACATTCTCATGATCAATACCAATTGATGTGGCTGAACTGATTCTATGGGAAGGTGTCTCAATTGTTAAAGATCATCATATGGGCTGTGCTGCTAGAGAGCTCAGCCTCTTCACCGGCATCCTTGTAATCCTTCAGGACTGACCCCCATTAGCAGCAGAGGCTTGGCAAGCAATGCCCCCATCCATCAGGCAAGGCTTGATTCTCTATATTCTCATCCATGAAATGCTAGATGTGTTATGCAGTTCATTCAACTCTTATTATTAATCAACATTCCTGAATTTTAAAATTACATTTTTTTAAAGATTAAATTCAAACAGGGGACTCCCTGGTGGAGCAAGGATTAAAGTCTCAGCACTATCAAGCTATCACCAGCCATTGCAGCATGAGTTCAATCCCTGGCCAGGGAGCTGACCCACATATGGTGCAGCAGACCTCTCCTGTCTTACCCACTGCTCCCCTCAGCAGTGTATTTCAGTAGATCTGCCTGTTCTGCTCCACACTCTGTCTCTGGTGAATCCTACCACCTCCCGCACCTCTGGAGTGTATAATACATTTTTAAAAAATTTAAATTAAAACAATTTTAACCATTTAAAAATCATAAATGCCTTTACCATTATAATTTTGTTTAAAGAAGCAAAGTAATAAAATGCCTAATTCTCTGTTCATGATCAATGTTTCTTTGAAAATTTCAATTCATATTTAATTCCTAAATAGTACCTATAATTCAGATACATTAACACATTCACCAGTTGGGAAAAAAGTCCTTATTATCGTAAGCATCATTTTTCAGTAACAGTGACTCATGGCAAGGGTGGAGCGTGTCAGAGTAATACTAACAGTGAAACATACCTCAGGTTTCTTTGTTATCGCGATAAAGAACATGTGATTCTTCATTGGGTAAATGATGATTGAAACATCTCCAAAGGCGGTTGGGATAATACCCCTGCGGTAGTCTCTGGAGTGTTCAGACCAGACGATGTGGACCTCGTCATTTCCCAAGTGACGGAGCTACAACAGCAAATTGGCTCTTTATTAATCAGAGTGATAACAACAGTTTATGAGGGGGTCATAGATTACAAATTGAATTATAATACTCAGAGTAAAAATAGTCTACTATTAAAACAAGGCTACACGACTGATGTATTCTATGGGGGTTTTAAAAAGTATTGCATTATAACACAGCTTATCTTCTAAGAAACAAGTCAGTACTATAATAATGCACACAGCATTGCAGGTATATTATGACTGGATGGCGACAAGACTTTTTTTTTTTTTTTTTTAAAGATTTATTTATTTATGCATACAAGCACTGGGGTACAGGCCAGAGGTGTGGGGGGGGTGTGAGAGGATTCACCACAGAGAGCAGGGAGCAGAACAGGCAGATCAACCCAAGTACACTGCTGAGGGGAGCGGCGGGCACAGCAGGAGAGGTCTGCGGCACCATGTGGGTCCCCTCCCTGGCCGGCAGCAGGGATCGAACTCGTGCTGCAGTGGCTGCGGTTTGCTTCATAGTGTGTTGCTTAACCCACTGCGCCACCAGGGAGGCCCCGAGACAAGACGTTTTTAAGAATTTCTCTAGATCTAGTTTTAGTCCTGTATCAAAGCCTTTTCCTTTATATTGCTGAGCAAGTTCCTAAACAATTAATGACCTTTTATTTCACATTACAGAAGAGCTTTGATTCTTAATTCAAGAATATGAGTAAGAGAACGTAACAGAACATAAGTGTTACCAAGTGTATAAAAACTAGACTTGTGACAAAAGGGATGAATATGAAATTACCTATGTTTAAGAAACTAGTATTACTTAAATTTATACCTGCATCTGGAGAGTACATACTATGTAGAATGTATGTTCACACAAGTTTGTTTAATCTTTCTACTAGCTGAGATAAGACTACATAATCTTTCTGTTATCCAAAAAGGAGAAAGTGCTAGTTCAGAAAGATGATGGCACCAGGGTACATAAATAGCATGTGGGAGAGTGGGTCTGGAAACCTGGGTTGGGGGTTCTAATTCTGCCATTTCCTGGCCAGCTAAACCTGCACCAAAAGCTATTGTACTGTCACAGCTCAAATAGCTTAGCCTCCTATTTTTATCATTTATGCACAAAGAGGTCATAAAGTCCAAAAACTAGAGACTCCTGGTTTCCTTCAGAGTTCTTCAAGAGCCAAGTCCTGTGGGATGAAGAACACCCTGGATAAAACTCTGATGGCATTTCTCAGAAATTATCTGGGTAAGCCTCAAAGCATGGCTAGAAGTAACTACATTGTAAAAATATTCACTAATGTCCTAAATTAAAACCCTATAACCATCAAAGGCCGACGAAGGCCTTCAGCACTGACTGGGAATTTGGGCTTTTGGTCTTGCCACGTGCTGCAGAATAATGCTATCTACCACCACAAAAGGGTATTTCTAGTTTACTTAACAGCTGGACCCTTAACATGACTAAATTCAGAGGCCCTTTAGTAAACAGAGATATATCAAAGTTAATGCTTCAAATGTAAAGGGTATTCAAAACATGTTAGCATAAATAAAGTTTTATTTATAGACTATCTGCCCACAAAGGGAAAATCTAAGATGATTCCAACATGGCCTCCTTTCCATTTATGAGGTTACGAAGGAAGTTGGGTCACTGCAATGATGTCTTCTTTATTCTCACATAATTCTGGGAATGACGTTTTTTTAAAATACCTTACTGAGTTAATAATGGCTTGACTTTTACAGAGATTTGCACCTGTACCTTTGTACCTATAGTGAGGCAAAAATGATTCAAATGCCTGTAAATGTGCTCTCACAGTGAACACTGAACACAAGTTGTGATGCTCTAGTACAACGCAATGATCCTACAACTTTCTAAATTTGAAGTTACACAGTGCTTGTTTTTTTAAAGGAGTCAAATCATTACATGAATAGTTTTAATAAAAAAAAGGAGGATGGCACTGCGTTCTTAGAGTAACAGTGAACGTCTCTGTATTTTTCTATTTCCATATCATATATTAGAATTTTTCTTTCCTTTTTAATAAAATATGAAAGGACCTCACAACACACTCCTAAAATGAAACCACAGTAGCCAGCATTGCCAACACAGTAAAGGCAGGTTTTCAAGGGAAGTGAGTAGTATCACATTGAAATTATGGGTCGTGGACGGTAATTGTGAGGGTGGGGATACCCCAGAGCCTACAGTCATCTTGCAAAGAAAACTAACATTTCAGGCAGTTCAATGCCCCTTAATATAGTGATGACACAAAAGTCTAAATGGGAAGAACCCAACACCTCCTAAACACTGTTCACATGTGGGGGTTACCACCTACTACCAGCACCCTAAAATGCGTGATAATGCTTTCTGATCTAGAAGTGTAAGTTGGAAAGCATTAGCTTTGAGAGAATACAGTGATTATTGAAAATTTGCAGTTACTCTCCCTTTTCTGAATTAGGTTACTCAATTATATAACTCAAATCTCTCCTAATTCTGTTTGAAATTGTATTCTCAGAACTACAGCAAAGGAGTATAGTACTGCACTAACAGATCCATCCTCACAATGTGGCAATTCTGCTATTAGGGAAGAGTTATTTTTGTGTGGTAATAATACAGTATTTATTATGTTAAAGCTGCCTTCAATGTCATGTGCCTCATACCTCTGGATACATCACAGTTTAGTTAAATTACAAAACTAAAAGCTGAGGCCACAGGCTAAACTGACTGATAAATCTGGAGTAAAGAGTGAAAACATACTCTTTTCTGCCTACTGCAAGAACAGAAATAGGCAAAACAAGTAAAATGAACCTGGCCAAATTGTCAACTATGTCAGTACGTAAGGAAATACACTAAAATCATCAATGTGTTGTTCAATTAAAAGGAGAAAGTTACAGTGGCATCATGTTGTGAGTCAGAGAATTTTGATTAGAGGCCTTCAAATTAGAAGTCCACCAGTGAGTCTGTCCCATACACATAAGTCAAGTCAATCTGGTTCAGCTATAACCTGGGAGGAGCCTAACGAGTCTCATCTTGGAATGGAGCTGTCATTCATGGAAGCTACTGCTTGAACTGCACAACAATATGCAGATTCTCTGCAGCTTCAGAAAAACGTTAGGTTCTTATGTCTTAAGAAATCAACCCCAATGTCTTCCCATTTCTTATCTTGACAGAGTTTTAAAGTCCCTCTGCCTGAGCCATCCTGCTTGTTGCTGCCAGGCGGCATGCACTGGTGACACTGGTCATGGTACACACCTAATAGGCTGACCTCCTTTCCCGACTAATTGCATTACATCGCCAGCTGGCTCCAGAAGGAGTCGTCTGTTTGATTGAAGAATTCCTGCTCCTCAGTGGGCCCGGCTGCTACTTTTACTAAGTAACAGTCAGGCCTGACATCCCCATTGTTCAGCTGACAGTGTGCCCATCCTAAAATCTAAGTTTTATTTGTAAATTAACCAAGAAACTTCCTGCCAGAACAGTGCTGCCTGGAGACTGATAATGTGGGCCTTTCATCCCTTTTCACTCGTACTGTATCACTGCCAATTTGTTTTTTATGCGGCTGGCCAGCCTGAGGCTATAAAAGCCTTGTAAGACATAAGTGCAATTATAGTCCTGGAGTCAAATGAATTGGACAAATCCAATAGCACAGCTCTGTCCCCACTCTGCAAACCCCTACAGCAGTTAGATTAGCTGTGAAAAATCTAATCTAGCTAGAGCTAACAAATTTCTGCAGTGAAGGATCAAGAGTTCAGTATGGGGTTGCAACTGGATTGCAGAATTGAAAAAGTGTCCCCATGACAGGGGCAGAAGAGAGCATGAATCACTTTAGAATTTTGCAGCTCATTTTTAAGCTGTTAGGGACAATTTAGTTAGAATAAGACAAGGAACTGTGGGCTGCTGTTACTGTGACTGATTTTTAGTCTAGCTGTGAGACATCCTGATAAAGAGAGTTTGTCACTAATGATGCTAACTCTTGGAGCTGCAAAAGGCATCAGCTGAATTTTGATTATTACAGTAGGGAATCTTTCAAGCAGACCAAGTCTTGGAACATTATTTATGGCAAGACATTTTATCAAGAAAGCACTATGTCTTTCTCAAAAAAATAAATAAAAAGGAAGAATACAATTCTATTTAGTTAGGAAGTATTTAACAAATACCTTATATATTAATCTATCTTTTAACAAAGTAGTTTTCATCCATAAGCATATGTTCACATGTGTAGAGTAGCAGCAATTTATAAGGTACTGCAAATAAAAAGGATATATAAGCCCAACCCAGGGTCTTGGTTATTTGAAATTGATTTTTGAGAGTAGGATCTCACTCACTAACAATACAGCAGCCAAGGCAGCCATCAAAATCTAAGGCAGCTACCCTACACCTGTGGGAACCAATATAGGGCAAGCCAGAGGCGATGTGAGCATGCAGACCAGGGAGTGGAAGTCAATCACGTAATAAACATCCAAGACACTGGATCACTGTGAGACCATGAGGGCACATGAGCAGACTTGCTGTTACCCACCAAGTGCTTGGTTCAGATATGCAAGGCAGCAGTGGTGAAAAGGCAAAATCACAGAGGTAAGAAGTATAGCAGGTACAGTGATCCCCACTGGTTAATATCAATCATCTGCCTAATTGGGCAGATGGGAAAGGACAGAGAATGACAGAGGGTGACATTACCCATTTACTTTACTACAACATTTCACATAGGCAATGTTTTTAATCTCATTTAATAGTGTAGAAACTGAGACTCAGGCTGGTGAAGTAACTGGATGCACACTTGAGCCTTGGTGTGCCTATCTTCAGACCCTGGCTATACTCACCACACACAGATCCCCCAGTGGCCAGCCTTAGTCAACAGTTAAGTGACTCCTTTCCAAACCACTCAGATGATGCCCTGCGTTCCATGAATCCATATAGGAAGAGCAGGTATGAGATAGGGATTCTAGGCTCACTACCTGCTAGCAGGCTAGTAGTAGTTGCTCTTCTCATCTGGAAACTCACAGAAGTGGGTCAGACTTCTAAGTTTCCTTCCCAGACAAAAATCCCTCTTTTATTTCACTTCTAACAGAGGGTGATCTCAAGTGAATATTTTGCTGGTTGAAAATACAGGGTAGTTCCCCAAGGGGTTTACCTAAGGGGTGGAAGTTTCCTTTGAATTCTAGAGAAAATTGTCCACCAGACCCAAGTCGGAGAACACAGGTAGGTGCCAAGAGCGAGGTGCTGGGCAGCAGCAGATGTACTCATTTTGACAGATTTTTGTCAAACTGCCCCACAGAAAATCTAAGAGATGCAATTTTCTAAGGGTCTAATCAATACAGGCTTATTGGATCTTAAGATGTTGGACAACTGGAGAATATCACCAAACTTAATTTTTGTCAGGTAAACACATATAAGGGAATCCGAAAGTAACAACATCTAAGACCCTTTCATTTCAATCATAACCTCAGGATTTAAGACTGAAATGATTGCTTCTCATATATTTCTTTATCTAGTTTGTGCTAGGCTGGACACTTTAAAGTAAGTGTACATGTAACTCAAGAAAAACGACACAGCAGTTGTAACTAGAAGAATTCAGTGTCAGTGCACAGTATGGAATGGACTTTGTTCAATTTTTGGAGAGCCTCTATAAATCTAAGGGCAGCTAAGAAGATCCCTTACCTTTTTGGTGAGTGAATCATCTGAATCTGATGGCATCCGAGTAGAAACGTGGAAAATCACTTCCACAGTCGAGGTAGCGTAGTAAGGGGCAGTCTGCCCTGTGCTGCCATTGCGCTGAAGTCCACCCATGAAGCCACAGTGGGTTGAGAGATCCACCTGACACAGGCCACAAACAGGAAAAAGAGTGAGGGTAAAACATGAGCTGTTCTTATTCACTAAGCAGGAAATGTGATTTTTTTAAAAATCTGATTATATTCATGTCTATAGTTTTCTTTCTGACTTCAAAAAAATGTATTACAAAGTCAGACAAAATTAAAATACCAGAGAAACATCAACAATGAAAGAATTCATGAGCTTACTAAATTAAGAAAACCACTATCAAAAGTTTGGTGCTTATTTCTCTCATTTTTTCCCTCCTGTATATGATACATATATGTATGTATGTAGGTATAAACACACACATACACACAGTTTCCCTACTGATGGATTTATGGGGTTTCTTGCTTTCTCAAACAGTAATGATGGGTTTAAACCAGAAAAAAACATTCAAAAGAAGGTTTCTGTAGGATGTTGGGTGAAGGGATAAAGATGTTTCACCAAAATTTAACAATTCAATTGATAAACTGCCTTTTAAAAAGGTTTGTTTCATCTCACACCATGTCAAAAAGTCTGAGCCACACTTTTTTCCAAGTTATGGTATGAATATTCACTTCTCACTGTCTGGATTCAATTTTTTTTCACTTTTCGTAAACTAGTATCATTTCAATAAAGCACCTGCTTTAATATAACTAAAAAAAAAAAAAAAAGGCAACAGAAAATCTCTTCTCTCTTCTTCATCAAATATAGTCAACATATATACCGAATTAATTAAAGTTCAAGTCTTTTCTTAAAAGTCTAGTTAGGAGTGTATGGTTTATAAAATATATTAAATAATAAATATTTTCAATAACAAATAAGTAACCTTATTAATAAGAAGATGAGTAATTTATTGGAATTACAACAATATAGAGTAAAACCAACTTGACTTCTCTCAGATTTGGGGAATATATTTTCTTTTCAATTTATGTTTCTTTAGATTTATGTTTACATCTGTGTGTGTATGTGTGTGTGTATGGGTATGTGTAAATGTTTACAAATCTCTTAAAGCATTATTTAGTAAAAGAAAATCAATTTTTTTTTAATATCAGTCATTCTAGGATCTACCTTAGGGAAACAGTTGAGACCTAAACCAACATGGCTACTACTCTAGTTTCATTGTAAGTTTTGACTTCATCCAAAACTCTCTTCATCTTTCACCCATCAAGTCACTGATTTCTTCTCTAGTCTCCACTGTTGCCAAAGCCATTGTTCCTTTGCTCCTGTTTGTATTCTCTTACTATAAGCTGATCTGACTATTCAGTTCTGATAAAAATGCAAATGAAATAATATTCAGTTCTGATAAAAATGCAAATGAAATAATATTAAGAAAAAAGTTAAAAGGAAACAAAATTCATATATAAAGTATTAAAGGCAACTAGTAGAAGATACCAATATATTTAATACATTATTTAACTCCAGAACTTTACCCATATTATATTTGAATGTAAAACCATATGTAAAAACCAATGCAATCATATTACTTAGCAATTCTACTCCTAGGTATCGAGCCAAAAAACACAGAAACACTAATTTGAAAGGAAAACTGTTCTTCTATGTTTACAGCAGCACAATTTACATAGTCAAGATAGGGAAACAACCTAAATGCCCCCAAACAGACGAGGTGATCAAGAAGATATTGTATATATACACAATGGAATACTACTCAATGATCAAAAAAGATAAACTCATGCCATTCATGACAACATGGATGGAGCTGGAAGGGATGCTAAACAAAATAAACCAGAAGATAAATTCTGGATGGTTCACTTATATGTGAGAAACCAAACAAAGGGTCAAAGACAAACCTTAAAACAAACCCTTGAAAGGTGACCATCAATCTGAGGCATCAAGGAGGGACAGTGGGATGCCAATAGGGGTAAGAGCACAATGGACCATGGTGGAAGGCTATGGATGATTGGGTGGTGAGAGTTACAGTGACCACACCAGAGGGAAGAAATCTTATACTGTCTAAAAATTAGCAAGGATGTAAAATAAAGGTACTTCGTTAAAAAAAATAAATGAATAAAAATGAAATTTAAAAAAGGGGAAAAAAAACCCGTATGTAATGAATGTCAAATTTAGATACATCTTTAAGTAGTGCTGATCACATCACAAAATACCTACTAAATGAATCGAATTACCTCCCATCCAAGTCCAGCAACAAAGTCTTCATATGCTTGGCTTCCTCTTTCATTGGAGAGGATTGAACACTTGTCTTCTTGACCTTCGGCGATGTAAAACACTGCAATTTTGTGTGTTTCACGGCTGTAAATTTTTAAATTTAAAGGAGTTAGAATTCTTTTTTTTAAAAGTATATTTGACATCATTTGTATTTCCCAGGGAGTTCCCACCACCATTCCACCTGTGCACCATCACCTCAGTCCCTTGTGCACTTTCTGCCCTCATTCCATTCTTTGTTCTTTGCCCTCCCTTCTTCCGCCCCTCGCCCCACAGTCCCTTTCGTTTATCTTTGACCTTTTGTCTTGTTGAGTTTTTTTTTTTCCCTTTGATTGCTTTTGGTTGTAATTGGCCTTTTCCTTGAGCTCATTCTTTTTCTCTTCTTCTTCTTCTTTTTTGTTGTTGTAGCTGTTGCTCTTTCACATTCCTCCTAGCAATGAAACCATCTGATATTTTTCTGTTGTCTTCTGACTTGTTTCATTGAGTATAATTCCTTCTAGCTCCATCCATGTTTCTGTAAATGTCCCTAGTTTCTCATTTTTGATTGCTGAATAATATTCCATTGTGTATATGTACCACATCATCTTGATCCAGTCATCTATTTTTGGGCATTTGGGTTGTTTCCAGGTCTTACCAATTACAAACAGTGCTGCGATAAACATAGGAGTACAGGTGCTCTTTTGGATCGGTGTTTTTGTGTCTTTTGGGTAGATTCCTAGGAGCAGGATTGCCGGATCATATGGTAGTTCCATTTCTAGTAAACTGAGGAACCTCCATACAGCCTTCCATAATGGTTGGATTAGCTTGCATTTACCTTACTATCACCTCCAACAGAACTCTTATGATAGGGCTTACATTTTTGGAGGGGTGAGGTATTGTTCTAAGAATCTTCCCTGTTCCAAGATTTTTCTTTTTTAATGATCTCATTTATTCTTTGTAATCATTCTAGTGAAGCAAGTATTATCATCACCTCTCTTGCAGAGGTGTTTGAAAGGTGGTGTAAGTTAAAACAAAACACACATATAACAAGACCAGGGACTGAAACATGAAGTCTAGTTCTTGAGATCACTCTCTCAGATATACAGGAGACTTAATACCATGTTATAGCACATTTTTTGGACCCATTTTTTCCATTTTTTGGTAGAAAATATCTTTGAAAACATTTCAAATAGATAGCAACTGTGAATAGATGTATGTGACTGCCCAAATTCTACTTTCTGCACTTTGTGATAAGAATATAGGCTAGTTCAGACTGGAAACAAGTGCTTAGTTAAATTGCAAACTCATTGGAGATATGATCACTCTAATCTTATTTTCTAAAATTTTTGGATTAGCACTTCCAAAGACGTTTTATTTTTTTCTTATTTTGGCATTGCATTCTGAAAACTCTCACTTCACTATGAAGTGCCTAAACAATATGGAAATGTTTATTTCCTAATTGTTTAATATCTCCTCACTATAATCTGATTAGATATCCATATTGGTAATGTTTAGGCTCCACATTTTAACATATTCTTAAGTAGTTCCTTCTAAAACACTTATTTTTCTACTAATAGGCAGAATTAATTGAAACTTATCATTTGAATGGAAGAAGATAATATTCCTCTATTCATCCAGATAATTTACTATACACCCCCATAGTTTACATGTAATAAACATATTTAGAAGAAAAATTAGAAAATATAGAAATGAAAGAGAAGAGTAAAACACTTGTGTTTTAAATATATAAACAATGAGCATTAACTTATATTTTTAGGATGTATTCATATTTGTAAACAAAAATGAAAATCTACTATGATCTCTTTAACAACTGATTTTTTCACTTAAACTATTTGTGAATACTATTTTTAGCGTGCAAAATATATATAATATGAAATTTGCCATTTCAACCACTTTTGAGTGTAAATGTTTTTGTGCCATGTGCTTCTATAACAAAATTATTAATGGCCATGCAACACTCTGTTACATTAACATACCATATCCCAAATGTTCTTTATTAGACATTTAGGTTACTTCTGTTTCTAAAGATATTTTCATTGTCTTTGATATAACTTTAAAATAAATTTATAGAAATGGAATCTTGTTTTTATGGCTAGTGATGTGCACTTTCCTGCTGGTAATAGAGAGGGTGGACATCCTGGTAGACATGAACGCACTCTTATGGGGGTCCTTCTCTTACAGAAAACAGGAATTGTGGGACAGAGTACTTTTATGGTGGTGGATACTAGGGGTCGATGCTCTCCTGGAGACCTGTGCTCTCGGACTGTCAGAATGTTTGTCCTTCTGCATTATGGAGCCCCAAATTGGAATAACACTTTTTCCCTGAGTGACAGGCAAGGGACATCGCCAGCCTAGAATAATAATTAGCTTATTCTCAGAGCTTTAATAATTTGTTCAGATATCAGAGATCAGAATATAAGGAGAAAAAAGTATAGTTTATAATTTCTTTCTGTAGCTCTCTATATTTAAAAGTCCTCAGCCCTTAATTTTCCCCTACTCTACATACTTTATTATATAAAAAAGAACCACTGGTTTATCTGAAATGCTTCTGTTATTTTCCTTAAAGTTCTAAGTCCCAGCTTTTTTTTTTTTTTTTAACGTTGTAAGTGCACACAGGTTCTTGTGTCCTCATTAACTCAAAGTGGGAGAGCACAAGAGAATTAAGTACCCAATGACTGCCTGACTGATGTAGGTGTGAGGAAAGGTGACCTTTAGCTGTAAACATTCATCAAATTTCACATCCTCCAAAATGTTAGCACCACAGAGAGCCTGCTAAGATGTAGACACTGTACCTGGCCTTACCAAAGCCAGGCTTTTGAAATGATAATTAGTAACATCAACTGTACTTCATATCCATAAGCAGCACTACCAGTGAAGGAAGGATCAGGTTATTCAAAAACACACATACACACAATTGCCTCATCCTCATTAGAATGCATTTTTCTTATTGGGAATAGATCAGAATAGTTCAGTTTCCTTGAGCTATCATGTTAAAAAGCAAAACAAAGAGAAAACATGATTTTATCATTCACCTTACCATGTAGTGTCAAGAGGTGTCATATTTCAAAAAGAAAACTCACTGCAATTTGTATGTAGCTCCATCATGCTATTTGCAACCTTGCTAACTTCAGTGTATATAGATTCAGGTGCAAATAGTTTCTACTTTTGTTAACACATGCTAAGCAGGAACTATGCCTTGACAGAAAGGAGATAAATTGATATGAGAAATAAATACATTTTAACTGAAATTCATGGGACAAGGTATTCTTACCTGGTAACTAACTGGTCAACAGGGACAGTCTAGGCTTCTTATCCTGAAGACTTATTTCTCTGTTTTTTTTTTTTTTTAAATAAAAAGCCTGAAAATACTCTTTACCATAAAATAAGTTGATAACTATTTAAATGTCAGTAAGACACTAAATCTAGGAGTTTGGGTTTTAAGTAAAGGTTAATCAAGGGCCAGAGGATTTGCCAGTCAGCTCTCCAAAGCCATATTTTACTGCAACAGCACCCCAGGGATCTAATTCAATTGTACCTCATGCAACTAAAGTGCATTAACATCCAACAAATTGGCCACAATTACAAGATACCAATGTATTCACTTAATACGAAGAAGCACAGAATAATTCAACATATGCTTGAAAAGCTGAGTTTGGAACCCAAATGACTGCATGTTTAACAGTGGAAGACAAGAGGAACAGGGAAGTGAATCCCCAAGTCCTTCAGAAGAAACCAATCACAAACTCAGTCTCTATTTCTCTAGAGGAAAAGAAACATAACAACAATTGGGAAACTGAATATGATGAAGGGCAATGTGAGGAATAATGGCTCTGGCTTCAGGTTTTTCATCTCTAATGAGATATCTAATGATATTTCTAAGGGGAATAGAAAAGGAACAAAAAGCTATTTAAAAAAATGAGTTTCTTAACAACTAAAGATTAAGAAGCAGTTTATTCTTTTTAAGATTTTAAAGCACCAATTATGTACCAACTACTGTACTTTTGATGGTGATGTTTTTGGAAGTATACATATCCTCAAATCAAACTGGCTGTGAGCTCATCTTCAAAATTTAGATTGTGATCTGAGGCTTGATTGACTTTTGGAGAATGCTTTGGAGCACTGGAGAATAGGCTTTTACTAGAGTTATTAACTACAACATGATAGTTTTAAACTTGCCAACACTTAGAGCAGAGACTATAGAGTGCCGGCACATCCAGGTTCTAAAGTCAGACTTGCTCACTTTATACAACACAGTATGTGGGAACATAGTCAGGCTGTATGCCCTGGTAAGCCTCTACTCCTCTTTAGAAAAAAGAGGTGGTTACAGAGATTAAATGAGAATGAATGTCCTCTCGCTGCCACATGGAAAGACCCTCAAAGGCACAGATTGGGTTAGGAGTACTGACCTTTTCTTAGTGTAGCAAACTGAAAAGTTTATTCATCAAAGGCAAAAATATTAAAGGGATAGGATGTGCAAATATCACCAGTTTGTAGGTTATAGAACCATCCTTGGATGTCTGTAGGTGTGTCTAGTCCTGTGGCTTTACCTGTCATCTAAGCACACACAAATAGACAGGAATAAAGGTTTGATATACTTTCACATACCACTGACGGGAGTCCAGATTTTTCAGCTCTCTCAGTAATTTTGAATTTTTCTTCAACAGATGGAAATTTTTCCTATAAAGAAAAAGGGATGAAAGAACTTATGTAATCCCAGACCAATTTTGCCTTTTCCAGCCAATCAATTAACAAACCTTCCTATTCATCCATTCACAATCAGTCTATCCATTGCCTACCTCCTTCACAAAAGATTTGTGATGGAAGCCTACAGAATGAACTCCATTCTTTCTGAGATCCTTAAGGGCCTCAAAATTCCTTCATCTCCCATTACTAGATAGTGACACTGGCTGGTTTTATCTTCACTATTAATCTCTGCTATGCTTTTCCCCACCTGTGTTCTTAAAAACCATTCCACCATCAAGGTCGAGCTCAAGTCCATCACTCCCCACTGGGCTTAGCTATTGCTCTTGCACACTTGTGTAATGCTGTATTTCACTAGAGTTGTATGAGTTCACCTCCCTCACCAGGCTTAAGATGATACTGTGACTTATTCATCCTCATAGGCCATTCACAACTTTTGTGAAGACAAAAGCAGTAATAGAACATAATTAAACATCTGTATGCACAGAAAATGTTTGATATCCTTTAAAATATACAGAAATGTCGGGAATTTAATCTGTGCATTAGAACAACACAAGCAGCTTTATTTCTAACTTTAATTTAGCAGCAGAAAATACGCTATAAATACCAAAACACAGACAAATCTCCATTCCTATCCTCTGCTCCCCAATCCCAAATTGAGAAAGGAACACTTATATTGCAATAACGATGAAGTAATTAAAGGTCTAGAGTGTATTGTCACCTTCTGTCCCAAGAATTCATCCCCAAGCCATCCAGCAACAATCTGCAGAAGTAAAATGGCCCTTGGGGCTCCGCCGGCGAGGGCTGCTCCTGGCCGCTGACGGTCATGGCTGAATTGGAGCTGCACCTCTGAATATACTCATTTTCTCGTGCATTCTGATGCAGGATGACCTTGATGATTTCCCGCTCTTGCTCCCGGGTCATTCCACATGGGGGTGGGGAAGGTTCATTTAGATTTAATTGTGATGGCAAAAGGCATTCAGGACTTGTATGGCCAATGTTTTCAAGTAATTTGTCGAGGACATCATCTCCCTCTTCAATTTGAGAAAAATCTTTCTGAGGTCCAAATGTTGGATGATGCCAGCCCGAAATCAGATATGGATTCCTGCCATTGGGCGCTAAGCAGCCTTCCAAAGGCCCGTACAAAACCTTCCCATCCCAAGAGTATTTCCCTGAGATATCCCTCACAATCACTCTCACATTAGAGAGGGCACCCACTGGTGACCCATCTGCTGATCCTTCTGTGGGTGTCTGAAGGTAGGAGATGAGGGTGCTGTCATTAAATACAAACAGCTGCAGGTTTGGACTCCGGAACACCTCCGAGGAGAGCTCAGTGGCTTCCGCGTGTGCATTGTCATGGTTCTCGCTGACCAGGCTGTGCAGCACCGCGGGGCCCCTGCGGAGAGGGAAGTGGCCCAGGTGGTTCACCAGGTGGGCCATCACCATCCGGGCAGTCAGAGGGATCAGCTCTAGACTTCTTCTCTTCCTCTCTGAACAGCAGCAAAGAAACAGAGAAGAGTTGGTGGAAAATAAAACAGACTGCTAAAAGATTTTAGCAATAGATTGCTAAAAGAATCTTCTTACACGAAGCTTTTATTGTTAAAGGGGCATATAAACATCTGTCAATACAGTAATAAATATAAGAGAAAGGTCCTATCCTTAATGGGCTGAGGGCCCCAGAAGCTCTGTGGAGTCAGAACCCAGTTGAAGAGGACACAGAGAGCAGGGTTTGGGGTGGGGCTAGAGCTACCTCTCTCTAATCATTGGGGTAAAAGTAGACAATGACAAAGAAGTGAATCAAGCCTGTGTCTGCTTATATATACTTGAAGCAATCTGCTTTAAAGTATTGTGGTAACTTCTGTTTTATCATTAGGGCATTTTAAATACTTGAGAGAATTTGATGTATGAATAAATTATGGATACTTGGAAGGCTTTAAGTAAATTTGTAGCTGATGAGTAAATGTTCAAGAGCAAAGGACTTACAAACATTTTAAAATTCCCAATATAGAAAGACTTTTATAATAGCATGTAAACATAGGTCCTATAAAATGTTTGAGGTATGAGAAGCAGAAAATTCTATACTAAATCCACAAATATACACTGAAATGACTACTTAAGCTTAAGGATACTTAGAGAAATTTTAATCTGTCAAATTTAGAAAAGAATTGTGCATTACTAAGAACAATGAAATTAAAATGAAACCCAATTTTAACAAAAAAATTGCCATTTAAATTAAACCAAGATATGTAGTTTGGGCTTAAAGGTTTAGGAAATACTTGATTTCTAAATTTTCAATGTGAACAATCAAATGTAAATAACTATAAATATGCTCTTTCATGTGAAAAACACATCCTCTCAGACATTAAAAATCCAACTGGAATATTTACAAAACATCAATTTTATGATATTTAAATCCTAGAAGCAATCAAATCCCAGAGGCTAAGAAGTTCTATTTGATGACTAACAAGATTGTACTGATGTTTTTTGGTTTATTTTTTTTCTTTTCAATGAACAAGAAATTACTTGCATTCAGTAATGTAAAATGAAATCTATTTAAAATCCTCATCTTTTAGAAGCAAAGGAGGTCATCTACATCCATCTCTGAAATTAACTATTCTTCCCAATCCTTTTGGAAGTGTGTATGATTTCCATATAGCTGAAAAATTTAATATATCTCAACTAATTTTCTTGAAATCATTGATGAAGGCTTTTGCTTTTGTGTTCATATTAACTTTCTAAAGAGTTACAGATGTTCTTTGTTCATTTTCATCATTCCATGTGAATGTATGTGCCATCGGACATGTTAAAACCCCAGTGCACCTTACTTAGTTGGGTGATCCAGTGGTGAGTGGGGATAAGATTCTAGAGTAGAATATGAAAATAACAATAAAGGTCCAATTTGATAAAATTCATTGCAGAACATAACAATGAGAAAAGCAACTTTTCTCAAAGTTTTGTGCTTTCAATTTGACATGAACATAATTTTTTTCAATGTGTGTTTGAATTCTCCAAAGGGAAATTAACCTGGAATCACACTAATCAAGTCAAAATAAGGACACATGCAATAAAAACCAAAAATATATTTGGTGCTGAGAAGGGAATCTCTGTAACATAAGTACTGACATACTTTAGCAAAATCAATTGCCTGAAGGTTCACTGAAAATAAAGAAAAATTATACAGATTCCATTAATGAAAAAACAAGTTCACAATTTTCACAAACCATGAAAAATACCTTTCAAATATCTTTATTTTAACTTTCTAAACTTGGAGATGAACTATAAAATGAGAAATTTTAGACTGTTCTTTAGCTTTAATTTTCAAGAGTTCACCCTCTCCCTTTGTAAGAAACTAGGTATTAATGAGTATACAATTGAGCACATGTGTAAGCTATTCCTTGCACTGGACCAGTAGCCACCTCGGCTATAGGTACTTGACTCATGTTTGCAACTCTACTTGAAAGTAGTAATTATAGTAAATAGTAGGTAATGGTCTTTGAAGGAACCATTTGACAATAATAAATAAAAATAAATATTGCTTATTAGAAACATTATCTGAGTAGAAATGGTTTGGTTATGATTGATGAGTTACAACAGTGAATAAAAAAACACACCAAGAACTCAAATACGAGCACCAAAATTCCTAAGCTATTATTTTTATTTTCCTCTACCTTTAATAGGAAGTGCCACTCAGAAGTGTCTATGTATACCAATATGTGTATAGGCATCTTTCTTTTGTTATTTAAAATATAAATTAAAAACTTTTAAATTTCTTTGTATTTTAGGATTAAAGGATTATTTTCAGCTTCACAGAACTGTTAGGACAAGTTTGCATACTGTCCACAAGTCTTCTGGAGGATGAATATTCAAGTCAGAGTGTTAGTACATCAAAAGAAAAGTGGTACCAAAATTAAAATGCACAATTTTAGATTTATCCTTTCTCACACTAACCTATTATTGTTGCTATTTTCAAGTGACAAGTCATAAGGGGTAAACAGGCAGAGCCATGTATGATGAGTATAAATTAATGACTCTAGGAAAGGTAATTTTCTTTTAAGACATGTACTGCAAAGTAGAAAATAACAAAATAAACAGATCAAGGGTCACTGTGACCATTTAAAAATATACAGTTTAAATTTCTAACTGTGAAAAAGAAGTCAAGAAAATATTCAAGTTTAAAAGGGCAATGGAACTCTAGGAAAAGACAATTAAGCAAAGGGAGGGCAACCAAGAGGACATATGAAAATGCGTGTTGTACGTTCTGGCCATGTGTCATCCACCAGCAACACAACTTATGAGAGTTTTTATGTACTCTAAAACAAAATCTCAGAGGATAAATACTTTATAATTTGGGAACTTGGTCACTGAGTAAATCCAGATACCACTTCCATTACTTGTGACTTGTCTACCCTTGAGAAAACCCTTTCACCTCAGTTTGCTAATATTATGACTATGTGAATCAGTCTTTGCTCCTCTTGGCCTCATCCCCTCACCTTTCCTATCCCTTTTCTCTCAGCCTGAACCACCTTGTAGACTCCAAAAGCTCCACCCTGGGCCAATCACATGACCCATCCCCTGCCTGACTCTCCACTTAATCTCTCCACTAAAACCCCATGAAGAAGGTGTGTGCTGGATTCTGAATGACCATCTCCCAGGTCACCTGCTCATGCTATCTGGCTACAGACCTACTGCTCTACCTATACCACCCTGGCAAAACTCATTACCAAAAGCGTAGCTGAGAAATACAATGTCTCTGTTTCGGCCTATGCTCCCTGATTTTCTGAAGTACCTAACACTGCTGACCTTTTGTAGCTCCTTACCCACTTTCTTCCCCTGATTTCCTAGAATTGACTCTTGGTTTTTCCATTTCCCCAACTTCGCTCACTTGGTGACAGTCCCTCATTCCTTTTTCTTTAAGGATGGACCCAGAGTCAATTATTTTTTTAAACTTTAAACTTTGAGAAATTTAAACTATGCCAAGTCAAGTCATTGTGCTTCATGATGTTCTCATAGTATGGTACACTTCATGAACTTCTTTCAAAGTGTGTACATCCTTCTAAGTCTGGCTTAAGCCTTTCTCCATGGAAAACCCCCAGAGTACTACCAACCCACAGAAAACTCCAGCATTAACCCTGTATCTAATGTATACATTAGTTATCTATTTATCATTAACCCTGTATATCTAAAGTACCGCCCACTAGACATAATGTACCTTGAAGAAAAGAGAACGAGTCTTTTTTTGGTGGGGGGGGTGTTGCATGGATCTGAGACATAGTTTCTCAATAAAATGAGTCAGTGAAGATAGGAAAAGAGAAGGGAGGAGAAGAAACAGGAAATATAAAAAGGAAGGAAGAATTTGCTGTCACAGAGTACTTTAGAAATCAGGATCCAAATAACTAGATTTAAAAAAAAAAATAACACAGCAAGCATAGGCAAAGACTGTAATCCTTCCTTTTCCTGACCACAAGAATTATTATTCTGAAGACTCTCACCCTCTTCAACAGTAAGAAGGTTGCCCAAATCTGCTGATGAATGATATTGAAGTGGCTCAGAATTCTTCACATTTGCCAGTGGCAGGAAGGGGTCATAATCCGAGGATGACAGATCAGCCAGGGTCAATATATAGTGACTCTGTTGTGTGTATGTACTTGAACCACAAACACAGCAGTGCAGAACCTGTGACAAACAGAAGGAAATATATGTTACAGAAGTCACCAACCTCCTGTCTCCTGACAATCTGGAGAGGCAAAAGCACTTAGGAGGCAGGACTCTGGCTTGGTAATTCTTAGACACAATGAAACTTTTTTATTCTAAAATATCTTCTTGCTACTAGTAAGTTTATTTTACTCTTTTCACATCAGTGCCAACAAATATATCCTTGAAGCAAAAGAAAAACAAAAGTAAAAATGTGCTTATTTTGCTATTCTACTCCAGTGCCCCAGAGGCAACACAAGTAGAAAGAACTAAATCAGATGCAGTCACAGGACAGACAACCAGCACCCGAGGCAGAGGACAGAATGAAACCAATTAATAGAGATTGTTAATGCTTTACATAATCATTCATGAATTTGAATTAGTATATGTCTTGACCTCATAAATTGAAAGGGCTAACTTAACATTATCTTTAACCTAGTCTTATTTTCACAAGATTAGTTTTCCAGAAGCTCACTGGCTGTTTCAAACTGCAGTTGGCCGGAGCTCTATTTACTGCTGTTTACACTTTGCACACATACAAGTTATACAAATGCAAATCATCCTGAGTAAGCCAAATGTATAAAATGAACTTACAAATTTGTACTGAATTCTACTTTTACATCATAAATTCAAAAAACTGACTTTTATTAAAATGAAAGTAATACTTTAGAAATAAAGGAAACACCTTTGGGTTAAAATAGTTACAGAAAGTAAATTCACTTTAGATGAATCACTAGTTTTGATTTGCTCACATGGTGCAAGAGCTTGTGTCAGTCAGGTTGGTGGTCTCCAAATTTAGTTCCTTCTATGTGCATTGTTTCTCAGGGACTGGAGAAACAAACTTTGTACATTGTTAAAAGTACCAAGAATTGTAGTTAGCAGAGAACAGTTACCTGCATGTGTTCTTTTCCTAGCAAGAAAGCTATATAGGAAAATTCTTTTGGTACTTTCTTACTCATATAATCATCAAGCTTCTGTTACTGAGATAATGAATTGCTATTAGTCAAAGGCAGTAAATGCAGGGAATGCAAAGTAAAACCACACTGCAATACCAACGCACACCTATCAAATACTAAAATGTTAGCAAGAATATGGAGCAGCTGCAGTTCCCAGACACTATTGTTGATGACATAAATTAGCACGATAACTCTGAAAAATTATTTAGCATTTATCTGCTTTTGTATTCTAGCAATTCCACTCCTAGGTATATACCCAATAGAAATGCATATATAGGTATACCAAAAAACATACTAGAATAAAATCCTCACAGAATAGTTTTTTATGGTCCCAAACTCTAAACTATCCAAATGTTCATCAATAGTAGAATAAATTGTGATTTATTCTCACTGTATAATACTAAATAGAAACGATAGTGAAAAATCTACCACTATTTACAACAATATGAAAGAATCTGTCAAAAATAATGTTGAGAGAAGGATGCACTTTAAATTACTTAAAGACACATGATTCTAACTATAAAGTTTAGAAATAGGGGAAACTAACCTATGCTGTTACCGGATAGTGATTATGCCTGGATATGTGTGCGGGTTAGTTACTTGGAGGTGGCATAATGAGGGTTTCTGTGCTCCTGGGATGCTAAGGATGTTCTGTGTCTGGGATCTGGTGCTCACTTTGTGAAAATTTATCAAGCTCTGCGATTTTTCCGAAGGCACATTATACTTCCATAAAAAATTTTCTTTCAAAGTACAATAGTTATTTAATAAATGTATGAATTTATGGTAACTATGAAGTGACTTCTATATCAACAAAGTTATTTTAAGGATGATGCTTTACGAAAAGAAGTAAGTTCAAAAGGATGAATTTAAATGATTATAGCTACTTGGCTTAAGCCAAGTTTCATATACGTTTTTAGGTTAAAAGATGACAAAAGTATTAAATTAATCCTAACATAGTTATTAAAATGTTTGAGCATTGATGAAACCATTTAAAAATAAACAATTTTTTTTCAGAAAATTCCAACCATGGTAAAGTATTTTTTTTTAATTTAATACATGCTAAAGTACTAAAGTTATCAGTTATTGACTTAGGATCTTTTATTTTTTTACTATTATTAAATTTTCTATTATTAAAGGTTTGTTACTAAAAACAAAAAAGAAAAAACTGTAACAGAACTGTTCAGAACTATTAAAAAACTCCAATAGAACTACTTAAAAATACCAATTATTTAGTGGACACACAAATGATAAATATAAAAATAAATAACGTTTTGCAGAAGGATATACATATATATATACACACACACACACACACATACATATATAGCAAAGACTTACAGCAAAGGCCACAGTCATTAACAGGGAGTAAAACCCAAATACTTTATGTGCTATAAAAATACTGTGGTTCACAGATATTATAGACACAGAGGAATATGCACATCTATCAGACAAAGAAATTTTAAAGGCCATGATGAAAACAATCAAAGAGTTAAGGGACAATGCAGAA
>JAGFMF010011428.1:5142543-5154415 GCA_019455555.1 Galemys pyrenaicus
ATGGTGCACTGGTGAGATGGTGATGGGGAATACATGGGGATTACAATTAATGGCAAGTATATGTAAATTTTAAAATATTTTAATAAAAAAAAAACAACAAAACAAAATACTGTGGTTCATTATTTTGATGTGATTTATTTATTTTTTTACTTTCTTTTAAAGCAAAGAAATTAAAGATTATATTTTTCTTCCTTTGATAAACATTTTTTGTTAAACTAAGGCTGTGCATATTCCTAAAACATTTCTTTAAAGAAAAAAATAAGTAGATTCAGATCATATTAACTGACAATTCAAGAAATATAATCAAACTGCAATTGTTTAAAGATGACAGTCATACATCAATCACTTAGTAATTATTGTTTCTCTGCAACTATTTTGTTTTTCCTCTTTCAGTTATTCATTTCTTTCAAACTGTTAAACCACCATAAATCCTTTTCTAATGGGCACAAAGAAGTAAGTAAATGCAAAAAGCATATTTTGATCATCCTGAGTCCACATATATGTTCCTGAGGTTCAGCTGGAAACTCACCCTGTAGGTATAATCCAGTAAGGGTGCTCTGGGTGAGTGATGTTCCTCTAAGGCCGCTGTGGACACGGGGTGGAGAAGGGCACTCACTGGCAATGCCATGCACCAGTCCAAGAGACAGAGTAGCAAGGACACAATAAACTGGAAGAGAAAACAGGCCCTGTAGCTTATGTTGCAATATAACTGCACTTTGCTATAGATAATAACAGACACTAAAATTGCCCTTACATAATGGTAGTTATTCAATAGATACACAAATGCAAAGTGAATGAACGAATGTTTTCACAGGAGAGGTGGTCAGTGCCAATACAGAAAGGATTGTAACTGTTACTTTATTTCTCAGTCTCTCTGACACTTTCAAAAACAAAGTAAAAGGAAAACACAGTTAATGTGCTACCTACCTTCTTATCTGTTTCCACTGAGGAGTACTCCGCACTTGGTAAAAGGAAAGCAATTGTGGCCACAAGAATCTGCATAGAAGACAAATGTGCAGTTGAGCAGTAAAAAATTAACATCCAAAACAAATAAAGAACTCATGTAATAAAAAAAATCCAATTAAAAAATGGATAGATCTGAAAAAAAAAACAAAAACAAAAACAAAACAAACAATATTCATTCTTCCAAAGGAGACATATAGATAGTGAATAGGTACATCATTACTAATCATTAGGGAAATGTAAATCAAAACCACAATATGATTATCACCTTGTACCTGTTACAATGACTATTATAAAAAAACCAAGAAATAACTTGCATTGATGAGAGAAAAGGGAACCCTGGTACACTATTGGTGGGAATATAAATTTGTATAATCACTAAAGAAGATAGTAGGGAGGGTCTTCAAAAAACTAAAATTGAAACTACCATATGACACACCAATTCTACGTCTGGGTATATATTTGAAGAAGACGAAAACACTAACTTGAATGATAACCACAGTCATTTTCAAGGCAACATTATTTATAATAGCCAAGATAATGGAAACAACCTAAATGTTCACTAGTGGATGAATGGACAAAGAATATGTAATAAATATATATAATGGGATACCATTCAGACATAAAAAATAGTAATATCTTATACTGAAAATAAATTCTAATGTATTTATATATGTATTTCATAAAAGTTATGGACACATCCAACTGATGTCTGCTTTTTAGGGGAGAGAATAGGATTGAATATTCTAGTCAAGGAGGTATTGTTATCAGTAATATGAAGTAATCAATGTAATAATATAATAAAAAAATTTCAAGCCAGGAAAAAATATAATGAAATATTGCCATTTGCAACAACATGGATAGATCATGACAGAATTATGCTAAGTGAAACAAGTCAGACAGAAAAAGACACTGTATGATTCATATCTATGTGGAATCTAAAAAAAAAAACAAACCAAAAACAAAAGCAAGCAAGTAAGCAAGTGGATAGAGACAGAGAACAAATTTCTTGTTGACAGAGGAAGGGGTGAGGGAGGCAGGTAAAAGGGGTGAAGGGCGTCAAAATATACAAACACCCAATTATAAAGTAAGCTAAGTCATGAGAGATGAAACGGACAGCATGGGGATTATAGCTGGCAGAACTGCACTGCATATCTGAAAGCTGCTAAAAGACTAAAACTTAAAAGTTCTCATCATAAGAAAAAGAAATTTGTTACTATGTTTGGTGATAGATGTTAACTATAATTCTTGCATGATCATTGCAAAATGTATACAAATATCAAAACTGAAACTAATATAATGCTGCCAAATAAATCTCAATTGAAAAAAGATTGTAGTAATAGTTTTTAAGGTCATATTATAAAAGTTCCAAGACAGTTTTACCACTAAACTCAGCTTATGTCATTCATGGAGATTGGTAAAAAGCAAAAGTGAGTTTAGGGAAATGTGTGACCTTGGCAATAAGAAGGCAGTGGCCAGTTTCCACTCTATCCTCCTGAGAGAAAGGAATATTTATTCCTATAGCCACAGAAGTTATAGCATCAATCTCCATGCTTTTCACAATGAAGAAAAAAAATTTTCAGAAATAATGGTGAAAATGCTCTCATTTTTATAAATTATATAAATCTTATTAATTATCCCAAGTTCCCATCTGCTGTCCTAGTGTAGTAGCATGTTTCATTCTCACAAGTACTACCATTTAGATGAACATTACAAGGTTGTCCTAAAACCAAGCTTCACATTTTGCAGTTATCTTACACTCATATATTTCAAACTATTTCACTCCAGGTCATTTAAAGTAAAAAAATCACATATTTTTAATGCATTGTTAAGAGAACAAATTGGTTACACTGGTGAAATTTATTTAAGGTAGAGAGAAAATAATCAGTAGCACTTCTCTCTCCCACAATTCTACGAGACCGATCTCCTTGAAGAATTTCCTTGAAGAACTGCCAGTGAGTGTGCAAAGAGGAGAGAACGCTGTAAAAAGTGCAGCTATAAAAACTGGCAGGAAGGATGTGCCTTTCCACCAAGCATCTATGGGGTGGCAGTACCTGCTCTTGTACAAAGAAAGACCCCCACATCCCCAACTTCCAGGACATTATTATTGAGCTGATTCTTCCTGTCTCTTCTGCTCCTCTCCTCTACCAGTCATCCCCACAGAGTATATCATAGCAGTCACCTTATTTCAGCAGGGTAATCTGCTATGGCAGAAAGTGTGGTCTTCAGTCTGGGAGAAACCAGACTGGACGTTTTACACAAGCGTCCCCCCACTGTCTCCATATGAAGGGCCATCACAACCAGCTGCCTACTCCTTGTTGGCACCATCCAAATTACTCTGGATGAATGAAGACCGAGCTACAAAAGGCCTCTTTGTTGTGGTTATGTCTGCCTTTCAAATTCCCCAAGTGTAAGACTCTGCCCCAGAACACTGGTGGCTTCTTTACATAGTGCTCAGGATCACAGCTGAGAAAAACCTATGCAATTCAACTTTAAAACAAACGAGTGACTCACATGGCAATTTAATGAACAATTCTCCAATAATTGTTTGAATATGTATAATTAATTATCAAATATAATAAGCAATAAAAATATCAAATAATAGTGAAAGGATTTTTTATCATTTTCTAAAAAATTTTATTTTTTTAAAGAGTTATTTATTTATGCATACAAGCACTGGGGTACAGGCCAGAATTGCGGGGGGGTGAGAGAATCCACCAGACAGAGTGAGGAGCAGAACAGGCAGATCAACAGAAGTACACTGCTGAGGGGAGCAGCGGGCACAGCAGGAGAGGTCTGCCTGCACTTGTGGGTCACCTCCCCAGCTGGCAGCAGGGATCGAACTCGCGGTGCAGTGGCTGCGGTTTGCTTCATAGTGCGTTGCTTAACCCACTGCGCCACCAGGGAGGGCCTGGATTTTTTTATCATTTAAAAAAAAAAAGACTTACCTCCACAATTTTCCGAGGCAGAGAGGTTTCAAACATCTGAAGCTTTTCCCAGTAGGAAACTAGCAACTGAAGAACATCACAAGCTACCTGAGCCACAATTTTGTTTGGAAACTATGAATGGAAAGAAAACCCAAACTAAATAATTTAACTCGACAAGTACATTATTCGTAAGAAAGAACAGTTATTTTTCCATTCAGGGATACTCTTTTTTTTGTGTTAAATTTATGAAAAATGTATTCTATTGCTAGATAGTTGATACATGATTATCACTCTGTAACTGCCTCTTGTCTAGACTAGCTCTATTAATTTACATAACATTCTATAGAAACAACAAGCTCTCATTTAAATCACTTGGAAATTAAAACCCTAATTTCAAATGGTTCATTCAGATCACGCAATTTTTGACAATTAGAGAAAATTAAAATGTAGTATATTATGAGTATCACCTGTGCATAGAACCTCTTACAAGAATTTCACGCATTTGCTTTGATAAATCTTCATCAACAACTCAGTAAGGTAGATGTTATTGTCATTTAACACAGGGAGAAACAGAGATTGATCAAATAATTTTCTACCCTATGATATTAAACTTAATTTTCATTTATAACATACAAAGAAAAGTGAAAAAAAAATGGGATTATGAGACCATAATTCTTAAGTATACTCAATTACTTTGAAGATGTTTTTTGAAACACAAGCCACCACCAAGATCTTCTGGGTGTTTCCCTTTCTTGTGAGATGATATGTCATAGGGGAAGAGCCTGCATGGACCCTCAGCTGTCCTACTTCTCATGCTAGTGGTGCATGAATGGTACGAGAGTACCCTGTGCTTCTCTCCCTGGCCAGACCTGGGGTGACACTGCTATCAACGCCTCACTGCCTAGAGTAAAAAGGTTCATCACTGAGCCTATGCATGTCCTTCACTAGGGAAACCTGTGGATACATAGGGAAGAGACAAAAGCTATGGGGAGAAAGGTGGCAGCTGTGGGAGAGGTGGGCACACAGTAAGATGGCATTGTGGAGGGAGGAGAGCGCTGAACTGAGCCAGAAAGAATGCAGAGGGAGTCAGCATTTCTTTTCAGGCAGTGGGCAGCAGGGCAAAGGCACCGAGGCAAGAAAGGTTGCTCTGGAAGGCTGTAAGTAGGGTGGTATTACTACCTCAGAGAGTTGTGGGGATGGTGGGGTGAATAAATCATCCATTTACTCACTTATCTAGAACTGTTTCCTGAAGTACTGACAATGTGCCAACAATGAATTAAAAGCGTAAGGTGCAAGATGAACAACTACAGTCCCTACTATGAGGATCTGACAGTCTCAGGCAGGCAGAGACCTACTGGGCTATGTCTCTGAATGGGATCCCAAGTTTTGGGTCATGAGGTCAGGCCTGTGAGTATAGACCGAATTGGTCTGGTGGCAGTATGGTGGGCAGAGATCTGTGGGGTCTCTGAGGCCATGGGAGGAGGGCCATGGGCAGGGTGGCCTAGAAGCTCAGTAAGGGCAGAAACAGCTATGTCAGGGGTGGTATAGACAGCAGGACTCTGTGACTACAAAGTGTAGTGAGGTGAGGAGAAGGAGAGCATCAATATCTCCTATGATGAAATAAGTCATGGAGTAGCAGGAGAGGTTGAGCATAGGGGATTCAGGTCCGTCTTCTCTCACTCATGCTGTCCGGGAGACAGGGTCGAGCAGCTTGCTTGATCCCGCACCCACATCGCCATTCTAGCGCCCTTGCCTTTACCAGTGGGATGCCTACTTAAACTCTGTAAAATGCTGCTCTGGCTTAGACTATGTCTTGTCACTTCCACCATCCAGACACTACCCCAAGAGAACCAAACAAATAGTTGAGTGGAGGTCTCCAGGCAGTTGCCAAAGGCTGGTTTTCCCTGATACCCACGGGGAGCATTTCCCTGGTCCACACTGACCATGACTGCCCATAGCCAAGGGAACACCCAGATCTAGACATGGGTTTCTGAAGGGCCTGGCCCCAGCTTCCTGCCTCCTCCACCTCTCCCCATCTCTCATTTCTTCCCCTAATGCTGAGCCCCAAGTCTCCTTAGGGCACCTTTCTCAAATTGGTTGCTGTCCCCTTGTTCCTTGTGACAACCCTTTCTCTTCTACTTTGATTTTCTCAGATCTATGTGGTACTAAAGGAGTCCAGAGGGCACAGTGATGCAGCATCATGAGGAGGGGTGCAGTGAGGGTTGCACCCAGTGACAGGACTTATGTCAATGAGTTTTCCTGCTCTCATAAAGGTTAAAGGAGAATCGATTTGGCTGATCGTGGCCCATGGTTTCTTAGCAACTGAAGTTGGAGCAAGGGTCATGGCCTGTCTCAGGTCCCCTTTTCTTTTATTTCTACAATGGAGAGAGCAGTATCATCTATGAGGTGCGGGATCTGATGGAAGAGTTCACGCACTGCTGGGACAGCCCTGACTGACGCCAGGCTCAGTAAATGGCAGGCACACTGTTCTTTTTGCTGATGCCTTACATTTTTCTTCATAACTTAGAAAAATTACAGAAATTTTGGAAGTTTATAAAAATTAAAAAAAAAGTTTCATTTCATATCCTTGTACTCTTATTAACAGCCTCCATCTCTTTTCTGTTTTATATCTCTATCCTTCATTCTCAATTTTAAGATGTTTTGGGATTTTTTTCCCCTTAAATCTAGAAATGCACATTTAACAAACATTTATATTTCATGTAAATTAACTTGATATACAACTTTTTTTACTTTAACAAGTGACAGGAGTGTCTTCACACTGCAGTTGTGCAAAGTCTGAGTCTGGCCCAGACTCAGAGCCAGAGTGCCCTGGTTTTTGACCTTGGAAAGCTCCTTAGCTCCCAATCAGCTCATTTTCCTCCTCTGTGAAGTGGAGGTGGCCATAACCCTTCACCGCCAAGGGTGGCTCTGAGGATCAAGCACAATCACTAAGGGCAGAGGTCAGCCTCCTGTGTTGACTGACTGGAACACGCCTCAGCAATGTCTTTGTTTGATCAATTATCCACTCCTTACCACAGAAATCAGTAGCAGTCATTTTCCTACCTCTCAGGATATAAATGGCACCCCCAGGTGTTGCAAGGAAGGGGAGACAGTGACAGAGAGGGTGGTCAGACACTAAAGGGAACAGGACGTAATCCAGTTTGGCCAGAAGGGGTGGGTGAAAATCTGACTACAAGGGCTGGCAGGGCCTAGAACCCTTTTGCTGCTTACCCTTGGGCTGAAGCATGAGGCTGTGGCACAACGGCTGTCACAGGTCTGGGATGATTGTTCCAGGTGTCAGCTGTGCAGTGGTTGTGATTATTATAACAGCACATGGCAGATAACAGATAAGGGCAGACAAAAGCCTATATCTTAGTATGAGAGGGCAGGTTCAGGGTTCAAAATTGGCTTGACCTGGGTATTGGTCCAGACTCTTGAAACACTTTCTTGACTTTCCTGAATTTGAGGTCCTCCACTGTAAAGTGGGATACTTAACCTCACAACTGAGGGCTTCCACAAACCTCAGCACAGCGCCTGGCAGGGAGTGGGCACTCACAGGTTCTAGCAGTGGTTAACAGCAATGCTAACTATTCCCACTATCGACACAGGAGTCAGAAGGACTTGGTAGGATTTAAGTTCTGGTTTAGGAAGTGGCCTAGCAGCCCATATTTAAGTTCAGTTTTGTCTTCAGTCTGCTCTGGGTGATGGGTCCATCTCTTATACCACACAATTTTACAAGCTAATTTCTCTGGGCCTTGCTTTGCTCTGGTGTAAAACAGGGAAGAACTGTCACAAATGTTAATAAGAGGTATTTAGGAACTACTAACACTCTGGCCCAGTGTGAGTGCTCACTAAATGCAGTTCTCATAACAAAGCAAAGGGAAAAAGCTGTCTAAAAGTACCCAGGCCTAGTCAATGGTGAGCACACTCAGGGCTCCTGACCAGAAGCTGCCAGGTCTTTCCTGGTCCTGCTGAAAAGGTGAGGGTATGAAATCTCATTTTTCTTTCACTCCCATTAGTAGATGTCAGGTATTCTGTCATAGAAGCTATCCAGGAACCAAAAGAAGTCCAATTGGCCACATTTGAATCACACATCTCTGTGATGACCAGGAAAATAAAGATGGGGCTAACTCAAACTAAAACTGGTTGAATACCTGAAATATAACTTAATGTCAAATATACATCATGAACTGGTAATACCTTCAAAGTAACACCTATCACATTGACAGCTTCTTTTAGTTGAGGATGGCTTGTACACTGTGCAAGTTCTTCACATATCCAGACACCAAGGGAGCAAATGGCAATGCATCTTTTGAAAAAGAAGAAAAACTCTTATGACATTTAATGTATCTTTGTGGTATTTTCAAATGACAAAATATTTTAAATATTTTTATAGGAAATAGAAAAAATTACAGATACAGCAATGGAAAGTCTTCTTAAAAGAAGTAAGTAATCATCAATAGACTAGTTTTCAGGACAAAAAGAACTACTGATAAAGGTTTCTACTTAAATATTAATGAAATAAAAGGTATTTTCTGTTGTCACCACCCCATATTACTTATTTTTGCTGAAATTAACTTTTTATTACATTTTATTGTTTCAAGATATATTAAGACATGAATTTGAAAATTGTTGGAATTGACTTTGTAATTGGTCTCCTTACAATAAAATATATGGTACTTACCACAAACAGGAAAAAAAAAAATCCTGGAGTATCTGAATACAACTTTCAAAATAAGTTCCATTGCTATTTTCCTTAAACGATGTTTGACAAAATAATTTTAAGTTGCACATTCTTTTAAAAATTACCTTTCATAATTCTAAGTCAGTTTTAAGTGCTAATACTATTTGGAATTAATATAATTGACTACCTTTTGCATGATTAAGAAGTCACATTTCTGTTAAATTTTCCTTAATATCTGTATACAAAATTAAAATACTTGCTCTCAAACTGCTTACTTTCAGAACAAAAAGAGAATTCAAACCACTACTTGGAACTAGACATTAGCAGTACTATGTAATGCTATTATTAAGACCTTACATTGGGTGTCAATCAAACTAGACATACTGTTTAGTTCTCCATACTGAAGATTCCTTTGTATTTGATATAATTCAGCAATTATATGCAATATATCTTGAGGCTTTAAAACTACCATATTCCACTGGATTCTTACCTTTTAAAATTAGGATTGAGAATGTGCTGCATATCAAGTTTATTTAAATGGTCTTTTGAGATCATGTTATCTTCTAACAAACTTCACTCAATTAAAAGTAGTTTACAAGGTATGTCAGTTCTTTTCTGTTTCTCCAATAACAGCATTATATGAGAGTTACATGTTTCTTATTAGCCTTCCTTACTGCACAGAATTCTCCAAATCTATCTTCTCTTGCCCAATTCCTATGCTTATTCTCAAAGAAATGGCACTTTGCTGTCTTAGTGCTATATACTCTCTATTCTTTCAAAAAGTCTTCCCCCTCCCCCAGTTTAAAGAGGCTTTTGTTTAACTCACTAAAATCTATACAGCTTTTTATTATATTCAGAATCAATTTTCACCATTTGAAGATCCTCCTCTTCCTGTTACAGTCTCTCATTCTTTGCATGCATGTATATGTATGTGTGTTTATGGGCACACACATTTATTTTTAAAATTCTTAATATACCGATTAAATGTAATTTGTTAAGTGAAAAGATCTCTCATTTTTAGGAACAACTGCACTGCTCTATTAGCTTTGTATTATGCAGAACATTTGTAAATCATAATGATTTTATAATCTCAACTCCCCTCACTGCTTTGGGTTTAAGCCTTGATTATAAATGCTCTTCCAAGCTATTTTTTTCTCTTTTAAACTTATCATTTAACATTCTATTTAACATCTTCACATTTTAATACTCTAAGTTGTTCCTCATGCCTACAAGTTCCTGTCAACTTAGGTTCTTTGTAACTTTAGTATGCTCTTTGTAAACCCAATGAGTTGTATTTATCAAGACTCTTTTTTAAGATAATGGCAATGTTAGGCTCACTCTCATTCTGTATCACTCTCCTGATAATGCCATCTTGTAACACTCCAATTTATATAACAAAAACCTTTTTTCTTATTATCATTCACAATTATAACCATTCTATTAATATTTTCTGCTCTTACCTGAAGTTTTGATAATTTTCACTCGCATATCTACACTTACCTTAATTTCATTCTATGACTCCTTTTATAGATAACTAAGGAAAACTGACCATATCATACACATTTGTATTCTATTTTTAGTTCCAAAGTTTTTGTATTGAAAATCTGAGTAAATAATGATACGATTTACTGAGATGAAGTTTGAGGAAGAGTAGATAGAATCAAGGGCTTTGTTGTTCTTGTGTTAATTTTGGATGTATTAAGGCATCCAAGTTGAAGTGCTAAGTGCCCATTAATATGTCTAATATATAAGGAGTTCATAAAATGGTCCAGGTAAATATCAGTATCATTGGAAAGTAGGTGGTATTTAAACTTTGATTAGAATAAACAGGCCACCTAGAAGAGTCATGGAAAAGAGAAAAGGTCCTACATTTGAGTCACTCTAACATACAGAGATTAGACAGAAGAGGGAGACAAGAAAGGAACAGCTGTGGTCATGTAAAGGGAAATCAGGCAAAGAACTGTCATTGTTCAGGGAAGGCGTAAAGACAGGATACTTTCAGAATTAGAAAGATAAGTATGCACATTAAAATGCCTGAGGTAACCTCTAAAAGAACTGATAGTCTATGATTTCTACAATACACAAGGAGTAACAAATGGAATGAGGGGGAAAAAAAAATCTCAGAGAAAAAGAGAAAGGGAGAAGAGAATGAAAGAACGGGGGAAATAAAGGTAAGAAAAAGAAAATTAAAGAACCATTGAGAAGGACCAAAAATAAATTATAAAAATTAGAAGAAATAAATCAGTAACTGAAATAAATGCAAAAGAATCGTGCTTCAGTTAAAGATTGAAATCAGACAGGATAAATGCATAAAGTCAAGTATGTACAGTTACTGCAAAGATACTTAAAAGTGAAGACTACAGAAAAGTTAAGCTTAACAGGGTAGAAAATTTTATAGAAGTAGCTAAATCAGTATTAGATAAACAGCTGTTAAAATAATTTGAGCATCCTTAGAAATAAAAGAGAGTTATCACCTATATGATTTGATTCACATAGAGATAATGATAATTCTAAATTTCTATGTAACTAATAATAAAGCTTCAAAATATATAAAGCAAAAATTGGCAAAATATGAGGAGAAATGGATAAATGTACTATCAGAGATTTTTTAACATCTTTCAGTAAAATCAAGATGATGAAAAATTATAAAGGATATGGAATATTTGAAGCACATGTTTTAAAAAAAATACTGAGCTAATGAGCACATCTAGAATGGTGTATACATTCTTCCCTAGCATATATGGGGCATTTACAGTAACTGTAATGGGATATAAATTGGATCATAAAGCAAATATCAATAATTAAGAGACCATTATGAGACAGGCAGCATATTTGAACCACATGACTATATGTTCAAAAATTTAAAAATTTACTTCTGAATAAATCATGACTCAAAGAATCATCATGGAAATGGAAAAAAATCACAACAAAAATCATAATATGGTAAAGTAGCACCTACCTAAAAATAAACATATAAACTATAGTATAGTGTTTATATTTGTAAAGAAGCAAGGTTAAGAACTTATATTCCAAATAAGCAACTTAAAAAAAATAGCGCATTATAGGATGAAAAAAAACGACATAAAAAGAGCATAAAGTAGGAAATAAAAACTATATTTAAAACAGAAAGGTTGAACAAAGACAGACGTCTTTTTTTTTTTTGGAAAAGATTAATAATGTTGACAAATTTCTGACAAGGTTGATCCAGTCCTCTACTTTTGGGCTTTTGGGTTGTTTCCAGGTCTTAGCAATTACAAATAGTGCTGCGATAAACATAGGAGTACAGGTGCTCTTTCGG
>JAGFMF010011428.1:5163356-5190148 GCA_019455555.1 Galemys pyrenaicus
GCACTGGTGAGATGGTGATGGGGAATACATGGGGATTACAATTAATGGCAAGTATATGTAAATTTTAAAATATTTTAATAAAAAAAAAGAAAAAAATAATCACTTGGACAAGCAGATTCCCTATAAAGAAGAGTCACAATTCAGAGTAAAAGTCAACATTGTGGTGATCTTTTATTTCATTTATCTGGAAAACAGATTCTAAATAATAAAGAAATTGTATTTTTCTCTTGCTAAATAAATGTGATTCCCTTGAAAAAAAAAAAAAAAAAAAGGAACCAACCCTTAAATCAGTACAATGATAAACCACAGCTACTGAATTTTTGCTATATGTCACTGACCAAGGCTCTCCTTGTTAAAAGGGGGTGGTTTATGACTTCAGGGTGGTGTGAGAGAAGTTCTGCATCCACTCCAGCTGGCTTACCTGAGAGAGTCACAAGGACAGGGAGAGATGAAGAAAGGGGTGACAATTCCCAGCGCGTGAGTCAGTGCTATCCAGGGCTACCTCCATGCGCCCACCACTGGGAAAGGCTGCTTACACTCAAACTTTGGCATGCTGAAAAGTCCAGAACTGGGCCATGAGACAAGTTTAAGGACTGGTGTATGTGGTCATGGGCAGATCATTTCATGCCTCGAGCTTTACCTGGGAAAATTCCTCTTAGAGAGTTGTAGCTGGTAGTGTAGCAGACATGAACACATGCCTTTGCAAACTAAAAAGGATCATACAGAAATCATCACAGTGACATTGTTTTTTTCCAAAATGGGAAGGAATTTTCTAGCCTTACTTTCTAGGTATACTTTGGAGAATTAGTGAACTATTATTTTACTGAAACTCAGAAAGTGTTTTTACATTTCAAAAGTGGTACAAATAAGCCTCTCAGATTCTATTTACCAGAAATTTTAAAACTCCAGAAATTAATGTTCTTAAATAGCATCATTAGCCAAAAAATCAATCAATCAATCAATCAATTAGTCATAGTGAATATAAGTAGTAAGACCAGTAATGAAATAAAGACATGGAAAAGATCTCCTTAGATTTTCTAGGATCCATTCTTCTACAGAGTTCTAGAATTTAACCCAAACAAGTAAGACTGGAAGCAATAATTAGTTTCTTTTCCATACTTTAAACAGACTAAAACGGTACGTTTAATGAAAAATGTACCATAAAATAGGAATTAAGTTTATTCTTCAGAACTGACAGTATGAAGTAGACAAAACTTTCACTTGCTTTTGTTCAAAGAAAATATTCGTTCTGCAAAATGCTATAACATAGTAAATTACCACCAAACTAGTATTTTTCTCTTGCTTTTAACACATGCTACACACTGAGTGTGAAAACTAGTTTGTAAGATGATAATTGTGAATTTGCAGTTTATCAAAAGATTCAGGTTTATGAGAAAGTAACTAGTGAGAACATCTGTCTCTTATCACTGATCTTACAAAAAAAAAAAATCAGGTAATTCAAATAGAGGCGTGTTGTTTCCTCTCCTCCAAAGCACAGTTCTATAAACACAAGCCACATTCAGCCTGGTAAATGAATCGCTTTAATTGAATGCTATGTACACAGTAACTGGAAAAGCCATAAGTGATAAGAAAAACATATGGTGATGGCAACAGAAATTGGTTTATTCATTTTGCATAGTGTTATTTCTTTAGTTCTCTTATAATTGACCTTTAGAATGATAAATGTGTAAAATAACTTTGTTTATTATGGCTCCAAATCTTTCAACAATTACACAAAATGAAAATTTAAGGAAGGATTCATTCTGGAAGCATTTTCATTGTTTACATAATTGCACAGCTATAATTTAGTGCTCGTGTTGTTATGAAAAATGAAAAAGGGGCCATTACAGGCCATTTCAATTCAAAATATTGCACAGTGGTATCAAAAATGGGGGAAAATGTTTACTTTAAAACAGTTTAAAATGGATTAGACCTCTAAACAAAAACATTTCAACGTAGTATTTTGTGAAATACAAATGTTCAAGAAAATAGCCATCTTAAACAGAATTAGAAATGTTGCAACTGTACTTTCACACCAATTACATATATATTATTCACTTAATATTTGCTCAGGGCCTAGCAGATGATGGTTGTAACACAATAGCCAGCCATCTGTCTCCCTGCCTCTCCTTAGCGGACTCTTGCCTGCTCCCCAGAAGCAAACAGATCCAGTTATTCCACCTAAAGTCACTCAGACCTTCCAGAAGGCAGCATAAAATTAAGGAATAAAATCCATATATGCAAAGTCATTGAATCTCCTTTTAATGTTTTACTTACTTTTAATAAAACTAACATGTTATATACTTAATGACTTCCTTGATAGTCTTCAGGGAACATATCTGTGTTTCACACAGAAAATTCTATAGAAATCCCTTTTGTTGATAAAACAAAAAAATGTTCAGATCTAGTTATCACATTAATCTGGCTAATTAAAAGGTATGATTCATTCCACACCCAAGTGATACTATCAAAATACCTGAATGCAAAATGATACTTTTCACATTAAGCCTGGATGTAATTTATGCTTTAACAATTACAAAACAATCACAGTCCTACAGTATTGAGAGGACATATTTTTAAGTATCAATCATTGCCTTATTGGCACAGCTCAGAAACACTTGGTGATAAACAGGTTTTAGCTATCCAAAGAACACATCTGAAGAGCCCTCACAGTGCCAAGGCCTCTTATTTTCCCTAGTGGATCTTTGCTTCTTCAGCTCTGTGCACAAAGCTATCTTTTACATACCACAACCTGGTACCTGGCCTCTTCGTGCTCTACACTGGTTCAGGGAGAGAATTTTGTTGATAAAAATAGACTATAAAAAAAAAGCAAAATACAGCAAACGATGTCACCAGCATTATATTTCCAGAAAAGTCACTGGAAATAAAAACATAGAAGGGCAAATCTACAAAAGTACTTTGAAGATCTGAATCAGGGAGTGCTTGGCATTGACTATGCATTATCTGTTAAAAGCATCATGTACAGAACAATCTGGAGAAAAAGTGATTTTTATGTAAGTGTTGGGAAAATGTGCCTTTTCTAGATGTATGTGACTTTTCTAAGTGTAACTAAGGTCAGGAGAAACATGGCAGGACAAAATAATTGGGTTTTCTAGTTGGAGAAACCAAATTACCTAAGTACTTCTCACTATGAGACAAGCTACAAAGATACTGAGCTTCCTTGATAGCACCTTGCAAAGAAGGGAGTAAAAAACAAAACTAATCCCTGATGGCCACAGGAGCTGCTTCAACCATTTGCCTGGGATCAGGATTTTGGGGTGATAGAACAAGTGGACAGGTGGCAGGGAAAGGTGATGCAAGTCTCAATCCATAAAAGAGAGCCTTGCATATATTTTATTGCTTTACAATTATTAATCCCTCATCAGAGGAGAAAACTAATCTGAAAACTGACTACTTCAGGAAAAGTGGTAGACTGGTTGATAAGATTTTTAGAAACACTACATAAATTTTATTTTTATATTGGTTTTGTTAAGTCATTAGTTTCTCTTAACTGCTTTTTCTTTTGGTTGTTTGTAAGAAAGAGCTTTACTGAAATATTTATATATATATACATTATATAATATATAATGAAATTCACCTTTAGTGTACAATTCTGTAAGTTTTAAGTATGTTCATAGAATTGTGCACTGTCAACACTATCTAATTGGAGAACATTTTCATCAGTCCAAAATGAAACCCGTAACCTACTATGCTCATTCTCCATTATTTCTCCACCAGTCAACCACTAATTTGGTGATACTTTCTGTCTCTATTTGTGTCTATCTTGGGTATTTCAGAATATGGAGTCATACACTGTGTGGCATTTTTATCTTTCATTTTAGCATTTTCCAAGGTTCATTCAGGTTACAACATGTAGCAATACTTTTATCCCTTTTTAGGTTCAGAAGTCCTCCATTGTATTCATATACAATATTTATCCTTGATGGATATTTGGGTTGTCTTCACCTTTTGGTACTATGAAAAATCTGTCCACAAGCCTTCATTTCAATGGGAATCTACCAAGGGTTCATATAAATTCTTTTTTTAAAAAATATTTTTTATTTATGCATACAAGAACTGGGGTGTAGGTTGGTGTGTGTGGGGAGGGGGTAAGAGAATTCTCCAGAGACAGAGTGGGAAGCAGAACAGTCAGATCTACTGAAATGCA
Source organism: Galemys pyrenaicus (assembly GCA_019455555.1). NCBI lineage: Eukaryota > Metazoa > Chordata > Mammalia > Eulipotyphla > Talpidae > Galemys > Galemys pyrenaicus. Next base: position 5,167,525 of record JAGFMF010011428.1, read on the forward strand.
CTGCTGAGGAGAGCAACAGTGAGACAGGAGAGGTCTGCTGTGCCATGTGAGTCAGCTCCCAGGCCAGGGATCAAACTTATGGTATAGTGGCTGGTGATAGCTTGTTAGTGCTGGGACTTTAACCCCTGTGTCACCAGGGAGATCCCCACTTTATATTCTTACAAGCAATGTATAAGGATTCCAATTTCTCCACTTACTCCTGAAGGTTTTTTTTCCATGTTGCTTTTAAAAAACGTCCTAGTGAACATGAAGTGGCATCTCCCTGGGGCTTTGATTTGTATTTCTCTAGTGATTAATGACATTGAACATCTTTTCATGTGCTTTCTGGTCATTATCATACTGTCTGTAGAAAAGTATTGTAAGTTCTTCATCAATTTTTAAATTGGGCTGTTGATCTTTTTAAGTTTTAAGGCATTTTTATATATTATGGGCACTAGACCCTTATCAAATATTTGATTTGCAAATCCTTTTTACCATTTCATGTATTATCTTTTTACTTGTTTATAGTATTCTCTAATGCACAAAAGATTTTAATTTTGAGGCAGTACAATTTATTCTTTCATTGCTTGTGTTTTTGGTGTAACAGCTACGAATCTATTGCCCAAAACCAAGGTCACAAAAAATTTACTCCTAGCTTTTAAGAGTTTTATAATTTTTAGCTCTGACCTGTAGGTCTTTTTCATTTTGAGTAAATTTTGTATATGGTGTAAGGGAGGTATCCAAATTCATCATTCTGCCATTGGACAACCAGTTGCCCCAACACCATTTGTTGAAGAGACAATTATTTCCAAATGGAATTGTCTTGATACCCTTGTCAAAAATCAGTTGATCATAGATGGAGGGGTTTACACTTGATTAATTTCTATTCCATTGGTTGTTGTGCCAAACTTTTTACCACTGTCATGCTATAGCTTTTGAAATACAAAACTGTGAGCCCTCTAATTATGTTCTTCTTTTTCAAGATGCTTTGGCTACGACTTGAGGTCTCTTGTATTGGCATATCAATCTTAGGTTCAACATTTTCATTTCTGCAAAAGGGACCCTTGGGGCTTTGACAGGAATTATGTTGAATCTGACAACCAATTTGAAGAGCTTAACAATATTAAATATTCCAATGCAGGAATACAGGCTATTTTTCCATATAGATATTTTTTAACTTCTTGTGGAATTGTTTTGTGGTATTCAGTGTATACATCCTACACTTACTTTGTTATATCCTTTTTCTAAATAAGTTCTTCTTTTGATGATACTGTAAATGAAATTATTTTCTGAATTTCATTTTTTAACTGTATACTGTGTGGATATAAAATATAATTTTATATAAAAATATAATTGATTTTTGTTATACTTACCTCATATTTTACAACCTCACTGAATTCATTTACTTATTCTTGTAGGGATCTATTGGTATGTGTAAATTCCTTAGGATTTTTTAGATACAAGATCATGTCACTTGTGAGTATAAATAGGTTTCTTTTTTGCTTTCCACTCTACATGGCTTCGATGTCATTTTCTTACCTCGCTGCTCAATCTAAAACCTGCAGCACACCATTGACTAGAAGCAGTAGAATGGACATCCTTCTGTTTTTCCTGATCTTAGGGAGAATACGTAAGTTTAATACAGAAATACCTATTGATCCTTTAGTTGGAAGAAAGCCAGAACCTAGGACGTGGTATCCAGATCCAGACCCACCTTTCTCAGAAGGTTTTTGAAGACTAGGGAATTAGTGCTTTTCTTGAGGTCACTCAGAGTACTTGGAAACTAGGGAATCTGAGAACTTGCCTTCTGTCATCCCTCCTCCCCAAACACATCTCCTTTTACTCTGACTGACATAGTACCTTGCTTTAAGTCAGGGATCAGGAAGTGCTGCTCTCACATGTGTTTCCTATAGGGTACAATTCACAATTCAATGAGGAGACTGACAGGGAGATGGCCAAACTTTCAGAAAATTCTGGCACATTCATGATTCCATAAGATGAGGGAACTGCTGAAGGGTCAGAGAGCACAGTAACTTGCCACTGTAACAATCATGCCTTGAAAATGATGAGGCCTGACTATATAATGACTGTTGTAGCTGTGACCGTGGTAAGCTTCAAATCCACAACATTACAGTTTGTACAACAGGCTGGCTTAATGAGGTTGATGCAGATGCTGTAGAGCAGTTATTAACGCCTCTTGATGAAAATGGTGACTTCAATAAGTTGTGCTAGTAAGTGATGAAAGAAGGGATATTAAGGTTTCATGAGACTTTTGTGTGCATAAAGTGCTCTCGGAGTTCTGGACATTGATGCAGCACTCCACAAAAGAACTGCCCCTTAAGGCCAGTATTGAGGTAGAGAGTCACTTGTATATCCAAGGAATTTTCAAGGGGCTTGGGAGCAGACTGGATGGGTGGGATGGGAGGAAACTAAACTTTGCCTTTTCTGAGGCAACTAGAACCAGGACAAGGCTAAACTGAACCAAGTCTTTCCACTGTCTCTTCCATTCTGTTCCACTCCAGCTCTTTCTGGAGCAAAAGCAAAACAGAGACATTGTCATTAAAGATAATGGGATGGTCAGAAACAATTATAATACATGATGTGCAAGTAATACATTAGGAGGAATTACTGCAAAGAGTAAAGAAGGCATACATATAACATAGGTACTAAAGAGACAGGCAGTCTTTCTGCTTCCAGGTTTATTGTTCATCCTGTCTCAGGGCGTATCAGCTAGAAATACATTCTTCTTAGAATAATGAAAAGAAATTCTCAGATGAACTCATAGGCGTAACACATTCAGGTACTGCCTAATGCAATGGCTGTACAGTGCATGAAGGTTTAACACTGCCAAAGATGCCAAATAGAATAATCATTTCACTCTCATGCTGGAATCCAGATTTGACTGGACTGTAAACTTGTTCACCTTAGAATGAACTAACAAAATTTAGGATGGAAAGTACATATCTACTGAAATTGGGTAACAAAGGTATTTATTTTGTTCCTTTGGAACCATGGAAACCTAGATATGATCCAAGAGGTCATTATTCCATCTTTTCATTTTATAGACATGGAGTAAGTGGTCAGTCAAGGCCTGAAATTACACTAAAGTTTGGGCACAAACCCAGGAGTACCCATCTTCCTTAGAGGAAGAGAAAATGTTAACTCAGAGTCAGTGAAGATTCTTTTGACATTTGTGAGTAAAAAACCTCGTATACAGGATAGTGATATTTTGAGGCCATTAATTGGCTCTGAAGTACAGACCATTCCAGTGTCTCATTCACACTGATTAATAATCATTAAAAATGCAACAATAGTTTTTAAAGAATTACTTTCTTTATTCTTGTTTTCATAATTTTGTTTATAATTTAGTCTTTTTAAATTAAGTGCTTTTTTCTTACATCATTGTTAATTTTTGTACAGTATATGATTTCTCCCATCAGATGGGGTCACTGAACCTCTCCTGTCACCAAAGCACCCACAGTCTATTGCCACAGTGAAGGCAATAAATAGCTGCCACTGCTTAAAAATGTGCTTCTGAGCACGTCACAACTCTTACTGTCACAGAAATATTATCAGATGAGGGAACTGGATCACAAAATGCTATCTACAAAATAAAAATGAGCTATTCCCCAAAATACTCTTAAGAGTTTGCAGAAAGAAACGTTGTGTGAGAGAGAACACTGTGTGTAGGTGCAGATGTGCCTGCCTGGGCAGAGATGGGCATGCGGGTAATGGTGGTGGTTACAAGAATTCTCTGGGGGGAAAAAATACCAAGAAATTCCACAGAATTTTAACAAGAAATCTGGATTCCCATTTTTTTCCTTAAAATGAGCAACACAGACCCCAGAGCAGCTGCAGGTTCTGTGTTCATTTGCCTGTAGCCTCAACAACTGCTAAAATACATGGTCTTCTGATACTGTTAAAGAATTGTATCCAATGCACTTACTTTTCTTGAATAAATGTGATCCTGCCACTGTAATGAACCTGGAGATACCATATTTTGTTTTATTTTTATAGAATTAACATTTACTACAACATTACATTAGTTTTAGGTGTACATCATTGAGAAATAAGTGTATGTTCTACATTAAGCTCACTGTTAAACACAGTTCTATCCATCATAATTGTTCCCTTTGTCCTGATTTGCCCATTTCCCTGCCCCCTTTCCTCTGTTAATCACTAGTTGGTCTTATAGTCCAAAAGTTTATTTTTGTTTTACTTTATTCATCTGTTTCTCTATATACTACATGAGTGAAATCATATGATATTTTAAAATGTTTATTTAAAACATTTGAAATTGAGAAACCTGTTTCTCAGGGTTGGATGAAAATGAGCCTGCTTGGTGACCCTGAACTCTGCCTGTTCCCTAGCTTGGGACCAGGAACAGGTTAAAGAGAAAAATAATTCTGTTAGACTTTTGGCATGCTCTCATACCAAAAAGGAAATCTACTTTGGAAAATGATGGTTATTCATTATTTTCACTCTAGGTTAACAAAAAAAGTTTGTTTCCCTATAAGTAAAATTATAAGGAATTTTATAAGTACAAAATTTGAAGTTTTCAACATGTCTGTGTTCTGTTAAAAAAAAAAAGGGGTGGGGGCAGGAATCCAATGGTTACTCGGCTGTGGGAATCTACAGACCACCCAACCAATGTGGAACGGAGGTTGGGGTGAGTTACACAGAGCAGTCACAGCAAATAATGTTTTTAGTTTCTGTAAGGGCAACAGAATTACAAATCCCCTTTCCCCTTCTTCTTTTGTAATTTAATTTGTTTTTGGACAAAGAGCTCCCAAGAATAGCTGAAATTTGAGAAAAAAAAATCCCAGAGATAGTCAGTTCTGTCAACCTGCTTATGGAAAAACCTCAAGACAAAACCACTAACAAAGCAGCAGTATTTACAAATCTGAGACATCACTGGCCCACCTAGCTTAATAAAAGCCCATTACACCAAACTCCATGACTCCAGGAAGGAAAGAGGAAAAGGTAAGGAATTATACCATCTAGAATAATTAATGGCCCTCTAGACAGCAGACCACTCACTGCTTCAAATTGTAGGGCTATTTGTATAGCATTTGGTTTTTAATTTATAACCAATGAAATTATTTTAGGGACTTTAAAAGGATTTTATTTCTTTAAACAAAGTTGCTTTCAGGCAAATGTTGGAGGGACTAAGGCAAAAATAGGAAGAAGAGGGATTTGGATATAAACTCCTAAAAGATACCACAAATTTGCCCTCTGCCTGTAGGCAGATACTAAGTTTTCTGAGAAGTGATTTCATCATCTGTAAAGTGCTAATGAAAGTGCAATCTGCCCCACAAAACCCTTACAAAGGGTGAAAGAGACTTATCCAGAACCATTTTATAAATTCTCAAGTCTCATACATCAGTGAAGCGGTAATTTTAATCATGATCTTATTAAAATGTTAATTTTTCTAACATTAATTGAGAAGTAAGACTTGAAACAGATTTGACTTAAAATCCATTCATTAAAAACGAGCTTAAAATAAAAACCAAGTCATTCTGATAATTTCATATGAAAACACTTAACAGTAAATTCACAAATTTCTCCACCATTAACTGGATTGAGGGTACCATGTCAACTGCTGTGCAGCAGATAAAGCAAGACCCCTGCCTTCCAGCAAAAACCTCTCAGAGGTAGGGGACAGTTACGCAGAACAGAGTGAGGCCAGATCAAGATCACAGAGCTCCTGCAGAGGAATGTGGACCCTCGGACAGGAAACAAATAGGTGACAGAAGGCACTGGGTCTGCACAGGTTAAACAAGACTCCAGTATGTGTGTGTGTGCGTATGTGCGTGTGTGTGAGAGGTATTTTATTTTTAATGTCCTACTACTAAAAGTCTCTTTTTCTAAAATTTCTCCAGCCCATAAATACCTACCAACAACTATTTTTCCAAGGAAAAACAAAAGAAAAACTTTTTATTGTTCTTTAGAAAACTATGTTCTCTCTAAAATGTGTTCCAGGAAATTGCATTAATAGATGAACAATCTGCAATTACCACACCACATTTATTGTCATGCATTAAAAGAAAGCAAGACAAAAAGAGGTTATTCCCCAGAAAGAGAGTACTTTCTCATAGAGACAAAACTTGCAATTTAAAATGCACTTCTTCACAATATTTCCTTGTATACAAACATCTCCTTTGGAGTAAAACCACAGTCATAATTAAAAATCTATATTCAAATCATCCCTTTCCAAATGTTAAAGCATCCTCCCTTCCTAAGCACAATTTAGTATTCTACAAGTCATCTCTCTGTTCTGTGGTCCATTTCTGCTTAACAAAAAGTGTGTATTTTCTTAATTCACAGAATTATAAATGGGAAAAGATGATCTTTCAGGTTATCAACGATGTTCCCAAACTAAAGGGAATCCCTTCTGAAGTGACTGTATCAGCTCCTACTGAATTTCCTCACCTTTCCAAGACCCCAAGGACAGCCATTTATACTCCCATTTCATATAACTAGAACCTCAAGCCAGAAAAGGATACGTGTAGTCACTAACTCAACAGTTTAAGGGCAAGACATTTCAGTTCTAAACTGGATGTCCCCATTTACAGGCTGCCTACAAGGTGGCCCAGCCATATAGCATGGAAAGATAGGTTAAAGCTTGAAAGACACCCACCATGTCTAATAGGAACTGGGTTAGCTGGAATCCACCATTAGTCCCTGTTCTGGAGATGAGACAATTTGATCTCTTTCCCCACAGGTATGTCTCCAAGATATTTAAAAAAAAGTCATCTGTGTCCGTGTGCCAACTATTTACTATGTAAACTGTTCTCTTCCTAGCCTTCTTCCAGTCACTGGACATGAGTGGGTGTAGCAGAACCACCTGCGCCCCGTCTGTCCTCCAGTCACACTTGTAATGCTTTGGGTTTCGTGAAGGCAATTCACACCACTCATTCAGATTGAGTTGGGCAAACCATATTTCAGATATTTTTTATATTTACTCTAAATTAATCAGATCACTCCAAGTTCTATTTTTTTGAGCTGCTTTTTAAAAGATAAATGCAGAATTTTATAAACTGAATAATATAAAATTACACTACCTGCTTTTATGGAAGTTCAATATTGGGAATTTTCATATAGTTCAGTATGAAACATCTGCCCTCTTATTTCAATCTCCCTGGTTAAATTTTTGTGTGTTTTAATTTCCTTTAAAAATCAATGAGGCAGTCTTTCATACTTTTTTTGGTTTACTGTTCTGTTATTTAGTTTTTTGGTTTGTCATTTAGTCCTATTGCCTAGCTCTTCTAGGTTGGTATCTGTGAACATTATCTTACAGGAAAGTGTTTTTTCAACCTCAGCACTATTGATACTTAGGATTATAAATTCTTGTGTGATTCTGTCTACTACAGGATGCTTAACGAAATCCCTAACCTCTTCCCACTGCCAGTGCATTTCCTACCCACTTGTGGCAACCAAATTGTCTCTAGACATTGCCAATGTCCCCAGAGTGGTGGTGGCAAAATACCCCTGTGTCCCAGAAATCACTCTTCCAGGGAAAGGAACACTGGGTAGCTCATCACTGTAAAAAGCTAAAGCTTATTTTGAATTTAATAGAATCAAAACCTCTACCAGAATGGTTCAGCTTAGTTACTTGGGTCACCTATTTGTCTCCATATGGCATGTGACTTTAAGCCACATGTGACTGAGCTTTCTCTCAGTCAACACATTTACTGAGTTCCTTTTTCACCTGGGAAAAGGCAAGATGTATGCCAGTGAGTCTACTAAGGAAGGTTCGTGGCTTGGGTCTTATGCGACAACATAGTAGAGTGGCCTTCCACAGAGTCGCCTCAAGGCAAAAGGCATTTTCTCTATTGAAAACTGTAGGCCAGCTTATATATTATATCATATAGTGACAGTTTAGTGAGAACACAATCTCTCGGTTTTCCACATGTATTGAGTTATTACTATTGTATCCTTAGGGCTAAATATACAAAATCGATATGCTTCACTGAAAGCATTTATTTAAGGAAAGTTTTTATACCCTTAAGCCCTTCCCCACCCCCACCCCCAAAAAACAAAAACCAAAATAAACTTTAGCCTTAGCCTCCCAAGTAGACTTTTTCTTCTTTGGGTCAGCCTTCCATGCTATCATCTTACACTTCTTAAAGCTATAAGGAAAATTTACCGCACACATAATAATGGTTAAACCTTCCAACTGAAACCTCTACCATCTGTTACCTTCTACATTTTTCTGCTTTCCTTATTTATGTGTAAGTGGACTTGGTCTATTGCTTAATTAACATAGTTATTGGTGTTATACCAATAAACCCTCCAGTTTATACTGTTTTATATCTCTATGACTACTGATAGCTAAATTTACAAAATGACAATGTTTTCTTTGATAAAAGTTTGATCAACTTATGACTTGTATCTGCTTATAAAACTTTAAGGGAAACATGCATAAATCACTGGTTATCATATGATGGCATAACATTATATGACAGATTTGACATTTCAAGACTGAATTTGTACAAAAAACACATAATAGGAATTATTAATTTAACAATACATGTCAAGAGGGGTTGACATATACCATCTACCCTTGTAAATATTATTCTTCCATCAAACCTGTATCAAACTTGGAGGTTGTTTACTGTTGCAACACTTGTACCCAATAAATTCCCATTAACTTTAATAAGGTAAATTCAAACAATACAAATTATATTTTTAGAAATATAAGTTTTTTAAGTGTTAAATTACTTTTAAGATGAATAATAACAAAGCTGGCTAACAAAGAGATATTTAGAAGTGCTAGTTTAATATCTATAAATAAATTTGCTGTTTGAATTTCAACAGGGTTAGAAAATACATTCTCATAAATGGAGAGAAAATGTGCCTGGAAATCTTTCTCACACATTTCTCCTTCCTAACAGGCAAGAATTCTTTGGGGGATAGCCCTGGTGTATCCTTCATACATCTGCTTAGCCTACTCTAGTGGATGTCCATGGTATTGAGAAAGTGCCTTATCTGACCCTGCCCTGTATTCAATTCATTTCCATGCCTTCCAATTTTTGCTTTGAGAATTATAGAATTAGGGCCAGGAGGTTATTACCTTCTCAGGACACTTACCAATCAGTGTCATATCCTACCCATCCAAAATTTCTTTCTGTCTCTGTCTCTCTCACACACACATACACACACACTATACAAAATATATAGATACGACACACATGTACATACATATACATATACACATATATACATGAATAAATAAATTTATATGCACAGACACATAAACTCCATCTGTGTTTCAATTCTTATTAGGCTCTCATTACTTTGCCCCTAGGCTACTACAACAATTCCTTTTCTATGCTCCTTGTTATCCTGCTCTTTCGATTATAATACATCCCACATAACCACTATGGTTTAAAGCTTCTTAAAATGCTTTTGATCACATTGAGTGTTCTGCTCAAAACCTTTCAAGAACTCCCCATTATCCATCAGATGAAAACACCTTTGAACCGGGGCTCTCTATAGTACTGCCTGGATTCATGTCCACACATTATTTCCATGCACATATCAGTCATTACATCAAAACTACTCTGGTCACTATTTCTTAAACATAGCTTGAGAACATATCTCAGACATGTGACAGTTCATCCTGGTTCTTTTCCTATGTTCTAAATCCTACTCATCCTTGAAAATCTTGCTCAAATCCCACCTCTTCTATCATCAGCTTTCAAACCAATTTGTGTAGAAGGGTATTCAATTCCCATAATGTATATGGATATTACATATATTCATTTGTGTGTATCACACCACATGTGGAAAAACTATAATGTGAAAAGATCACTGAATCTTTTGCTATATTTAGGAAAGAAGAATGTGACACTAATACTACATATTACCTTCTTACAAAATCAAATCAGAAGGTCCAAGAATGTTCAATAGGAGAAGGCCTCAGCTCTGCTAGTCCAACTCATATACTTGATTGCTATAATCAGACAACTCCCAGGGTTAGTGCATAATAAAGTTGAGTCTAGATTCCAGACCTTTTCATTCAAATAGGAGGCCTGTCATTCATCAAGTCAAATACTGAATATATTTTGAAATCCTCTTATTTTCTGAAGTTCTGGAATACAGATTACTCCATTCTTAGTAACCTTACGAAGAAGCCTATTTTTACATCCTATACAATCCTATGTTTATAAAAAATGTTTTTAAACGAAACTTAAGTTAACCTTCTAAAACTCCTCTACTACTACAAATCAAGGTTACTATTTAATGCTAGACATCAATTTAACCTTTCTAATATGCACTTTACTTTGCTAACATTGAATTAAAATACCTGAATTAAAACTTTGATAAAAGGTCACTTGCTGTATACAATAAGCATATTAGTGTTGTATTAGAATTTTTCCTTGGATATGAAATAAATAAGGTCCCTAATTTGCCATCTTAATTCTTTACCTTTTTTACCTTTCTTCACCTAATCATTATGTTTAGTCCTACATGTGTTTATAAATTTATGTGTATCCAACATCTATGGCCTTAGTTATAAGTCTAAATTTTCAGCAAGGAACAATTCTTTGTCTGAGAAAAGGTGATGCAATGATTACATATCACTGCATGATACAGACTGTCTAGGGTTATTAAAAGAGTCAGGTATGACCAATTTACAAGTATCACCCCTGCATCTTGCTTTCATAGCTCACTGCTGAGTCTTATGCTCACTGAGAGGTCCCCTGTGATCCTTTTACAAACGACTGTTTATTATTATATTATTCCATCATTTATCTCATGAGAGGAGGTTGTAACATCCGTTAAGATAATCATGAACTATTTTGACTTCTATGACAGAATATTTCTCTATAGATGATGCTTAAAATATATTTCCTTTAACATTGGTATGGTAGAAGTTTCATTAAAATAAAGAATTAAATAAAAATGAAATGTTCCTAATACAAGTTAAATATTATTAACCACAAAACAAGTGGCTAAAATCAAGGCAGCGGGGATGGGGGGGAGATGCTAAAACTGAAATATAAACCAGGAATGACTGTGCATCACCAGAGCTTAGCACAGTGCCTTGCACAATAGTCACTGTCTAGTCTTATTTGCAGAAAACAGAATTCATTTGTTTGAGTTTAATGAGAAGGGATTTATATCAAGGCATTAGGTGTCCTGTAGAATATCTAGAAGTGCCAAGGAACTGGTCATAAACTGTAGACAACCAGGAACAAGGTGGCAAGCAGAAATGTCAGCTATACCACAGAGTAGTTCCAACAGAGACTCCACTTACTGCTCCTGTTGCCAGAAGTTCAGGTGCCTAAGCAGAACTTCTGATACAACTGCTGCCCACCACTCTCTAAATCTACATTCCAGAGCCATTCAGGTGTCTCTGCTGAATGGAATGTACGTGAATGCTAATCCAGCTGCAATTAAGTCAGGGACATAGAGAGTTCAGGGACATGGAAAGTTCAGCTTCCTAGTCTACCATAATGAAGGCACAATGAGTGGGAGGAGGAAAGAGGTTGGAAAGTGAGTCAGTGGCAAGGGATATAAAAGAAACATCTGTGAATCACAAAAAGGCTAAATAAACATATTTTTACATATGTCTGAGCCACAATGTGGGGAGTGGTTATTTCTCTCATGTTCTCAAATTCCACAACACCTACTTGCATCTTATAGTGAAATCACTATGTTCAAAGCTAAGAAAAGATGGGGGTGGGGTAATCAACAATTTAAGATATCAGAAAGATAATATACTTGATTACTCAAGTTGTGGTGTCCTTTTCCCCACCTCTGCAGAAACATTACAAGGGCTTTTAGCTTTTCACCATTGAGGATGATATTGGCTATGGGCTTGTCATATATGGCCTTTATTATGTTAAGGTATGGTCCTTCTATCCCGACAATTTCGAGGGCACATTGTTGCATGTTTTCTCAGCATCTATTGACATGATCATATGGTTTCCCTTTTTCTTTTTGTTGATGTGTTGAGTTACATTAATTGATTTTTGGACGTTGAACCATCCTTGTGTTGCTGGAATAAATCCTATTTGGTCGTGGTGAATTATCTTTTTGATGCACTGTTAGATTCTGTTGACTAAAATTTTATTGAGGATTTTTGCATCAGTGTCCAAAAACTTCACAGAAAAACTAATCAAAATAATCAACCAGTTTAGGGCCTCCCTGGTTGTGCAAGGGGTTGAGCGCTGCACTATGGGGCTTTCGCAGACACTATAGCATGAGTTCAATTTCCGTCTAGGGAGGGGACCCACATGGCACAGCAGACCTCTCCTGTCTCTCCCCCTTCTCCCCTCAGCAGTGTATTTTAGTACATCCTCCTGTTCTGTTCCTCACTCTGTCTCTGGTGACTCCTTTGACCCCCACACCTCTGGTCTGTACCTCAGCTCTTGTATGCATAAATAAATCTTAAAAAAAAAAAAAAAACAAACTAAAAACCAACCAGTTTAGTAAAGTAGCAGGTTACAAATTTAATGCATAAAAATCAGTAGCCTCTCTAAATGCAAACAATCAATCTGAAGAAGAAATCAAGAAAAACATCCCTTTTATAACTGAAACAAAAAAAAAATCAAGTACTTGGGAATAAACAAAAGAGGAGAAGCACCTCTATAAAGACAATTATAAAACATCATTAAAAGGAATAGAAGAAGACACAAAGAAATGGAAAGACATCCCTTACTCATGGGTTGGAAGAATTAACAATATCAAATCATCCTACCAAAAGCAATTTACAGATTCAATGCTGTTCCAATAAAAATTTCAATGATTTTATTCAAAGATATAGAACAAATATTGCTGAAATTCATATGAAGGGCCTCCCTGGTGGTGCAGCGGGTTGAGCACTGCACTGTGAAGCATCTATGGCACAGCAGCGCAAGTTCGATCCCTGGCCAGGGAGGGGACCCACATGGTGCAGCAGACCTCTCCTGCCTCTCCCACTGCTCCCCTCAGCAGTGTGTTTCAACCTGCCTGTTCTGCTCCCCACTCTTTCACCTCCCACGACTCTGGCCTGTACCCCAGCTCTTGTATACATATTTTTTTTTAAAAGAAATTCATATGGAGCCACAAAAAACCCTAAATAACCAAAACTCTCCTGACTAAAAGGAAGGTGAATGGTAGCATCACACTGTCAGACTTCAAACTATACTACAAAACTATAATAATTAAAACTGCATGGTACTGGAACAAAAATAGGCAGATAGACCAATGGAATCGAATAGAAAACCCAGAAATAAACCCAAAGACTTATGAACAACTAATCTTTGACAAAGGAACAAACAATATGCAATGGAACAAAGACAGTATGTTCAATAAATAGTGCTGTGATAACTGGACAGCATGCTATATTTAAAAGGATTAAGTTAGACTGCTAACTCAAAAACCAACTCAAAATGGATTAAAGAATTAGACATAAGACCTGAAACCATAAAATATATAGAAGAAAACATAGGCAAAATACTACATGCTATACATCTCAGCAACATCTTTAAAGACTAAGCACCTAAAGCAAAGAAAGTGAAGGAAAGATAAACAGCTGGGACTACAATAAATTAAAGAGCAACAAAAGAGACATTAACCAAAATAAGGAGACACCCCACTGATTGGGAGAAAATCTTTGCACACAATACTAATGATAAGGGGCTGAGCACAAAGATCTACACAGAGCTAATGAGGTTCAATAAAAATTAACAACCCAACCAAAAAATGGGCTGCAGAGCTAAAAAGACACTTTTCCAAATAAGAAAAACAAATGGCCATCAGGAATATGAAAAAACACCCAACATCACTTGTAATCAGGGAAATGCAAATCAAAACCACAATGAGGTACCACCTTTCACCAGTGAGAATGGCACATATTAAACTAGCAACAACAAATGTTGGCAAGGATGTGGAGAAAGAGGAACTCTCCTACACTGTTGGTGGATGTGCAAACTGGTCCAAAGACTATGGAAAGCTGTGTGGCGGTTCCTCAAACTACTAAAAATGAAGATTCCATCTGATCCAGCAATTCTATTCCTAGGCATCTGCCCAAAGGACACAAAAACATTAATTCAAAAGGACACCTACAGCACAATTGACAATAGGTAAACTATGGAAACAACCCAAATGCCCAAAAATAAATGACTGGATCAAGAACACGTGATATATTTACACTATGGAATATTACTCAGCAATCAAAAAGGTAAACTCATGCCACTTGCAGCAATATGGATGGAGCTGGAAGAATTATGTGCAGCGAAATAAGCCAGAAACAAAAAGAAGAACATTGAATGGTTTCACTTACAGGAGGAATGTAGAGAACCTAAACAAGGGATTGGTGGGGGGCGGGGGTAACTATAATAAAGAAAACAGTCAAAATCATCAGGCAACTATAGATCAGAGACATTCTGTAGCAGAGGAGGTAGGAGAAGGATCAGGTCAGGGTGGGAAGAGCACAAGGGACTATGGTAGTGGTAGATGGGTGAACTGGTGGTGGAAATCCATGGGGAAATCATATATTGTACAAGTATGGAAAGTGATGTAATAAATATATATATTAAAAAATTTAAAAAAAACATTACAAGGGCTCACATATTGGGTGCTGTCATGATCAGGATCCAAATCCAATGTATTACATGCTTCTCATTCTCAGAGTCTTCAAAGAACCTTATGAAGTGGACAGTGTAAGCATCCACATTTTTAGAGAACCAAGGCACAGCAAAGTTTAGTGCCTAATATGACATGTATTCAAGACTGGAACTCAGAGAGGCTGCCATGAAGTCTATGCTTTACTAAAGCATGACCTAATACTGTTATGATATAGACTTATAGTTGAACAGTTATTTTAGAGCAGAAATAAATATATTTCTTCATCTAAGAGATTCATTCATACAACATATATAGATGAAAATGACAAAGACCTACATTTCCCAAAAACTTTATATGTAAATTTGCAATAATAATTTTGCATTAATGTAAGCTTTGCATTTAAAAGAGAATTTAACTTTGATGTATAACAGACAAATTACATTAAGGCATTAAATCTGTAAGTCATTGTTAAAAACTAGTTTACTCATTTTAAGCAAAGAAAATTCCCAGTCTTTGATATATGTACTTTGAAACATGAAAATAAAATTCCTTTCCTCAACTGTCCTCTTCCATTTCACACATATTGATCTCTCCATATGTTTTAAATAATGATGAAATTAATAGGAACTGTTTTTAATAAATCCAAATCATAGCTTCTTTCATGTCCAAATTTTTGAGAAAGATTGAGGTGAAAAAATTGCTTAAGCATTAGGAAAAACTGAGAACAACCTGGAACAACTTTAGAAGAGAGCTAAAAGATGATGAACAGGAAAGACAACTATGGAAAGGTATTTGCAGGTTGGGGATGGGAAGGCACGTCAATTAGGAGGATCTGAGGTGGGGTGGGACCAAGACCAGAGCCCAGGTAAAACAAGATAAAAGGGAGGAATACAATCAAGGACTATTAGTTTGACCAAAGTGTTAGCTGTAATCAATAGGAAAGACATACCCTGTGGAATAAGTCAAACTTGTCTGTAAATTCTCTTTAAATATGTGGTATTGAATAAAGGTTCTCATTTTTCTAACTTCAGTCATTTAAAAAAGGTATCTATATAACTGACTTGCAGAGAAGAGCCAACGGGACATCACACTGTGGGACAACATCACACAGTTCCCAGCACAGAGTGTGGCACTGAGGGGACTGAGGAAGTGAAGACTCTTCTCCCCTTGCCACTAGACACAATGCAGCCAGGCAGAGCGAAGGTCTCTTACAGGCAGGCTGGGAAGTCCCAAAATACACCCCAAATTTTCTTTATAATTTAGTTGTTTTGAATGTATTTCTAATCCTATTTCCTAAACCAAAAACAGGATTAGTTTTTAAAAAAACTTATAGTCAAGGAAAATTAAAGCTATTTCAAAGCATTTTCCCAACCATACTAATAATCTATAAACTCACATCATACATAACTGTGGGAAATGATAGTCGGTAATTGTTTTAGTCACTAAATTATTAAATTATTAGAATAGCTAAAATTGGCCCACTAGGTTTTAAAAGTTTGGAATGTGCTACATTTTGGTATATGCATTATGTTTTTATATAAAATGACTGTTTATATAATGAATTTCTATATTATATGAAACCATAACTTTATATGATTATATCAAAGAACACAGGATAATATGTAAGCCATATATTTTACAAATAAGTATTTTTTTAATAAATAAAAAGTTTCCAATTACTCTAATCACCCTAGACATTTGGGAAAAATGTCTTATTAACACCTCAGAACTCATTTCACATCCAACATACTATTAATTACTACTGACGTAATTTTGATACTTTCAGATCTAGGATAGCATTTGTAAGACCACCAAGCCACTACCAAGCCACATGATAGTGTTCTCAGGGTCTTGTGTCGTGTAGCAGTTTTAAAGCTGAGTGGCAGCCTGTGAATGGCCTAGATGAGAGTCACGCAGACAAGTGTGCCATCCAGAGGCAAAAGGCGGAAATTCACCTCGGATTTTAAAAGACAAAACTAATAAATACTAACATTTAACAATTTATTTACTATTAGTTATTTTACAAATACAGGAAATTCTTTACAGTGTTCTCTCTGCAGGAATAAACTATTTAGTGCCAGACTATATAAAAGTGTAGGTTCTTTGAGAACTATTAAACAATGGAAACAGATCCTGACACAGTACTAGTTATAGGTGCAGTTCGCCAAATTAAAAAAATTTAATTTAACTGTATTCTCTACAGTAAATACGTCCCTTTCTTTTTATAATAAATGTAATATAATATATAATCAATATATATAATATAATCAATAGAACATATAAATTTCTGTTATAATCACCCTGATTTATTTAGACATGTAGATGAAAAGCTAAAACTAATAACTGGAAAAGTTGCTTTCATTAGAAGGTTTTCTGCATAGTTTTCTTCCAACAAAGGAATAAAGTTTATTTAGGGTAATTCTGTTTGGTAGACAGTTAGGGTTCATAGAACATATATCAAATAATCGTTAAGGTTAAAGAAAAACAACCAATTCTATTAGACACACAAAAGTTCAAGCTTTTAATGGCCTAAACAATTTATAAAATGGAGACTTAAAACATCCCTGTTTTGTCTCAGAAATCTGGATATTGGAATTACTGCCAGCAACAGGACATCGTTTAAAATTTACATGGTTTACAATGAACTATAAAAGATTAAACCAGACTTAACCTAAAACATGGCATGTATTAAAAGGCAAAATTTGAAAATTTGAAAACTTTTTTCTACACTAAAATTTTTTGAAGTGTTTACATTCCCAAATGTCATAATATATATTATTTTATCTCATTTTGTTTCATTTTCACTTCAATATACTTTAAAATAGAAAGATCATTCTACAGTCACACCAATTTATGTGACTTACTAGAAAACTCATCCTAAGAATATATGAGTTTACTGCTGATTTCCAATTTGTTTGCATTAAATAAGAAGATTCTATAGTTGCTTATCACTTCCAAGTAAATTTTTCTCTCAAAATCTTAGCAAAATACAATGTTGTTAACTAAACCTTCCCCTCTTGGTTCTGTTATTGAAGTAGCTCATTACCTGTAAGAGTCAATTTTCTCCCTATTTTTACCTCTTAATCTTCCACATGCCCTGAATTGCACCATTATGTAAAATATGCTTCCACCTGCAATGATGGGTTCAGAATATCTGAACATGAAGCACAAACAGTTCTATTTTCACATCTTTACTTCTACATTTATTTAGGAAATAAGGGAGTTTATAGGTATAAGTCCAGTTTGCTACGTAGATAGATGCCTTCTGCACAACACTGAAACTGGAGCAAATGTGACAAAGATTACTCAGCAGGACAGTAGGATTATTATCTTTAGATAAATGTTCAATGATTAAAGCTCAAAGTGTTTATTAGAGACTATATTGCAAGAGTTTTAAACAGGTACAAGTGCTAGGAAGGTTCAAGAGCATTCTGAAACAACAAAGAAAATCTGGTTAAGTAGGAGAAAGACTTATTAAATGTACCCTAGGGGTATAAAAAAGACTTGTGTATCTGACTCACACATCCAAAGAATAAAAGAATTAGAGAAAGGTAGGTCATGAATGATTCAAGTATATTGATAAGTATCTACACTTGAAAGGGTAAATTCTGAAACACTTTCTAAGCTGCTACTGATCAAGAAGTTCTAGTGATAAAATTAAGTATTTTAAAATTTCTTGAATCTTTTGTATTGTTTCTATTCATCTCCAATGCTAACATCTTAGTTCTCTTCATTTTTAAAATCTATATTCATTTAACCACTTCCTAATTAATTTTTATGTCTGTCTCCAAGTCCAGCTGTACACTGTCACATTTTCAAATCCATCCTTCAAACAGCGTCTAGAATAGTGCAAACCTATCCTATCACTAACCTATTTGAGACTCAGAGAGCAAGCCTGGAGTCAGAGAGCTCCAGTTCCCTTCCCCAACCTCTGTCCCTGTCCACTGGACACAGTCTTCCAAAAGGAGAAAGGATCCAGACTGGTCCACTTTGCACTAACTACACCCATGTGTATAAGAAGGGGCTGTCACAAGTGGTTACTTTAGCTATTTGTTTCAATTTCACCACCAGGCATAATTCCTCATTAAAAAATGGTAGGCCCTCTAACTTATGGATAAGATTTTTTCAAAAAAAAAAAATATCCTAGCTCCTAAACCAACAATTATCAAACATTTTAATGACCAGAACCATTTCCTTCAAACAGTATCTAACATAAAATGCCAACAAAAAGTGGATGAAACAGTATTCATGAGGTTGACAAAACAGGCAGAAGTTAGGTTGTATAGAATTGTAAAGTACAAAGAATTAAATTCAGATTTGGTTTGGTGCAGTACAAAGTCACAGAAAGAAAATGAGGAGTGTGATGTAGCTGTTTTTGAAAAACCAGTGCAGTTGTGTGTAAAAGAGTTGAAACTGGATAATTTAAACATTTCTGTTGTATTCTCATAAACCTTAATTGAACCTGCAAAGAGTGATATACAACTTCCAAATTAGCAGGCTACTATGATAAAGGAGTCACAGAATACCTGATCCTCGCTGGTTAATCCCAGGTGCATCACAAGGTAAAAATGCACCAGGAAGTCCGAATTTGGCAACACGTCCTGGCGTCTGGTCATCATGGCACAGATCAGTCTGTAGGCCTGTAGTTTGCCTTCCTTATACTCATTTGGCAATGTCGTTGCCTGCCAAAGAGATGATTTTTAAAGATTTAATCAACTCCAGATGCAGAACATTTCAACATTTCATTTACTTCTCAGTTTGCCATAAAAGTTGTTTATGGAGATGTGGGATGCAGTGGTTTTAGAAAGACCCAGCTTGTCTTGGAAGCACGTAGTTTGGGGCAATTACAATTTTTAAACTCAATTTCAGAAAGGAAGAGGAAATTGCAATAAAGAAATCAACACATATGCACTTGCCTTAAATAGCCATGATGCAAACATTCTGAGCGGTGGGATCAGGACTGGAGGAGATGGAGAAGTCTGGTTATCCAGGCTTATTGCTAGATTATCCCGTATCTAATTCACAAAGAGGAAAATTTTAGGAAAAGCAACATTTAGGTTCGCCTAGGGATATATCATTATTGTCTTTTGTGGCCAACTAGCTGTTTCCAATTAAATTTCTCTAAGTTGCGTGAAACTTAACAATATCTACAAGTTTTTTGTTTGTTTGGTTTTATTTCTATCATAAGATCTATTGTCCATTGGTATTGTGGGCCTGACTTATTGTACCTGGTTTTAGATCTAACATATGACTATGACACTGCTTTTCACTGACTGTTGTTTGGAGAGGCCATGAGCTCCAAATGTCAAGCAATGGTTTATCAAGTTTTACACAAATATATGAATCATGTTTCTGAAAAAATTATTTAATAACATTAGGAAAGTGTATACAATAAACAAGAACCAAAATGAACACCGTATATATTCTAAGATTTCACTTTTGTAAAATGTGTTTATCCCCAAAATAAGACTATATGCTAACAGTGGTTATCTCTTGGGATGGTGATGTTAATTTTCTTCTTAGTATTATTCCACACTTTACAAATTTTGTGCAGTAAAACCAGTATCATTTCTATAAAGAGAATAACTAAAACTACTTAATATTCTATTGTTTAACATTCTACATAGTATCCAGCAGACTTCTTATCCATTATTCTTATCCATTAAATAATTCTTCTGCATTTATAAAACGATCCAACTATAAGATTTATTCTTTCACAATCAAATATACTTAAATACCTAATTTACATTTCAGAATATATGTTCTGTAGCTCATTGCAATAATTTTTGTTAAATTGTAAATTAATTTTCCCATATTAGAATAAAAGGTAGTATAATGAGATGTATACCTTTGCTAGTTTGTACCAGAGTTCATAGAGGTAGCCAAAAACTTTGGCATGGATTTTTGGTGACTGGATATTATTCACATCTCCAAGGATTCCCAAGACTCTTCTCCATAGCACAGCAGCAGAATCTGGGTGCCAACCAGTAAGGTTCCCCCCAGCAATGATACTACAGTCATCGGTGAGGCATTCGTTGCTGTCTAGGGAGAAATACATGCCTGTTAACCCTGTAAAATCAATCATGATTTTATTACTACAGACTTTTTCTCTAACGAAAATTACCTGTGTTTGAAAATTTATGTATTCACAGTAAAATTATTAAGGTGAAAAGTGTTAAATGAATGACAATTTGAAATGACAGAAAAGCAGAATCAATGAAGAGAGGTCAAATGATTATGATTTTTTCCAATTAAAAGGGCAACAGCCTAGATAAGGCAAGTCAATTCTTGAAGAGGGGAGGGATAGGAGAACCTTGAGCAAGATGGGTACTGAACAGGATCAAGAAAAATAGGTGGCAAAAAGGTCTTATTGCCAGAATGACTTCTGTTATGGCTGTTATTGTTAGCTTAGTTTTATTTGGGTATATACACATACATACATACATACATACATACATACATACATATACACACACATATAATTTATTACAAAAAATTGCCCTTTTTAGATTTCAGGAGTTTTAGGAAATATATACAATCATGCAACTGTCATAATAAAATATTACCATAATTGGGATATGAAACACTATCATCACTCAAAAAGTGCTCCTTTATTGTCTGTGTCAGGCCAACCACTGCTATTTTCTGTTCTGTCATATAAATGGAATCTTTTAGTCTTCTGTCTTTCTATGTGGTTTCTTTCACTTAGTATAAGGCACTTGAGATTCATCCATACATTCTATATATTAGTCTGTTCCTCCTTATTACAAATCAATATTCCATGTTCTAGATGTACTATAGTGTGTCCATTCACCTGCTGAAGGACATTTGGATAGTGTTCTGGTATGGGCAATTATAAACGAGGCTATCATAACATTTGCATACAGGTCTTATTATGAACATATATATACATTTCTCTCTTTTAATATCGGTATTACAAAATGGCATATATTATTTTTTCACTTATTTTTTTTTTCCTTTTAGTGATTTCCCTCTAGTGGATGCCTAAAAAATGAATATGTTCTTACATATTTGAAAAGGTGTTTCTTGACTTAAAATTTGGTTAGGTATAAAATTCTGTTTCAGGAATGTTTTCTAAAGTTTCCTAAATAATTTTAAAAAATATAAAATTAGCAGCATCCTAATACTAAAATTTTAATGAAATATTATTAATTTTAATAACCTCATTTTTACACATTATACTCTCAAATTCATATCTGCCTTGGAATTATATATTTTGAAATTCTGAGAAATTTTAATCATGTCATTGAACTTTCCTCATTTTCTATTATTTTTGTTATCTCTTAACACTACATTTAAGGTTCAGTTACTCATGTAAACCCTCTTTTTCTTTTATCATTTCACTGTTATTTCTCTTTTTGATCTTTGCTCTATTTTGCATATGAAGTGGATGGCTCCAACTTTGTCTTCCAAACTTTCCATTGACTTCATTTTATTTTTGTTGCTATATTTTTTTATATCCAACAGTTCTTATACTCTCAGCCGATTTTTATAGATTTGGTCCATGTTTCAAGGGTACAAAATATATTTTATCTCTCTGAAGATATTAATAGGTTTTAAAAGTTTTATTTCTACCCAATCTATTCTTAGGATGAATCCACCCCACCACCTACATATTCTTGTATTTCTCATATTCTCAGTTTAGGTGTCTTCTTCAAATGGCTGGAGATCCTTGGATAGCTGCTTATATTTAAGAATGTTCCCAAACAGAGCTGTATTTAAGTTTAGTACATTCTTTAGTGAATTTCCCCATGTTCTTGGAGAACTTCTAATTTGTACATCCACAGGGTTTTTACCCCTGGAACTCAAATTCCAGGAAAAAAGACTTCTATCCTTCACAGAGAGTATATAAAGCATTATATACTCTATAGTTTAGTCCTGTTTACAAGATGACATATCTACAATTCAGCTGTGAATGATGACCCACTGACACTCATCTCTGCTAACCTCAATTCTGCACTCATATTTTTTTTTAAAGATTTATTTATTTATACATACAAGAGCTGGGGTACAGGCCAGAGTCCAGGGCAGTGAGAGGATTCACCAGAGACAGAGCGGGGAG
>JAGFMF010011428.1:5197164-5329509 GCA_019455555.1 Galemys pyrenaicus
GACCATGGGGGAGGGGAGGGGAAGGGGGGAGGGCAAAGACGGGGAAGAGGCCAGAGGGTGCACAAGGGACTGAGGTGATGGTGCACGGGTGAAATGGTGATGTTATTTTTCTTAATAATTATTTCATGTTTTCAAAGCATATCAAAGCCCAGTGAAAGTGCCAAAATGCTGACAAAACCATTCTTCAACAAACAGTTTTGATGGCACGTAACAGTGAATAAAATTCACATGTACATAATTAAAAGCAGAAATGGTGAAAGAATTTCTACAACATTTAGAAGCAGATCTATCATATATATTAGATATTTAAAAACTGTGTTCTATGTATTATTTAATTATTGAAAAGGTTAAAATTTATAGCTATCCTAGATGTCTACCTAAAGAGCACAAAAATACTAATTTGAAAGGAAACCTGCACTCCTATGTTTAGAGCAGTAATATTTACAATAGTCAAGATATGGAAACAACTTAAATGCCCCAGAAAAGATAAATGAGTTGATCAAGAAGATGTGGCACATACACACAAAGATCAAAGTGATCAAAGAGGATAAACTGATGCCATTTGTGGCAACATGGATGGAACTGAAAGGGATTATTCTGAGAGATGAGCCAGAGGAGAAAGAGAAATACCAGTGGTATTTATGTATACCAATGGTACGCTTCATTGTGTAATCATCTAAGAAAATCTTTTTAAAAGATTTTTAGGCACTTTTTAAAAGATGTTTTTTTTTTCTCTATGTGGCTAAATTACTTGTTCACGGGTATTTGTTACATAGAAAATTATTTTCCTTGCTAGATCTGGTATGCCACCTCCATATACCAAGAGTCTATGTCCGTATAGATTGAGTTGTACTCTTTATTTTCCAACTCATTAATCTATTTTTCTATTCCTATGATTAAAACTTTCTTTAAATAAATCTCATAGTGTTGCAGAGAGGGAATGTTACAGAGTGTGATCTCCATAAAAAGGGGAGGTTATATATTCCCAGTCCAACCTAAGGAAGGGTAGAGCTGAGCAGGAGGTGAAGCAGAAGACAACTTGAAGGAGTCAGATCGGGCAGAGATGTGAAGAAGATGTGCTTGATTCTCAGCTTTGGACTTGATTCTCAACCAGGGACTTGGAGGACATGGATGGAGACACATGAAGCGGAGACATTTGGAAGAGATATGGGTGAGAGACCCATGGGGAGATTGACAATGGCAGCCATTACCTTGATTTGTATTTCAATTTTCCTTCTTTCATCCTAGACTTGTCTGGCCCCTTCTGCCCATTTCTTATGTTTCCCTGCCAGAAGGTGCCTTAGACTGTGGCAAGCTTTTGGGCCTCAGAAGCCCACTTTGGGCCAACTCTGTTTGGGTGAGCATTTATCCACTAGGGGATGAATAACTGTGGGTGTTTTAGTAGAAAACTATTATCTTTTAGTTTCTTTCCATGCACACTAATGCTATCAAAGTCTTTCTCACTAAGAGAATGCTTTGCCTTAGGTGGCAGATGGGAAAACCCATTTAGATTATGCAAGTTTGGGGGCCCTGGGTACCCTTAAGCCTGCCCACTAACAACAGCATTGTTTATGGGTATAAGGATAAATGCTGTGGACAGAAGACAAGACACTAATCCTGAAGACCTGGTAAGCCCTTAGCAATAGTGGTCATGGCCTATATATCTTTTTATTTTTGTGACATCAAAATAAATATTTCTAGGTTATGACCTTATTCACTAAAAATAAGAGATGATGCTAAATATAATCCTGAATACTGTGAAAATGATTCTCAGTTATAAAGTTATATATTAAATAGGTCTTCCCCCAAATCATTACCTCAAGAGAACTAAATGTATGTATACTTTAGTTATACTTTTTATTTTCTACTTTCTTGATTCTCTGGTATCTGGGGCCTGAGGCATAGCTGATTTTTACAGAATAGCAAACAACTCACTAGAGTCCACAGTTTTTATATGTAAACCACCCAACCCAAGGCTCATACCTTCCATATATAAGGGTTATCCAGCTCTTATATATCAAATCAATATCTCTATCTACCCTAATCAACCCAGAACCAGTAACTAAGGGTAAAATATATGCTCCAAAGCCTGCTGAAGTTATTCAAACTACCCAACTGCAAGTTTTCTTATTCTGTCTGGCCTTGTCTTTCTCACAGAAAAGACAATAAATATTGTTCATGTTTTCCCCTCTTTTCCTCTGCCTTCTGACCTATCCTGGTGCTTTCTTCTTTGGGCCCCCTGCATGGCCTGCTATGCCTCTTGTTTTGAGGAGCCTGTGAGTATAAACTTCTTCATGACAATCATTTCCACATCTGCATGTCTTATAATTGATTAAAACTAATCCCAGATGCGTTTTGAAAAAATGCTCAATAAATTCAGATGTCATTTTCAGCAAACGTGAAACAAATAAGAAAAATAAAGCTAAATATTTAAATTGCCAGTGATGAAGGATTTCAAGGTTTTAATTTATTATTATTGGTTTTATTATTTTAAGCACTTGATATTTGGAAAGATTAGTCAATGAGAAACACAGATACATTCAAACTGGTTGATCACCCTCTTTGTAAGTCCTGAAGAGCAGGCTAACATGATTTTTATTTTGTACATTTATAAAGAAATTGTTCTCTTAAGAACAGAAAGTTAAATTCAGAATTGTGATAATCCTTAAGCCTTATCACATTACAGTTTGTCCTTTTCACAGATGACAAGATGAACTATTGAACTAAGTGTACTGCTTCTCCATATTAGTATTTCAAAGAAGAACTATGTATTTGGAGGAATTAATAACAACATAGAGTGAATCAAATAAAATTACCTCCAACAAGTTTATTAAATTGAGCTTCCCCATACTCTGAAATGGGATCGAAACTAATTTTTACAAAGGACAAGAAAAGTGATCAACCAATTTTCTTTATTTTCAATAAAAATATTGAAAACTAGTTCTTTTTTAAGTAAATTCAACTGACTAAAGATTCAGTATTGCCTGTGATAGTACCCACAGATGAGTTTTCCTTGGACAATCTGTTATATTGGAACTAAAGAACCACAGATGTATAAATAATTCTCAAATAATTTAAAGGAGCTTGCAGGTGTAATTTTGATGTGAATATAATCAAAAGAAGTGAATATACTGCATCTGCAAATGCATTTGTATTGTCAGCACACCCTGCAGTCCAGCTCAACTCTTGCATTAAGTCTATCTATACAACAAGATTTCTCTGGGTCACAATTTCCTCATCTCTGAAACAGAATTTGAATCTATAAGACTTGCTCTGCTTACCATACAGAATCAAAGAGGCTGCTTCAAAAGTTCTTTGTAAACTTAAATTCCATATAAATTTATAGTATTATTCAAAATCATGGTTCACTGGAGTTCATTTTATTACTGTGGCCCATAACTTGCAACAAGGAAATGCTGGGATCTCCAAACTATTAACACATGTGCCTCTTTTTCAACTATGCAGTTACCTGTTAAGTTTGAAGCATCAGTGGGACTCAGCTGTAACCAATGGCGGGCATCAGAGTCAGTCACAACATCTGTGGGAGTGTTCAGTTCTGGGTCTTCCTCACAGGTCTGCCAGGAGTTCATTGCCAGCTCTGCTTCACTGTTATAGCCCAGAGCTGTGTCGCTGCTGACACTTTCACCTGGCATAAGTGAAGACCAGAATGTTCACAATTACTTACACTTAAGTAACCAAATGGATGACACAATAGGAATCATTTAGGAACAGGGGTTCAAAGGTAGGGGTGAGGCCCTTGGTCAATAAAACTCGCAGTTTTCTACTGCAAGTTACTATAAAATGGGGGTGAAGGAGGGGAGAGTATGGGAATTGATTACACCTCAAATGAAAGTTTATTCTGCCAGCTAGGGAACCTAAGCAGCTTTATACCTTGAGCCTGATGTCCAGGCCTAAACCCAGTGTGACTCACTAGGATCAATGGGGATGAGGTGTCCCACTGCGAGAGATTTTCTCTAATAGAAATTCTCCCTTAAAGCACTAAAAAGTTCTAATTTGTCATAATACAATGATGTTTTCAAATGTTAGTAAGCCTTTTATAGGGCTATTTAGTCTGACACAAAACAGACCAGACAGTCTGTTCCTCAAAGTCTCCTGACTACTTCATTACAATTTTATGTCTACCTTTTTGTCTGCTCATTCTTCCAGCTATTCTTTGTATCTACCGGTGATAGTCATTCAGCCTTGCTATTTCTAATGTGCTATCCTCTCTTTACTGGCTAAAAACTGAAAATTATCCCAGCAACCAACCTGTTAGGTGTCTAACTTTATAACTTCATCTGTCACAGCACTTTAAGCCAATGGGGTCTTAGGTAGAACCTAAAGGAGTTCCTCTGCACCCTGGAAAAACTATGTGTTTTCTATGCTCTCTGAGAAGAAGGTGGTATTACAGCTACATTTTAGAGTATATAATGATATGTCTCAGGATATGAATCAACTTTTAATTTTTAAATATTTATACTATTGACCTCATTGTACAACTGAAGCTTTTTGCTCCCTGCCTGTGAGAACTTTCTGGGAAAAATCATTTTTCCTCCTGCATCTGTCTGTTCACCCAAGACATCAGACTCAGTTGTGCCTCTCTCTCTTGATAAAGGTCCAAAAGTAGAAAGACATGCCTCTAAGGTACAAGTAACTGATGGTAACTGATTTATTGTATGTTTGGATTAACCATCCATGAATCCTAGGTTTCCAGAAATAATAATATCCCATTTCATAACCATGTCTCTTTAGATGACAAGATACAATTCAAGTTAGAAAGTAGAAGAAAGCAAACTACATCAACTGGAGTAGATAAAGATAGACACCATTCCCTGGAACTTACTCTTTTGCCTTTCCCTACATTTTCCTTGTGTCTGCTGCAAATCATCTTTTAAATCCAATTCAGAAGGGCTACTGCTTCTTCTAACTAAAATCTTGAGAAAAAAGAAATATTGCATCTGTTAGAGGAAAGTTTTAAT
Organism: Galemys pyrenaicus; assembly: GCA_019455555.1. Taxonomy (NCBI): domain Eukaryota; kingdom Metazoa; phylum Chordata; class Mammalia; order Eulipotyphla; family Talpidae; genus Galemys; species Galemys pyrenaicus. Next base: position 5,202,144 of record JAGFMF010011428.1, read on the forward strand.
TTTCACAAGACTGTTGAGTTTCTATTCCACATTTCCAAAGAAAAAGAAACAATAATAAAAGCAACAAAAACTTCAGTGTTTTCAAGAATTATGACATTCGAAGTTCATGTGTTCACAAATTACTGTAATTGCATTATACATTATTCAAGATCTGAAATTTATAGCCTCTACTTAGTCAACTGACATCCAATTAAATTCATCTACTGAGAAGAGATGCCAAATTATGGAAATAATTATTTTAAAATTCTTTTTGGTCCTCTGCTTGAGCACACATACAGTGAGTATATTTCTCCAGAAAGCCTAAGCTACCCACAATTGTTGAGGGTGCCGACAGGAAAGGCTTAAACTCCACCCAGACTTCTAAAGGTCACTCAGTGTCTCTTCCTTGTTAAATGTGAAACAGACTTTCCTGAGTACCACTTACCACTGGGTCTTGTATTCAATGCAGAGGACTAAAACATTTGGAGGCAATCTGCAGCCTCTAACATTTAGAACTTGCTTGGAGAGACAAAACATACACAAATTACACAAAATGATCACAATGTACATAAGCAAAATATGCAAATAAATGCTCTAAAAGGTATGCAGAATAAAGCAGTTACCTTGATTTGCTCAGTTATAGGAGAGCTGTTCAAGAAGGCAACAAACATGAAGTGGTAGAGAGAAGGCAGGAAGGGATTCAAGGCAGGAAGCACTGAGTGGTAATCAGCAAGTTCTATGTGTAGGAAAAGAAGCTGATTATATTAGGCCATGCAGGGTAGTCAGGTGAAGAATGAAGTACATAAGAAGAAATAAGAAGAAAGTACAGACCGCTTACTAAAAAGAGGCAATTGTGAATGGGCCATAACATAAGACTCAGGAATTTCAACCCAATATTGACAAAATAAGCAACTGTATGTTCCTGAAAATAGCTTTGTAATTAAAAACATAATAAGAAAGATAAGTCTAGGGGTTATCTGTGGAATAGGTTAGAGATGAAAAGAAAATTGTTATTATGGTGATTTAAGAATGAGCAGATAAGGTTTTGATGATAGAAAAGAAGAAAATATGAATAAGAAAATGCTGCATAATGACAGGCAAGAATTTGTAGTCAGCTGTATATGGAAGTGGAAGAAAATTAAATCACAAAAGGGCATGAATCTAGGTGTTCATGAGAAGGAAGGTGGAGAAGAAAGGAAGAAAAGGAAAAAAGGGAGAAAAAAGGAAGAGTGGACAGAGGAAGTTTTTAATATTTTAATTTCCATCTTTGGGTGCATATTTAAAGACAATGTCCTATAAATGGGCAACAAAATCTAAGAATGGTGAGAGAGGATAAAACTAGGAATGAAGATGTAAATGGGCCTTTAGTGCAGTGTATGTAAAGAACCTGGGAGTCAATGTGCCAACTAAATGGATGAATATTTAACAAGCAAACAAATGAAAATTGGAGACCAGGATGTATAATTAATAGAAACTTATTAAACTAAACCAGAGAAATGGGTCATGAATAAAATATTTATAAGACTAATGGTGTATGACAAAATACTATACAACCTTAAAGAAGGATGACTAATATCTAATTGGAAATATGTCAGTTAGGACATTTCCTTAATTGAAAAGAAGATGCACTCTCCTGCTTCTGATTATAACAAGAGATGAAATAACCACCAGCTGAAGAAATAGACCCTGCATAAAAACTTGGATTAGCCTTTGGGGCTCACAGAAAGGAAAATAAACCTCCAGTTGGTAATCTATGTCATACCATTCCCCCTTAAAGTAGGCAGAAACCAGGACAGTGAAATGACGTTATCAAAGGGTTAAATACAATACTACCATGGTGAGTGGCAAAAGGAACAAAACTCTTGGGTTAAAGTAGCACAAATATAAATACTGGGAGGTTCCTGGGAGACACAAATATAAATACTGCTCTGGTAAAATTCCATCACTTCAGACATCCAGGCTTCCCACAGATGAAGATTAGCCAGTAGGAAATCACAATCAAAGATTACCAAACACAAAAGGAAATAAATTATGATGCATGAGAAAGTCTCAGAAACAACAAATAATAGATTTAGATAATCTTTCCAAGAATTTCAGATAATCAAATAAAGAATTTAAAACTATAATCTGTGAACATTTTAAAGGATTAAATTATGAGAATTACAAAGATGTACAAGCAGTAAGACTATTAGAAATTACAAGATATACATGAAAAGAATCAACCTGGACTTTCAGAACCAAAAGACACAGTTGCTGAACCAAAAACTCAAAGAATTAAATAGAACATTGTATAACAATAGAAAACAATTTAGCTTTTAAAAGACACATCTGAAGAATTACCCAGTATGTAGCCAAAGGGTTGGCAACAACAGAAAATATGAATGGGAACTTAAGAGACATGAAAGACAGAGTAAGAAGGCCTAATATATTTCTTCCCTTAATTCAATAAAGACAGAACAAAGAATAAAACAGGAAATGTTTGAAAAAATGGTTGCCAATAATTTCCCAGAAGCAATGGATGCAACCATAGGTAACTTGGCATATGGCATATACCAAAAGACAAATGTATAAACCAAAAGAAACTGCACTTAAATAAGATGTAGTAAAGCCAACGGATAAGGACAGAGATTGGCAAGGAGCAGCACATAGGATGAACAGAAGAGTTCTCAATAGCAACAATGAAAGACAGATGATTTAAAAAAAAAAAAAGCTTCTACTAAGGGGAACAGAGGAAGAAGAAGGGGGTAACTACATTAATTGATGTTGTAGTACTGTTCAGAAAGACAAAGTAACCAATGAGTCAAGATAAGCTCCAAAATAAAGCCTACCAAATCCCTGAAGCAGAATATATGAAAGAAAGGTGGCCTTCAGATAAATGAAGGAAAATTTAACTCAATAAATGGAATTCTTGCATGTAGGAGAAAAAGTGAAACTGCATTCCAGTCTCATATCATAAAAAATCTATTTCAGATAGATGAAAGATTTAAATGTGTAAAGCAAAACTGAAATACTTAAAAACATAAGGACTATTTCTATCTCTGTGGAATTGATATTTTAATACTTTGATAAAACCTAACCATAAAAATGATTGATAACCAAAAATATAAAAATTAAGAACTTCTGCTCATCAAAAAACAATATGGAGAAAGTGAAAATGTAAGCCATGTATTGTATTTGCCAGAACATATCCAAAATGGGACTGTACTCAAACTACATAAAGAATTGATACAAATAAAACATAAAAAGATAAATCAATATAAAAATGGCACAGAAATCAGTAGGTACTACATAAATGAAAAACACATGGTCAATTAACAAATGTAAAGATTTTAAACTTTGTAGTAATCTGAGAAATGCAAATTAAAATAAGATCCCATTTTATCCATGTGACAAAAAAAATTCAAGCCTGACAGTTGCAAGTGTTGGCAAGAATATGAATGAGTGGTAATTCTTTATACACTGACAGAACTATAACTGGTACAACCACTTTAGAAAACACACTTACTATTGTAGGACATTCTTCTACTCTATGGCTCATTAATTCCATGCCTAGATAGCCACCACAGAGAAAACCTTAAATATGCAAATCTTGAAACACAGACAAGAATGTACAAAGCTGTGTTTTTCATATATATTAAAACAAACAAACAAAAAAACGAAACAATCTAAATATTTATCAAGAGAATGGGAAAAAATTATGATATATCCATAATGAAATACAGGACAGAGTTAATTTAACGAACTATGGCTACCTGCCATAATGTAGATGAACTTCAGAAATACATAACTAAGCAGTAATATCACTTCAATCAAGTTCAGTAACAAGCAAGACTAAAGGATATATTATTTGGAGATATAACATATAGAGAAAAACAGCAGAGAAAAGCAAGGACATGATCAACATCGTGTCAAGATAATGCTGTTCTCTGAGGGGACAAGGAGTTTCAAGGTAAAAACAATGACACTGGCAATATTTTAGTTCTTAAGCTGAGTGGTGGGTTTGTGGGGTACTTATTTGATTATAGAAATATACACAATAATACACATGTATACATAGAATATACATCTGAGCTTGTACTTGCCTTTTAAAAAATAAAGACAGAAAAAGATTAATACTGGTTATCTTCCAGACATGGAGGAGTAAGGAGAGGTTTTTCTCTTTTTTACACCTTTGTGTAATGTTAGTTTTCTATGAATATATATTATGTTACTATTTTTTAATAAATAAATACAAGTTATTTGTGTGAGTCAAGGACACTTTAAAATTTTTTCTTTTATATTTAATATTTGTTTCTAAATTTCAATAAATACGATTTTACATTTATTTTAAAGAAACCATAACATCTTTTCAAAAACTCATTTATTTATTACTAACTTATGTCAGTTGAATGCTACTACCCAAAACTGTATCTAGAACAGTGAATTTGTACATTTCAGACAAGGATATCACTTAAAACTACATAGGATCACATATAGACCAAGTGGTAAATTCTATTTTCATGCTAATTTTTTGTTTCTGTGATGTTGCTATAATTTTAGAGACAGCAGTAAAATTTTAGAAGACCTCAAGATCATTTGGAGATACAACCTATTTAAAAAAGAAAGAAAAATGTTTAAAGGAAAGCATTAGTGCCACTAATACGTTTGTTTTTGTATCAGTAATTTATATGCTTATTTTTTATGACAAACTGATGTAGTTTAAAAATATCTTACTGTTATTCCTTCATGTTCTTTCTTCATATGTCCTTTATTCTCTTGAGTAGGCTTGGGTTCGGAAGAACTCAAAATGTGTGCACTTTCTACCTTTTGACCTACAGATTTGGGGAAAAAGTTAACAGAAGGGATATTTCAGAGGGCAAATTAGAAAATGTTTTTTTTATAAAGATAATTATTAAATTTAGATATCCTATAAAGACAAATGTTAAAGGTCTGGCAAACTGGTAGCCCATGGGTCAAGTCCACATTATAGAGCTGGTCTCTCTGACCCATGGAGAGCTCGAGCGTAGACTGAATGCCATCACTGTGACATGCAGAACATAGCTGGCCCGTAGGTCCAGTCAGTACATTATGCTAGCACAAGGAAGGACAAGACCTGTTCCTGGGGCCTCGGGGCAGATACCTCAGAGAAAAGCTGCCTAAGTTTCACCCTGTGAGCCAACAGGAAGAAGAGTTCAGTAAGGTGGCTCAATACTGCTTGAGAATAAAGACTGATGAGAGAAAGCACAAATAACCAGCATCAGTAACAAAAAAGGGATACTGCCACAAAGCCAGCAAATAATATAAAGATCATAAGAGGATTTTATGGAGTAATCTCAGAGCAATAAATTTGAACAAATTCCTAGAAAAACAGAACTTATCAAAATCAAAAAAGGAAAAGCAGAACATTTGTAATTGTTTTTAAAATTTAAAATTTAAAAATTTTAAATTCATTAAAATTTGAATGCATTTTAAAACCTGCCTGACAGAAAACTCCAGGCAACTGGCAAATTCTAACAATCCTACATACCTTTTGGTGAACAAGAAATAATTTAGATTCTACATTTCTAAAATTAATTTTTTATTGTATTTTCTTATTTCAAATTGATTTCTAAGAGGGACTTTTCCCCTACTCATTTGGTAAGGGTAACATCACATTGACATGAAGAACTATGACACTGTTTATTGAAAAATAAGTCTGAATCATTTCTTATTTAACTTGTGAAGCCAAAACTAAGTCAATGACACCAGACACAATTTAAACATGTGATATCATTGTAAAGTACAGTACTCACTGTTTACAGGTCTAATTATGTGCCTTTTTGCTTTAAGCCCTGTCGTCACTGAAAGTTGGAGAAATTGTGGTTAATGCTATCACAGGTTTTATTTTCAACCTCAACAGAGACTACAAGTTGCGAATAACTTTTTCACAAGTCTGTTCAACTTTCCACTCTCAATGTCAGGTTTCATGTCTCTATGTCGTCTATGTCTCTATGTTGTCTATCTAACTTGCTGTTATCCTTGACTTTGCAGTGTAATATTCTCAGCCTCCTTCCTACTGCAGCCACTCTGGAGTTCTTTCTAGTCCTCATGACATGCCACACTCGAAAAAAAGTGCACGTATGTATGTATAGTTTAAACATATTAAAAGAGTGAAAATATTTCATTGTCAGAAATCATATCCCTATAATCAACTTACACACACCTGTGAAATAGACTAAAGTAGAAAGCAACAGGGATTCTCGCAGCCAGAATATACAATCCTGTTTTAATAAGAGACACTCCTTCATACCTTGAGAAGAATCTGAGCACAGGGGTTCAGTGACATCAGGGGTGCTGCTGCTCCTCAGGATCTGGGGCTGTTCTGCCACCAGGCAGCCAGATTCAACTGCTAATGCATCTTCTGACTGCTGACATTCTTCCACTTCTGTGAGCATTAACATAAAACATGCAGAGAAGTATTCCAAGATTTGTAAAATAAGTTCACCAATAAAACAACTGATTCTAAAAAATAAGGTTTAGATACTTTTCCCTCAAAAAGTATGCAAAAGACAATCTGCTTTTATATCATAAAGTTTATTAATTAGTTAATACTAATAGTCTACTCCAAGAATATATTTTCCTTTTAAGTGCATTTTATTTTTCAGTCAAAGTACAGAAAAAAAAGGGGAGGGGTGGAGTCACAGAAATGGTCGAGAACTGGTAAAAGTCATTTGGAATTTCAGGGACAGGCATGCTAAGGAAAGAGAGGTACAGGAGGTACACAGAATGGGTAATTTACATTTGAATAAAATATAAAGTCTCTGTCTCTCTCTCACACATACACATACACACAGACATATACACCTAAAAGAAAATAAAAGGAAACATGGGGAATTTCAAATTTATTAATCCTTTTAATGATAAACATATAAGTACCCAAATAAAATCATTATTTAATGGTATATAAAACCAGTGCAATGTTGAATTAATCACTAAAGTACAAAAATGATCCAGTGGTTTTTTTGAGAATACACATCACAAAATAGAAAACCATAGAAGAGAACTAACTTACTAGATAATCACAGCCAACATTACAAGCTACATTTTCCTAGCAAAGAAACTCCCTCTGTCCCACTTCTAAATTTCATGAATCATTTTAATCTCTAAAAACAATGCAAGGCACTGGAAGAAACACTCACCATCATTATCTAGAATATAATTATCATATATCTATGATATCTATCTAAACACTTCACCATCATTATCTAGAATATTTCAGTGGTACACATCTTTTGCCTAGATTATAATGATCTCCTAACTGGTCACTCTTCCCTTAGCCTGTCACCGTTATATCAATTCACTATATGGACACTAGAAAGTTTTCTCTAAGGCCTGCTATATATTCCAGAATATGGGACCCCAACACTTTATCCCTGATATTCTGCATCCTTCCATATTCACTCTGTAGTCACAAAACTTTATATTCATATAACATGGAAATCTACAAATTTTAATGAGTTAAAAAGTTTCCTTTATCTAGAAAGAGATGGATCATAATTCAGCCAGTATTATTTTATCTGGTAGTGGTACCCTATTTCTCACTGCGAATATCCTACCCTTTTTTAATCCATTAATCTGAGCCACAAACCAAAGTGTTGGCTTGCCCTAACCATGCAGTGGTGTGTAGGAAATTGAACATATAGGATTTCAACAAAACACTTCTGTTTTATTTTTAGTATCCAAATAAAAATTCCATGTTAAAATACACAAGCTATAAGACTTCCTAACTGTGTGATTTGTATGATCATTCCCTTACAATTCAAAGTACTGGGCTATGTGTAATTTAGATACTGACAGGAAGCTGTACTTAAGGTACAAGCAAAGGAAGGTCAAGGTGGCAAGTTGACTTCCTCTTGTCATGAATGGCCAAGAAATGTTCATTTTCTCACAGAGAAATACTGGTGATCTAACCACACATTCCAAAGCACAGATTACATCTTTTTTACATGTCTACTTCCAATGTCTTTAGGATTAGGCAATGGAAGACAGATGACACCATAGGGTCATCAACCCCTTCTGGCATCTTCTTTTGTTGTTTATCCTAATTATGAAAGACACCAAAACCCAAAAGGAGTTTTTATTTGTTAATGAACCTATTTCTTAGCCCAATATCAATAGAGGGAGCCCAAGAGCTTTCTAACTCAAAAAGCAACTGGCAAGTGCCAGTTTTTATGGACAGTGGGAAGAGTGGATTTTATTCTCTTAAACTTGATGCCAAAACCTGGTAGATGTTGGTTTCTGGGCTATGGGCAGAAACAAGTAAGAGCTGGGCCAACACTGGCAGCATCTTTTTAAAGATAAAGAACATCACCATCTGGTGGGATGCAATACAGCCACAGCACCATGGCTTCCAAATTCAAGTGTCCCCACTGGTCCTCAATACAACAGATGAATGGAGAGTCTGCCATCACCAGCTGGTGTGCTTTCCCAACCGGCTGACCTAATGCAGCTTTAAGGCTTTGTTTTTGCAAAACTGTTGGTAGGGACTTCTCAGATGGAGAAGGCCCAATACTGTAGAAATCACCAGAAGTGGTAAGTGTGGAAGCAATCACAATTAGGGTAGAAAGGAAGGGGAGAATCTCAATGTTAATATGCTCTTAGGGCTACTATGCTATCCCTATAGTTATACTATGAAAAAAAAAAAAAGAATTGTGAATTCTCCTTATCCCACAAATTAAATTCCATTTCTGATTTGTAAATATACATTTTTTGGCCTTCTCATACTCTGTCCTAAGACTATACTCAATATATGTTTTGTGTAAATGAATGTTTTCTTGATACCTTTATACTCTTAAAAAAAAAAAAATCAAACAGTTCTTGAGCTCCCTCTGCTGGCTTTCTATCTGTTAAGGAAGAAGGATTAATGTTAAAGCTACTCCCATTCTACACTAAAAATGTAGCAGATGCTTTCATAACAAACAGAAACACTTTAATGGCGATATACAAAGATATAGGATGATCTGACATTCAAAATAGAAAAGGAACAATCCAAGTTATGTAAAAATTGTATTATAAATTCTGGGATTACTTAATTTAATTTTCCCCCATTAAGAACCAACATGGTTAAATTGTGTAAACCATTCAGAAATCCCTGTTTATTCAGATACCAATTTTTAAAGCATTTTCACTTTTTAAATTTTTCTTAATCAAGCATATTAAACGGAGTGAGACTCAATCTTCAAGAACCAAAAATTCTGAGTTCTAGTTACCTTTCATACTAGGTTCCACAAACAATTAAGAATGTAATTTCTTAACTTTTAAAGCATTGTGCTTTAAAACTTTACCCTGTAAGAAGTGACAGAGATGTCAAAAACATCTTGAGGTTTCCCAGAAAGTCAAGTTTTTCAAAGGTGACTCAGTTTGTATCATGAAAACAAGCACTTCTAGATGGTAGGGTACAACATGTAAGCCCCAGAACCAGATGCAAACACAGTTAAGAGAGACTTTTGGTTAGGTCCTGTCATCTCTTTTAGAATGAGGCAAGATCTCTGATCCTCTAATTGCTATTACAATATTCTTTTTAAAAAGTGAAATCTACTGCCTGCATGGCCTCTAAGAACTACATATTGATAAATTTTCTAAAATAAAAGTGACTAGAATTGCAATACAGCTGGAAAGAATTGTTCCCAGAATGGAAAAAGGGATATCACTGGAAGGACTGGTTCTACCTTGCATGTGTTTATATAGCTATCCATTCCACTGGGGGACAGGGGTCCTGACTCTTAGAATTCTGTTGCCATGAATTAAAGATTCCCAGAGGGATCAGAGTAAGATGTAACAGAGGCTGAACGTATGCATTTCTCTACTGTTTATATTCTTAAAACAATTTTGGTGAATCCAATTGTCATTAGAAACAAAAACAAGAAATGTTAACTTAAATGAAAGTAGAATTAACCATCAAGTTTATATTAAAGGACTGTGCCCAGAACATCAACATTAACCATCTTTATTATTGTGTACATATATAGATCCTATATTATCTATACTTAGCAATAGGTTAGCAAAACAAGCTAACATACTAGGATTTAAACTAGAGCACAAATGTATTATTCCAAGGTGCCAACTAGTGAGAAGGAACATTCTGAAATGGATGCTCGATGTTGATTGACCCTTAGCTCAGTCTCTTGATAGGACAATCACCAAAGACAATGGCATCACTTTAATTGTAAAGAACAAATGGCCTCAAAGTTAGGAGGAACTCACAAATGCAGGTGTCAAATGAAACAGGGAGGACAGTAGATTCATTCTTGAGATACATTACTGCTAAGTCCCTTTACCACTGTGCTATAAAATCAGAAATAAGAATGGCAAAGGCAGGACAATACAGATCCAGCATAATGTATTCACTTCACTCTATAAATCAGTTTTTCAACCTCAGCACAAGTGATATTTTGATCAGATAATTCTTTGTGGTGGGGGCTGTCCTGTGGACTATAACATATTTAACTATGTCCCTGGCTTCCACCCTCTGGATGGATGTCAGTGGCACTGCCCCAGTCGTGACAATCAAAAACATCTCCTGACACTGTAGATGTTCCCTAGGGAACAAAACTACCCCAGTTCAGAACTATTGTTCTAAACCATACTAAACTTGTATTGGAATGGTATATGTAGATAATAGAATCAAGAGCCTGAGTAAACTAAAATATAATATTGAAAGTTTCCTAAATAAGATTACTAACAGGAAGAGGTTTCTTATGAAAATATATTCTGGACAAGCTAGTTAAAAAGCACTGGGGAGTGTGGGGAGAAAACTACTTGTGTAAAAACATCTTTTTGGGTATACATCATTTACATAGAAAGCAAAACTATTTTGAATTATTTCTAAGCAGTAAGATTTTTTTTTTGAAAACTAAATAATACAAGAGTAAATACTCATCAATAATTTGACTGGTTACCGTCTACTGTGAACCGTCTTTATTGCTTTTCGCCCTCACAATTTAGTAGGAAAGAGTTTCCTAAGAAACATAGTCCTTAATTTCAGGAAAACTAATTTCCTCACTCATTCATATAAATCAAATAATATATATAATATTTAATATTATAAGACTTAATTTTGATTTGGTGGACCACAGTGTGATATAATGTAGTGCTATAGAAAATCTCAATTGAGCTATCTCCAATATTAAATAAAATGCCATCTCTTTGAAAATAATAAAGGACATGGAAACACTTTTGTCTTTAGTAAGTAGATTCAGTTCATCTAAGGATAACTGAAAAATAAGTAGACATAGACCTAATTATTCACTATAGTGCAAAGTAAGACTTTCTGTTGAGGTGACTGTGCTAAAAGTCACTTTTGGTGCTATAATGTCTTAATAACCCAGAAAACATACTGTGTAAATCACATGCCATGAAGCTCAATTTTAATTGGTTAAAAAATCAAAGAAAAATGGTTCTCTGTTTTGAAAATTGGCACTTTTCAGCACTGTTTTAACCCAAATCTCAATTATCAGCATGAATCTACTTAACCTGATTATTACCTTATACATGATCATGATTTTATTAACCTCAAAGAAGTGTTAGCTGTGTAACTTTTCCACTTTATATTCATTTTGGGGAGAAGGCAAGGCAAGTATTCTAACACTGATGTATTCAAAGCTTTCATAAATTTTAACGTAGGTTCCTTTCAGTTCTAAGGGCACTTTATAGGGGGCACACTGAAGCAAACACATCTGGTTCCCCTTATTAAAATTATGGACCAAAACAATCTTTCCATCCTTTTTCTGGGAATGCAAAAGCAGTGGAGTTACAAAACTTTTCTTAACTAATTACTAGTAAACATCTGAACTACATAAAAATAATTATTAGTATTCATTGAAGTTTATAGCGCAATGGTCAGGCACGCATGCGTGATATGGGGATATTAACAGAGGAAGCAAGGCCGAGAGGCAAGGGGAGAAGCCCAGGTATACTGACGACACATTAGACAGTGTTACAGTACCTGACAGCCTGTGAGAGCAAGAAGAGTAAGAGAGACCCGGTAAGAGAGCGCTCACGGTGTGGAGGAGGAGCGGGACGCTTCTAGTGGCAGGCAAAGCCTCAGAAAGGTGGACACAGTTGCTGATAGACTGGCTTCGCTTAGCTTCCAGGAGAGATAAAGTAATAGTTATGTCAGAGGAACATCAGGATCTTTCACTTCTGAATATTCTTATTGTCACTACTATTACTATGGGTTCTCTTTAAACATCTAAAGGAGGTCATTTTAAGCTTTAAAGGAAGTATAAAGCACAGCCTATTTTCATTCCGTCATCCTGGTGACACAGGAAAATGAACAATTCACAAATCATCAATCTTATTTTAGAATTTTTACATGTTTAGCCTTTTCTTTTTCTGTTGTATGTCAAATTCACATTGTGCCGTGTGTTTATCTGGGCAGACATTAAGTCAATTTTCCCTTTCTATAAGACAAGAACAAAAAGAACTCAGGGACAGAAGGAAAGTCTAGTCTCAGGTTAAAATTTCTCTATAAAAAATGAACAATCTAATAGTCTACTGAGAGTTGACTACATTCAAAACCAAATCATTTAGTAAATTAAATATCCAGATTTGATATTTGAAAAAACATAAAATTCTCCCTGAAACCCATCATATTAGATCCTACTTCATGCTTATTAAATCCTTATTTTCTTAAATTGAACTTTATTCGTAAGTTTTCTATATACTGCTAGTCAAATGAATATTTGAAAAGAACGAAGATAGAAGAGAATATGCCACATATAGATGTAAATATAACTATCATCAATAAAATCAGATTTTCCCTAAAACAAAAATATAAGTCTACTTGCTGTTTTAATATTTTTTTAAAGATTTATTTATTTATGCATACAAGCACTGGGGTACAGGCCAGAGGTGTGGGGGGGGGTGAGAGGATTCACCACAGAGAGTGGGTTGCAGAACAGGCAGATCAACAGAAGTACACTGCTGAGGGGAGCAGCAGGCACAGCAGGAGAGGTCTGCGGCGCCATGTGGGTCCCCCTCCTGGCCGGCGGCAGGGATCGAACTCGTGCTGCAGTGGCTGCGGTTTGCTTCATAGTGCATTGCTTAACCCACTGTGCTACCAGGGAGGCCCTGTTTTAATATTTTTATGTGATTTTTATTTCACATGAATGAAACTGAACTACACACTAATTTTATAAAAAGTGAAATAAATTTTTAACTTTTCCAACTCTTCTCCCATCCTTTAGTGATTAAAATTCCCCATTCTGATAGATTATCTGCAACACAATTACAGAATAGTTCACTTATATGCAAGAAATTGTTTACAATAAAACAACTTCCATGTAAGTGCCAAACTGATTCACTTCAAATTTCCTGAAAGATTTGTTAATCTCTGTCAAAAATTTCACTTTGAGTGTTGCTTTAAAATTTTTTCTTTTCATAAAAAAACTGCATTTTTTTCAAAATTGATTGCTGGGTATTTAAAAAAAATATTCTGTGTGGAAAGTACAACTTCCTTTTAACTCTCACTTTAGACATCTAAAATTTTAGCATCATTCACACTCAGGGACGGTTTTATTTCATAGGATTGTCCCTAACAGTCCCTATATGTTACAAACTAGTGCACTCTGTTAATTTTGTGTCATTTCCTTACTATGTAATTGCTTAAATTATATTTCATTCATGCCATCACCACATCACCACTGACATTTTCTCTCCCTCAGTGTAGTCTGTTTTGCAAATAAAAATATTAAATTATTACTTTGGGAAAAAAGTCACTTTCAATGGGTTTTTCATAATATACATCAGAATACTCAAAGTAGCAAAAAAAAGCCTTCACAAGCTGCTGTTTTCTTATCAAAAGGTGACCGCTATATAAACCAAATCTGCCATAAAAAATATTTGGGACTTTTTCCTTTTTTTCAAAAGAAGAAAAGGTGAATTGTTACACAATGTAAGAATAAGGTAACAAAGTAAAACTACTAATGTTCAGCTATATAAATTAATCATATAAACAGCATGAGAAACAAAATCTTCAAAGACCACTCTATCTATCTACAGGCAACAAAACACAAAGTTTTTAAAAATTTTAAGAATTTAAGTAACATAGGTAATATATATGTGTGTGTGTGTCCATACAAACATATGTGTAAAATACATTAAGATAATAGATCTGTCCACTATCAACTTGGTAATTCTTGCCTTATCATTTAAATGTTATGGTTCCAAATGGGTTTTTAAAAATTAATTAATACTACAAAGGCAAGATTTATGGCTTTTAGTTGACATACTCTAAAATACTTCTATAGAATTTTATATAATTGATTATTTTTGTAATACCATGCTTTTCACATACCTGAAAACACTGACACAGAAAGTCACTGGTATAAACACATTGAGGATTTTCTAAAATATACTAAAAAACCTATACAGTATTGGTTTACAATACTTACAGAAAATAGTAAGTTGGAATTTCTTTTAGAGCTGTATTTTGGCTATGTAGAAGTACATGGAAGATGCAATATACGATAATTTTCTGCTCATTAAAATGTGAGAAAAAGACTTATAAGTGTTTTTGAATGATCACTCTTATTGTAAATGTAATTCAAGAACTGTGAGGGAAAGCAAAAGCATGACCATCTCAGGCATGATGCCACCTTTGTCACGAACTTTGTTCTGATCACTTCTTTTAAAAATCCAGTGACAAAGGAAAGAGCTTTTAGGAGTTAGGGTATGAGGGAAAATTGGTAACTAAGTCTACCCAAAGTCATATGTTACTGGAATTAGACTCCCTCCTCAGAGGAAAGGATGAAGGAAAGCAGAAGTAGAATAGAAGTAAATAATGTAATAATTAACAATCAAAGCTATAGCACAAAAAATATGCAGCAGTTAGGGATAAGGTATATTTTCATTAAAACTTTAACAGGATTATATGTCATTTGTCTTTACAAAGCACTATAAAATGCTGAGCTTAAATGAGTCTTTGATCTATGGCCAGACGATCTTGTGATTTTTCTGAAGTTAACATGCTGAGTATCAATTACAAATGAATGCCATTACTGATGAAAAACTACAAGAAGCTGAGATAAATTTGTTTTAAACTTACGTAATAATAGCCTCAAAACCAATGAATATAAACTTACTTTTTAAACACTAACTACTGAATATAAACTTCCTTTTAAAACACTTCTCTTTTTCAATAGTGTAATGTAGCAAAGGAGTCCTGTGAGTTCTTGGTCAAGTTCTTGCTACTTCTAATAGTCTATAAGAACAACACCTATAAGCATGTAAAGCTCAATTTTCCAAAGCACAAAATATTAAAATGTCTCCATCCAGTCTTGAAAATTAAGTGCATCTTTTTCCTTTTCTTTGCTGAAAGAGGTTTCTATACTTTTAAGATTAATATTGTTCAAAGACAACAATACAACTAATTGTGAAATTGTAAGACTCTACTTTCTTCAAAGTTTAAAAAAAATCTACTTTCTCTATTTTGCATAAATATCTCTCTCAATATTAATATCTCAAGTTCTATTTCACAATGGGAAGATTGAGAAATAAATATAAAGGAAACTACAACTTGAGGAGTAACCAGACAAAAAGTTAAGAAGACATAAAGGCATCTCATTTAATAAAATCTTAGCTCTGAATGGAATTTTAAAACATTTTTTTCCTATAAATCCACTTTAGATAGCAACAAGACCTTTGAAAATATCTAAATAAATGTTTACCAGTGGCTTTTTGTCGAACAATATTTCTTGCTTTCTCAACTCCTGGTGCTCCAGATGTGGTGGCACTCCGAAATCTCATTGGCTCAGTCACATCTGGGTGGCTCCGCCAGCTGAGAGAAAAGGATCTCCCCACAGTAGTTCCTTTCTGAGACTCCAGAATACAGCCTGATAAAGGATAAGACAAAAGAAACAATAAAGGCTGAATTCACTACTATTCATTTCATATCCTGTGTTGCTTAGCAAATGGCACACACAACTACACTATAATCAGCCAATTCTCTTATTGCAAACTAGGTATCACTCCTTGTATTGCCATTTAGGAAGTTGTTCAAAACTTCCAAAGTATGTAAGCATCTTAAATAGTCATGATAATTATTTTTCTTTATATTATTCATTCTAATGTTGAAAAGAACATGTTAATAAGCCTCTTTCAATATAAGAAATATGTCAAATTAAGTTATATCACTGTTGCCAGGATGCTTCAAAAACTGCTTTTTAAAACTAGAAAATCAGAGACCTTAATTTGATAATAGTACTCCAGTCTGATGATGCCATCCACTCCATAAATCCCAAAGAGAAACCCATACACATACACTCTAATTAGATTCAGTCAAATGACCAAGGGTAATGAATATCTCAAACAATACAAAACCTGTTTTGGCAAAGTTCCAGAACAATAAAATACTTCAGCCTGATAGCCAAAGTCAACTTCCTCGCTTTACTCTCATATTGCTCACCGAACATTTCGACAAGTGGTCAGGATCCAGAAAAAGCACAGGAGCAAAGAGAACGAGACACTGAGGTGGCTGGTGGCTGTCATATGTGGTTCTTTTTCACACCCAGGTTCCTGGGGTTTTATTGTTTGTTTTTGTTTCCACAAGTCCAATTTGCAAAGTGAGAGGGAAGAGAATTGCCAGGGTTGAGGAGGGAGTGGTGGATTACAGGAATTTCAGGAGGCAGGAAATGTGCTTAGAGAAGTTACTTACCTCTGGACTCAGCTTTTCCCCTTCACACTGAAAGACACCCCTAACAGGGTAGA
Organism: Galemys pyrenaicus; assembly: GCA_019455555.1. Lineage (NCBI taxonomy): Eukaryota > Metazoa > Chordata > Mammalia > Eulipotyphla > Talpidae > Galemys > Galemys pyrenaicus. Next base: position 5,218,848 of record JAGFMF010011428.1, read on the forward strand.
CTCTGTGGGGCTGAGAACCCTAGTCTTAGGGTACCAAATTTCTAACTGGATCTTCCCAGGCTCTGCATTTATACAGAGGTCCTCAGAGTAGTCACAGAGGGCAACACAGAGTCCATGGGTCCACAGTCTTGGCTCCCAACTGCCAGATCAATCCTAAATTTCCTGTCATTTATATATACATACACACACACACACACACATATATATATGTATATGTGTGTGTGTGTGTGTTACAAAAGGGACTGTTGGTACGGGAAGAAAACGGTAATGCAGACAGAGACTGCCAAACTATTGTCTCCAATAGAAAACTTCACTGTTGTTTTCCACTTTGATCTCATGGTAGGTCTCAAATTATTTCCACTTTTATTGATACAACATTATATAAGTTTAATGTACACAGCATAATGATTTAACTATACAAATTGTGATTATCACAATAAATTTAGTGTTAATCATTTATATAGATACAAATAAAAGGATTTTCCCTGTGATAAGAACTCTTAGAATCTATTTATCAGTTCAAAAATTATATGACAATGTTAACCATAGTCATCACATTGTACATTATATACCCAGTATTTATTAATCTCATAACTGGAAGTTTATACCTTTTAAATACCTTCATCCAATTACCCCACCCCCTCCTCTTTTCTCCCCCCCAACCTTTGGCAACAAATTATCTGATCCCTTTTTCTATGAGTTTGGGTTGGGGTTTGCTTTAGATTCCATACATAAGTGAGATTATACAACAGTGTCTTTCTCTGCCTGATCTATTTCACTTAGTGTAATACACTCTAAGTCCATGTTGTAACAATTTATTTTCTTAATGGCTGAATTATATTACTTTGTATATAAATGGTCATGTGCTGCATAACAGCATTTTGGTCAACAAAGGACCACATATATGACTGTGGTGCCAAAATTCCTACTGTTGAGTGTCATGTATCATAGGAGCAATAAGAAGACTGGATAACCAATCTTCTTCTAAGATGTACTAAATTGCTAAGTCAAAAAAATAAATAAGTTCTGTCTGGAGAAAAACATATATATACTCCATGATATTCATACACAACAAAATTGCCAAAAGATGTATTTCTCTGAACACTCCCTGTGATTAAGTGACACATGACTGTGTATTAAACTTTTTGTGCAATGCACCATCAATGCACACTTAAGTTATCTTAAGTTAATGTCTCCACTGTTGTAAACAATGCTGCAAATGACATGAGAGTGCAGGTGTAGCTTGAACAGTGTTTCTGTTTTATTCAGATATCTATGTACAAGTGGAAATGCTGAATAATATAGTAGTTCTAACTTTTTTTTTTTGCAAAAGTTTTAATCCAGAAATACAACCAAGTCAAATGATTCCCCTCTGAAGCATTCAGTTTTCCATGTTCCCTGGGAGATAGCTGAATACATTTTAACAGTGGTGTGTCCAACTGACTTGCCTGACTTTGATTTCTGTCTTAAACACTTAGCTATGTAACCGTAAGTCAATCACTGTAAACTATCTTTGTGTTTGTATAGTTTCTTTGGCTGTTATATGGGAATAACAGTACCTACTTCATTGGGTTACTATGATGATAAAGAGAGATAATATGTACAAAGCACTAGTCATTATTATTACTATTAGTATTGCTACTGTTATTACTGTACCTCCTCCACTTACTGCCATGAGAAAATCATGCTCCTTATTAAGGGGAAAGAGTACCATGAGACATAATCTAATGCCACCACTGAGAAGACACTGACTGTAAGACTGGTTCCATTTATTATAATAGTATAGCTATTTGATCTACATAATAGTCTAAGTATATATAATGCACACTCCAGACATCTGGTGTTGCACTGTAAGAGTTAAATACCTTTGCCTCGTTGCTTCCTTTCCTTTTGCTCACTTAATTTGTCCAGAGGTAGGTTTGTCATTTCCACTCCATATACAGTTCTTGCGAGCACTGCAGTCAGAGAGTCCATAATGTTGGCCCACTCATTTATGAGTTCCTCCCATTCCGTAAGGGAGGACAGCACGCCAAGAAAGTCATCCCAGAGTTCTCGTGAAATGTACACACAGAGGTTTGCTCGGATCCAGGCCACGATGAGAGTCTAAAACCAACCAACCAAAGAGAGAATACAATTGCCTTTATTGGGAAGTATAATTTTTAACAAGATATTTTAAATAACCATTAGTAAAATGAATTTTAAAATAAAGTGCTTTTGGATCTTGTTTTTAATTTCTCAAAATTTATTTGATATACTATAATCAGAATTTGAGCTACTGTGAAATTAATCATCATTGTAATCAAAGCTACTGATTCAAAATTATTATTCTACCCTCTGTGGTTGGTCTTGACTATAGTAGGGAAGAAGACAAAGTTCTTTGTATAGCAACTATTCTGTTTCCTGAAACAGTTCTTTCCCTTGTTCTCTATAGTGGTTACTTCAAACTTCCTCTTCTATGTATATAAACCTCCAATTCCATTCACTCCTCCCTGATTCTTTACAAAACTCATTGCAAATTTCAAAAGAACAACCATAAAACAAGAATGCCCATGAGACCTATGCACTCAGCCACCCTCTCCTCCACCTTTAGGTTATAAAGAGGGACTTCTGCTCATCCATACTTGTCCACAGCTGTTCACAGTACCTTTTCCTCAGTTGTTGTTTCTGTTAACCCCACCTCTCTTTTATCTCCAACTTATGATGCTGTCCCAGTTTCTTCAACTCAGCATTTAAACATGCTCTAACCCTTCCTCGTCTTAAAAAAAAAGTTCCATTGAACCCAGATTATTCTAGCTGGAGTCCCTTTTCTTCTCCTTCCAAAGCCAGATTTCTTGAAAAAATATTCTACACTCACTCCATCTGCATTTCCTCATCTCCCAGTCAGTTCATCACTCGCACTTTCTCCCCACTTCTGCCTGGGTTTTGGTCTCCATTCTTATGGCTCCAGTTGTCATCTGTGTACTGTGTACTTCTGAATCTCCATGTTCACGCTTGTGCTCTTTGCTGGCTTCCTTGTTTACCTATCAGCTTATCAGTTAGTCCTGTATTATGCCCTGAAGGTACTTCTAACACAGCATAATAGTAAAGAACTAAATTTCTTCCACTGAGATTCTTCCAGTTCTTCAACCTTGTCTCTCCTCCTACTGGCCTTTAGACATAATCTGCCTTTCCTCTCTTCCCTCTAATTTAACTTCCATTCATTCTTTAGGTCACCACTTAAACATCCCTTCCTCTAAGGTGTCCGGTAATACCATCACACTGCAGTCCCAGTAAGTGACCTCCTGACCCACAGTACTCTACATTTCCCCCCATCAGAACACTCATTACTCCTTTCCTTAAGCCTTTTCATTATCCAGTGCTTTGCTCTAGTCTTATGGTCTATGACAATATAATTTTTCAGCTTCTATTTTCACATTCCCTTCTTCAAAATGAGCTTGAGATCATGAAATATATACATGAAATAAAATGAATATTAGATTAAAAATATAATCCGAGTTAGAGAAATTAATTTTAGGGTATCTCACAAATATGTATGTAGAAATGTTGAATTAGCATGATAGTTAACAACTTTCCCATGAACCAAAATTAGAATTCAGTTAGTGTGTGAGGGTGGTACCTTTGAACTTTGATTAAGTTATCCTTCTCTAAAAGAATGAGCAACAGAGAAGTTTCTCAGGCTCTTCGTTATGTCATTAAGTTAATTCGTGACCTGCTTAATTTATAATAATTGAATTTTCTGGAGTAACACTACAAATTAAAAATAAGAACCTGAAAAAGATTATTTCCACAGTTCTTTCAGCACTGAAATTCATGTTTTCTCAAATATATCTTGATACAACAAGCTGTACAAAAAAACACCGTAACTCATAAGTCAATCCTTTTCTTACATACATTTCCTAACCAACCACTTTCTACAATTTTCTACTCACCATATTTAGGGTACTACAAAATTTTAAAGTAATAGCTCATGCTATTTTAAATAGCTCATAGTCTTTCCTGATATATCTTCAGAGTTTCAAGCATAGGACATACTTAGCACTGACAGCAGATGTAAAATATTATTTATGGCAATCACCATTATTTGTAAATATTTAAAACCGTAAAACTCAACTATCATTTGAAGAGAATTTGCTAACTCAGGTTATCTGTGCTAACTCAGGTTATCTACTGATATTTAAGGAAAAAGTTAGAAAAAGATCAAAGGATAATGACAAATGACAACTTAAAATTTCCTATCTTCTCAAATAGTCTCCCTATTCAAATTTTTAAAAATCAAGTATCTGGCAATTGTAGACAATCTACATGAGTAAATGAATAATAATTAGATGGCACATTTTAATTTTAGTATGGGACTAAGATGATACCCATTTGATTAAATGGCATATCTGTCCAGACCTTTCACACTTCCCTGGATCTCATAAAACAACTTTGGAAGTCAACAGATGATCATAAATCCCCAATGAATCCTCTCTGATTCTTATGACAATTTTGCAAGATAGGAAGGAATCCTTTCCTGATTGTGACAGATTAGGGAAGAGACTCAGAAAGATGAAGTGATTTGCTCAAGGTCATATGGCCAGAAAGTATCAGAACTAAGTCTGCCTAACTCCAGTAAGAATCAGAGGTCAGAATATTTTAATTCCAAAAGCTTATCTGCTCTTTACTATTTTATAGTTAAATCTTAATCTAAGCATTCTTCTTGATACATCCCACATTGCCAAAATAGGAACAGCATTGAAATTATTAAAATCATGGACTCAAATAATCTTTAAGTAATATCTGGCAAGATTCCTCTTTTAATGAGGAAATTGTCCCTCCCCGTCCCCCAAATAAAAATTAATCAAATAACAAAACTCCAGAATAGATTTTTGCTTATTTAGTGACAAGTTCTCATTCTACTTTCAACACACACAACAGGGAGAGAGCCAGTCAACTGGTGAGGAATGAGGTCCAAACAGTCTAAGCCTGCCTTCAGTCTACGTCACTCAGCGCCTCAGTTCATTCAGGACTAGGAGCTTGCAAAGTCACCTATAGTGAGACACTCCATGAGAAGCAGAACTAAGTGAGCAGTGTCTGCATGTCCAGGCAGGTAGCAAGTAGTAGTCAGCACTACCTCTAGACAAGAACATAGAAAAGTTGGATTCACACAAAGAATTCATAGAAACACTTCATACATTCAATAACAGGTAAGGCAATCAGAGTGAAAGTGGTTAGCATATTTGGGAGACAAGTGAGTATATGCCAATTATTTCTATAGCTTCTCATACATTTTTCATCAAGTCAAGATCATTCAATCATATTATATTTCTAAAAAGTGATAGTTGTGTTCTCTTGTGTTACAATGGGAATATTTAACTTTATTCAAAGAACAAATTTCTCTTTTTGTTACCTTCATCTACATATTTTACCTGTATACTAGACATTTGATATTTTCCAAAATCACCCCTAAGTCAACTAAGGAAGTTTGTTAGCTTCTCTTCTCTGCAACTATCACTTCTGGTCTTGATTACCATGCCTTCTCCTATAAATTACACAAAGTCAGGCTCATCCATTGTAATTCCTTTATTTGTGTAGAATATCACATTTTCCCACAGCTATTTACACTGATCTCTCAAAAATGCCATGTAAATTCTATGTATACTATAAATATGAATGCTTCCAAAGTAATGTTATACAGACCTTCTCTCTCAGGACCAGTTAAAACTTCTACTTCCCAGGCAGTTATTTCATTATCCAGCTTTTCTCTCCCCATCAGGAAATATCAGAGTACTCATACTCTAGACCCTTCTTACCACGTGAGATGTAAGAAAAAGAGTGATCTCCTTGGCTCTTTGCTCCCACTGAAGGCCGGTCAAGCCCTCATCACCTTATCTCCTTACCTATCTCACCCCCTTCCTGTTTTCCATTACTGGACATACAATCCCCACTGACATGTCCTCCATGTGTATTACCCTTTTCAACTAGTTCTCCTTTTTCCTGCTCCCTTCCACACCATCATCTCTGCAAAGTCTTCACTATACTTCCTACCTCCACTGCCAGGCTCAAATTTTCTCCTCTGAACACTCCAACTGCGCTCATCCCCCTAGAATATTCTCAGTCACCGACATTTGTTCAAAGTCAACAATTGAATGGCCATTCCCCTCATACCCAATACTCCATGAATCCAAGACACTTGCTCCTCTAGTTACACTCTGAGCTCATTGGCCAAACTTTCTCAACAGCTTTGACTGACTTTTCTTCCACCAAGCATGGAGATGGCCCTCTTTTCTCTATGACAAATATTCTCTCCCTAAGAAACCCATCTAGTCTTCTGACTTTAAACACAACTGTCCATCATATCAAAAGTGCTCACATTTTCATTGCTAGCCTGAACTACTCCCTGACTTCATTCTTATTCCCATGCTTCTGTTCATCCTTCACAGCCTGAAATCCATCAAGGCTCTCAGCTCTTGTCATCTTCCTAATTTCTACCAACATCAAGCAGATAGGCAGAAGAAAGGTGAAGGTAACAAAAATAGAAATTAATTTTTGAATAAAGGTAAATACTCCCATTGTAACAGTTGAGAACACAGCTATCACATGGTGAGAAGAGTCAAGAATGAGTAACATGATATTGCCTTGAGGGGAAGAGAAAAGACAGACCTGAAAAAATCCCAGCATTCATAGTAAAGCACAAATAGCAACGACAAAGTTAAGAAGGAAAATTTCTCATTAAATTCTAAAAATTTAAAGTTAGCTTAATTTTACTCTTAAAATTCTCAGTGATTAAAATCCATTTGCTGTAAAAATCTGATTCATTTCTTGCATATGCAATGTTTTAATAAAAAAGACTTACCCTAAACAGTAACCCTGCCAAGCTCTGGGCAAACAAGTCCTTTATTTGTTTATCCTTTGGCTTCTGCATGACAGCTTCTGTTATCCTGAGTAGTATTTGCAACATCTGTTCCCTGGGCCACCCAAAATAAAAGCTCATATTATTAATCACTTCTCTAAAGCACTTTAATTTATAGGTACAAGAAATTTTCTTAAGAATCCAGCAACATCAATAATCATGTATTACTCCAAAATATAAAAATCTGAGTGCCAGTTACATAATTAATGCCATATTTAATCAAAATAAACTACCTCATGTTACAACAGTTCTAAAAATATTCTACACTAAGAGACAGGATAATAAGGTATCATCACACACTGATTTTTTCCCCTTTGTAAAAAGGGATGCAAGATTGTTTTTTCCATCTATACCAGTCCATAAAGGTACAAACTGAAGAATTCACCTATCTAAACTTAAGCAGCACTTTTTAATTTTCACATCCATTATTTTTCTTAATCTGTAGAAAAGTAAAATCTATGAATCTATCTTTATGATAGAGAATAGAATTGGTATTTTCTCTTCATTTGTGGGTAGATATGAGTCAGTAAGGTAGTGTGACCGAACCCCACACTATTTTTGCAGGTAGGAAGGTTTGACCTGGTCACCAATGGAAACTTAGAGGCATGGAGCTTGTGCCTTGTAGAAGGGGATTTTATGTGAAAGGTATTTTGAGTATTATAAAACATTAGAGATAACAACACTGTTGATCATTATAACAGTAAAAAGCTCTGCAGAGCATACAAAGGGAATTTTTCTTTCTCACAGCTGAGTTATATTCTTAAATCTTTTTCTGGATTCCATGCAAAGAACACATTATTTTTGTATATATCTATTTGGTCACAAAGAGAAATAACCACAGTTCTTTTTAACTTCTCTTTGAGACCTTATAGACAAAATACTCACTCATATTTATAACTGTCTCCTAAGCTTTCCTGTTCTTTGGTGATAAAAAATAAAAATCAGACAAAATATATGGGAAGATGATGAGATTGTTAATCAGTTATTTTATGCTTTTCTCTTATTTATGTATTTCAAAATAGGTTTCTTCTTATATGACACTGAATCTTATTAAGCTCCTCAAGGTACTAATGATCTCTGGAAATTTCCTGTTTGATCTGTAGCTGAACCCACTTGATTTTCATTCTGGGATTATCTGTTGGTGTCTGTCTTACTTGCTTCCATGTTCCTTTACATTGCCTGTGGATTTTGGAAGCAAGGAAGAAGAATAACCAAGTTATGGGAGACCTGGGCACCTATCCATGGAGCAGAAAGTGTAAATGAAGACGAGAGTGAAGGAAGAAATGGCACACAATTGTGGAAAATCAGACTATCATTTATCACAGGTCTCTAAGCCCCTGTCACAGCGGAGGGAAGGACAGTAACTAGTGTCACCACTGCCTGCTCACATTATATAATGTTTCTAAGACAACAACAAAAAAATGACCCTTCACATGAGCAGTAACATATCACACGTGAACTGGTTCATGTACATGATGGAACAAGAGATACAATAATTTTCACAGAAGCCTCTGTCATGGAAACTGCTCTCAAAAATTGCAAATGTGACTGAAGCAATGACTGAAGAGTCACAGGATTAATTCAACTTCTAAACCTATAAAAGCTTGGAAAGCCATGAAATTGCCATGTAGAGTCTTCTGGAAGAAAATGGCGTACAAAAAAAAAATGTCTCCAATATGGAAAAATTTTTACAGTTTGACATCAGCGTATTCCTTTCCATTTTTGTGAAAGGCTAACTTGGGAGTAGAACAAACTTCTATTGGAGCATATGAAATCCAGCATATCTGCTAACTTAGGGTTTTCCTGCCTTCTTTATTATTTTGTCTCCACCTCCTCACACAGATGGTACTGTTTCTCATTCATATACTAGTTTCTCACTATTCACTCTTAGAACTCCCCTGGTTATGGCCCTGGCCTAAGTCACCATGGTTTACAACCACAGTCTTTGTGTACCATCACACTGTGTCTTCTCTACAACGCAGCCACAGAGACACCCAGTGCTCTTATTATAGCCTGCAAAGCCCTGTCCAACCTGGCCCTGTCTTGCCACTGCTGCATTCTCTCCACCTCCTCTCCTCAACCACAATGGCATCTGTATTGTCCTGCCTTAAACATACCATGCTTGTAACTTGCTGTTATCTCTATAGGAATGTTCTTTCCTCAGACTCCATTCCCATTTCCCCTCCCTTCTCACTTTCCCTCAAGTCTATACTCAGAAATACATTCTCCAACACTGATTATAAAAATTCTCCAGCCCTCTAACAGACACATGAGAAAATTCTCACCCTCCCTCATAATCAGGGAAATACAAATTAAAACCATAATAAGATACCACCTTACACCAGTAAGAATGGCACATACTAAAAAAACCAGCAACAACAAATGTTGGCGAGGATGTGGAGAAAAAGGAACTCTCTTACACTGCTGGTGGGAATGCAAGTTAATTCAATCACTATGGAAAGCCATATGGAGGTTCCTCAGTCTACTAAAAATGGAGCTACCATATGAACCAGCAATTCCACTCATATGGATTCACCCAAAGGACACAAAAACACTGATTCAAAAGAATACCTGTACCCCTATGTTTATTGCAGCACTATTTATAATTGGTATGACCTGGAAACAAACCACATGCCCAAAAATAGATGACTGGATCAAGAAGATGTGGGACATATACATAATGAAATACTATTCAGCAATCAAAAAAGATAGAGTCATTTGTAGAAATATGGATGGAGCTAGAAGGGATTATGCTCAGTGAAATAAGTTAGAAGGCAAAAGAAAAATATCAATGTGCCTCGTTGGTGGCACAGCGAGTTGAGTGCCACACTGTGAAGCATGCGTGGCACAGCAACATGAGTTCAATCCCCACCAGGTAGGGGATCACATGGTGCAGCAGACCTCTCCTATCTCACCCACTGCTCCCCTCAGCAGTGTATTTCAGTCCATCCGCCTGTTCTGCTCCCCACCCTGTCTCTGGTGAATCCTCTCACCTCCTGAGACTCTGGCCTGTACCCCAGCTCTTGTATGTGTAAATAAATAAATCTTAAAAAAAGAAAAAGAAAAATATTGGATGGTTTCATTTTCAAGAAGAATATAAAGGAACCAAAAAAGGGATCAGGGAAAAGAACAATAACATAAAAAAAATTACAACACAACAAAATGACAAAGCCCAATCAGGCACTTGTGTATGGTGGGGGAGAGGGACTGGGATGAAGGCAGAAACAGCACAGGGACTGTAGTGATGGTGCACTAGTGAAATTGTGGGGAGAATTCCATATATATATAAATAACTCTCCAGCTCCTAACACTGCTCCCCCTTCTCCAGCCCCGCTACTCTTCTCCACTTTAACAAACTGAAATTGCAACGATGTTCATTACTGTATTTCTGTTCACTTTTTAAGATTTATTTATTTATGCATATAAGAACTGGGGTACAGACCAGAGGTAAGGGGGTTGAGGGGATTCACCAGAGACAGAGCTGGGAACAGAACAGGCAGATCAACAGAAATATACTGCCGAGGGCAGCAGCAGGCACAGCAGGAGAGGTCTACCATCCCATGTGGATCACTTCCTTGGCTGGCAGCAGGGATCGAACTCGTGCTGCAGTGACTGCTGTCTGCTTCATAGTGCGTTGCTTAACCCACTGCACCACCAGGAAGGTCATCTGTTCACTCTTATTGTTTAGTCTCGTGAGGACAGGAATCTTAGCTGTCTACTTCACTCTTTAACCTTGTAGCTTCTGGGGTTACTTAGTAGATGAAAGAAAGAAGGGAAGTAGGAGGGGGGAAAAGAGGGAGATCAGGAATTGTCTGGGACAAAAATTCATAAAGTCTACTAGAGAAACAGGTCACATTCCTTTCTATGTTCCACTGACTATTTTTTGATGAGTATTTTCATCTACTTATATAATTCTTTTTATATTTTTTACGTGGGATTGTCTGAATTATTGAACAGAAAATTTTATTTCCTAGAATTTTCACCCAAAAAAGATTAAAAATATCAAAATATTGATACAATGGTATACAGAATTCATAGTTTTCAAAAAAAGAACATCAAAAATATTATTGCTACAAGTGTGGTATGGTAGAGCAGATATTCCAGTTGAAAGCATACGAACATTTCTCATTACTTTCACTATTACTTATGCAGCATTAATCTTGTAAATCATAGTACTCATTGACATTATGTTTTCACCTGTAGTAAATGCTGGCAAATAATGCAAAGTTTAAAAGTCTGGGAAATATAACCCATTTACATCTTAAAATAATAATTTCATACTTGAGATTTCTTTATCAGTGATTTCTTTATCTTGCATAACAAGATTCCTCTGGGCCCACCTTTCCCTCATCTCTGAAAGAAAAGGGTGGGGCTAAATGACCACAAGGCCCTTGCCTGCTCAGTCCCATCTCATTTCTATGATTTCCAGTAATTATTGACAGACTCCTCCTAAAGCACCCTGAAGTGTTGCCTGGAAGGTGTCCAGAAAAGGTAGCTAGAACTCATATATGGCATATGGTCCCTGAGGACTTCCAATAGGGAGGGTATCTCCAGCACTGGTCTGGAGGAGTTTTAGTAGAAAGAGCGAAGGTAAAGATCACTGAGAGGGTAGCTGACCAGCCAGGTGAGTGGTAACGTTCAAAGCTGGGTGGGAAGAACATGCAAAGGAGACAAGAGGTATTTCAAAAGAGGAATGCAGACACATTTCCTATATTCTGGAAAGGAGGAGTGCAAAGTGCTTCTGAGGAACTTTGGTTTGTTGCTGAGAACCTCTGAATACACCTCCTAGAATGCAGTGATTCATTATGGAAACAGGATACTGTTTAGGGATACTAGAAACATAAAACCAAGGTAAAAAGGAAAATATATAAGCCTGTTTTAATGATACCATTATATTTTTGACTGCACTATTTAGTCACTCTAACAATTTTTCATTTAAATTTTTTTCAAAATGGATTTATTAACTTTTTAAAAATTTATATATATTTGACACCAATTGTAATCCCCATGTATTCCCCATCACTATATCACCAGTGCACCATCACCTCAGTCCCCTGTGCTCCCATCTGCCCTCAACCCTCCCCTCTTCCTTCCCCACCAAGTGTCCCCAATTTGTCCTTGTCTTTTCATTTTTGGTTTTTGTGTCCTTCTTGTTGTTATTATTATTATTGTTCTTACTCCTCTCCTTGATCCTTATTTCGTTCCCTTATGTTCCTCCTAGGGGAGGAACCATCTGGTATTTTTCTTTTGCCTTCTGACTTACTTCACTGAGCATAATCCCCTCCAGATCCATCCATGTTCGCATGAATGTGTCTAGTTTTTCATTTCTGATTGCTGAGTAGTATTCCATCGTGTATATGTACCCCAGCTTCCCGATCCACTCATCTGTTTTTGGGCATTTAGGTTGTTCCCAGGTCTTACCTATTGTGAAGAGTGCTGCTTTATAAACATCGGGGTGCAGGTATTCTTTTGAATCAGTGTTTTTGTGTCTTTTGGGTATATTCCTAGGAGTGGGATTGCTGGATCCTATGGAAGTTCCATTCTGAGTAGATTGAGGAACTGCCATACTGCTTTCCATCATGGTTGGACCAGCTTGCATTCCCACCAGCAGTGTAAGAGAGAATGCTGGCGAGGATGTGGAGAAAAAGGAACTCTCAAAATGGATTTTAAACTTAAAATTTGAAGCAATAAAAATCAGTTAACAGTACTTTGGAGCAATTAAAATCTTTTGGGTCAATGAGGAATGATAACATAAAACACCAGTTACTGCTTTTTTATTGATGACAGTTAAAAATGGAAAAATCCTACTATAAAGTAATATGACTATTTACTCGTAACTCAAGAATATTTTTTAAAACCAATAATGAAAATAGGCTAAGTACTGAATACTTCTTCATAATTCACAGAACCTGTTATAAAAGACTGATTATCATCTATTGATAATTTTGTAAAGTCAGTTAATGGAGGCTTTAGCATTTTAATTATTATGTTGAAAAACAATACCAATTTATTGCTGTTAATTTGAAATAAACTCACCATGTCTTTTTATTCATTGTAAGCTCCATTATCATGCGCCTAAAAATAATCAAAACAGCTTTACAAGCATCAACTTGTTCTTTCAAGAGCACAGGAACTTCAGCACAAGGTTCCAGCAAAAAGACGTTTGCAGCATTTGTCAAAAATACCTTGAAATCAACAAATTTTACATTAGAAAACATATAAATCTGAAAAAAATTGCTTAAATAAAAATTTAATTATCTTAACTGACTTATTTAAATGAATGTAGTAGCAATACATTTTATATGAGATTTCTTTTAGTTTACCTCTTAGAATCACTTAAAATATGCCTAAAATACCTTTCTTAGGAAAAAAAAACACTATTACATATTAATAACACAATGTAGCAAACTTTATGTGTCAGAAGAGTTACGGAAGACCTTTCTTCACATCTTATCAAAAAAAGGAAGAATGGGGAAAAAATTAACAGGATCACTGCTTCTGGATGAGAAACCTTGGGATGATGGGCAAAGGAGGCCAAGACTACAGGGATGAAAAGAGGAAGCTTCGGTCAGCGTGGCTAGAAAAAAACTGCCTGATTCATACGGAATCCCCCAGCACACAGACGACATGCAGCGCAGCACTCAGCAGAGGGCGGGCCACGAGGAGCAGCGGCACGCCAAGAAATAGCCACAGCATCGTGGGAGACACTGCGCCTCTCCCAGGGCACATATTTTTAACATTTTTACGTAGTAGAAAACAGACCTAAAGTAAGTTTTTTTTTATAAAGATTTTATTTATTTAGGCATGCAAGAGCTGGGGTATACAACCAGAAGCACCGGGGAGTGAGAGGATTCACCAGAGACAGAGCGGGGAGCAGAACAGGCAGATCAAGGGAAGTACACTGCTGAGGGGAGCAGCGGGCGAGACAGGAGAGGTCTGCTGCGCCGTGTGGGTCCCTCCCTGGCTGGGGATTGAACTCATATTGCAGTGGCTGTGGAAGCTCCACAGTGCAGTGCTCAACCCCTTGCACTACCAGGAAGGCCCCTAAAGTAAATTCTTAAGATAAAAATTAAAAATTTTAATTCAAAAGGACACCTGCACCCCTATGCTTATTGCAGCACAGTTTACAATAGATAAACTATGGAAACAACCCAAATGCCCAAAAATAGATGACAGGATCAAGAAGATGTGGTATATTTACACAATGGAGTATTACTCAGCAATCAAAAAGGATAAACTCATGCCACTCTCAGCAACATGGCTAGAGCTGGAAGGGGTTATGCTCAGTGAAATAAGCTAGAAAGACAAAGAAAAATATTGAATGCTTTCACTTATAGGAGGAATGTAGAGGATCCAAATAAGGGATTAGGGGAAAACAGTAACTACAATAAAGTAAAAATCAAAATCATCAGCCAAATATAGGAAGATGAGGGGGAAGGATCAGGAGGACAGGGGTGGGAAGAGCACAAGGGATTATGCTGGTGGTGCATGGGCGATTGGTGGTGGGAATTTCACGTGAAAATCATACATCATACAAATATGAAGGGTGGTGTAATAAACATATATAAAAAATAAAAGAAAATCTGATAATAAGTCAACTACTCTAAGCTCTAAGCTCTACCTCAGACCTTCAGGATACAAATTCACTTTCCTCTATTATCAGGGGTATCAGAAATAAAATTGTGGGAAGTGCTATCAGGGTATAAGTCACTGCTCAGGGGTACTAACATAAAATAACAATGCATTACCATTAAGATAAATGATACAAATGATCCCTCAATTTTGAGCATTCTAAATTTGCTCCATATATCTAGAAATAAAGTCTCTTTTATATTCAGCTGTACAAACTAAAAGTGTATGGGAACAGAGTTTCTCTGGCTCATTTGTGGGTGAAATCCATTATTATAACACTTTAAACAGGTGCACAGATAGGAAAAATTAAAATAACATACTCAAAAGTCAAGCGGGTGAACTAAAATGTTGACAGCCTTTAAGACTACCTTATGTAAGATTTAAAAGGCATCAAGTCCCAATTTTCTGGGAATAGTTATTAAGTAAGTGCTATAGTAGTAACAGATGATGACATGTACTAGTTATGAAGCATGTACTAGTCTTACAATGAGAAAGTAAGACATAACTTTGTGACTAACAAAGTGCAGCAGTTTTAATGACTGTTTCTAAAGGAATATCCCATAGATGATATGTCATAATACAGATCCTTTTAATCAATGAACTTCGTTTCTCAGTTTGAATTTAAAACTTGCATATTCCAAATAAAAGTGAGTCTTCATATATTATACTTCTTGGAATTTATCTTTTAAAAAATATCAAAATGCTAACTCCATGAAAGTTTCTTATATCATGTTAATATCGGTAAAAATAAATTAAACAAAATTAATGGGTCTAAGTTGTACTGGACAAGTGTCACATTAGAAGAGTATAATCTTATCAAATCTCCATTTCCACACTTTTCCCTACAGAATCAATTAAAGAATAAAGGCACTGGATACACTGAGAACAGAAACAGTTATTTAAACCCAAACTAATTTTTTTAACACTGTAACTATGACCATGTAGAAACCCTTTCACTTGGCTTATCCTCTCAGAAAACAAAGAACACTCTTCAAGCACAGCAAAATAATTGGCACATGCAGCCCCCACTGGCTGACTATGTGAGGGCTAATGATGGCACTCTGGAAATCCAACAGATGGAAGGAGGCTACTAAGGGACACAGGTCAGGGGATCCTGCAAGCATTTCTGTGTAAGGAGTATAAGTTGGATTTATGAGCTGTACCGAAGTTGTTTAAAGCTACTCAAGTAAAAATCATCTTAATTTTTTTACACTCATTTGAAATTATTTGCTGATTTTAAATAAAAAATGAGAAAATTGATGATAGTATATTAAATTGCTAACTAACTTCAAAAAAAAAGGATACCATGCTGAGGATCCTATCAAAAACAAGGACAGAAACAGTCACTGAAACTGGGTAGCATGCCTCCCAGGACTTGCTGTCTTCAGTCTCCACAAGTGACTTCTGTGTGGGAGGCCTAACTGGACACATCTACAAATGTGGAGATGGAGATAAGATGGGATAAGATAAGATGGGAACAGAGGAAAGAGTGACTCTGTGTTTTCATTTGTGCTCCTAACAACCTTCAAACTGAATGGGACTGAAAAAATAATTTTCCAATTTCCATCTCTGAGATAAATCCTGAGGTCTAGAGTGATTAATGAATGAGTCAAAGTTGTTCTCTCCAATCTTCCTATATGGTATCAGTTCTATTTAATATAGTCATTTAGATAAACATCTAAATATTGTGTGTTAATCATTCTTTATAAACACAGGCAATTTTTTAACAAATCCAAGATACATATAATAATCATCAAGCTTGGCTCGCAAATTAGAATCCAGAAAACCAGCTACCCATATATATTCAGAAGATATTTTTAAAATTTAAAAAAAAAAAGTTTAAATCTCATTCACTTCACTTTTACTGTATAATAGTCCTTCTCTTGACCAGAAAAGTCCTTTTCTTTGACTGAAAAAAAAAAATCTTTATAATCTAAATTGGGGAAATCATTAAAAAACTTAAAGTGAAAATTTAACAGCTACATATTGGCAGACAGTAAAAGATCAACAAATTTTACACAATGTTACCCCAGTAAACAAAATGTTCAAAATGACTCCAGCTGGAGCCTTCATGTCTCCCACCAGTCCCATACCTGCAGCATTGCCTGCACCCCAGCTCTCACATTCTTATTTTCCTCTTCTGTCACACATCCTCTGCTCACTGCACTCGTGAAAGAGTATGTTCGTCCCCAACTAGAAGAGCGCTTATGACCAAAACTTTCAGATGAAGTCTTCAGAAAATAACAATCAGTTAGTTAACAAGTGGAAAGAAACAACTATATATATTTAATTCCTTACACTCACCAGAATTCATAAGAATGTAAGCTCTAGGAGAAAAATCGCTTTCCATTTTGTTCACCATTCTATCTCCAGCACTTAAAATAGTGCTTATCAGTTAGCACTTAGTACGTACTAAAGAAATAAGTAATGTTCATTCAAGGGCTGAGGATGTAATTTAGACTTTCTGAATATGCAATAAATTGCATGGGCAACTTAACCTCAAGACCAGTTACTGAAATGAATTCTCCAAAGGTATGGAATTAATACAGGTATTTAAAACTGACAAGCTTTTTCTTACAAATATTTTAAAAATTGTTGGTAAATTTCTAAGACAAATAATCACTTTTAGAAATAATTTAACAGATTAAATTTCAAGATAGCGTATCAGAAATATATATATGACAAGCTTATTTTATGTTTCAGGAAAAAGACCACTTTGTTGTTTCGATGTGACCTTAAGTTCTGTCTGACACAGGCTAACAGGTCCATCATAATAGCATTCACTTTCCAAGGACACCACCCAGCCCTATAGTGAGGCTTAAGTGGAGCCAATATTCTATTTGCTATTAGGTTAGTTGTTTAAAATGTGTAACAACCCCACAACTCTCAGACACATGTCATCTAGTAAGAAAGTCTGCCCAAACATTCTAAATTTAGTTTTTCAAATGCTATTTATTTAAAAATGTCAACAATAGGGAGTAATAATTTTTAGTCTCACACAGAGATGTGTAAAATATGATGATTTTTAAAACAACATCCATGTGATAGCGAAGAACAGATCAAATGCACATATGGTTCTCATTCAATACTTAGGAGATGGTCAATGACCCTGACTAGGTCACAGAAACAGCCTCACTGATGCAAGGTCTTCACAGAACTCAGTGAAAAAGAGACTTGCCTGTTGGTGTCCACTGACCAGGACCTTGACTGCACAGACATACTTTCCTAAAAAGGTATAACTGCCAATTAAAGTAAGTAAAAAATATTACCTCCTTGCTATTAGTCTCTGAAAAACCTAATTTTTCAGCATCTTCTTGGGCAACATCTTTTTTATCTGGTTCCTCCATGAACACAGGTTTGTCCTGGAGGATCCACTTTCTGTACACTTGAACTACTTTTCTTGTTACAGCTATGTCACAGGAAGGCAACAGAAATGCCTAAAATGAAAAAAAGAGAAAACTCCCTTTAATTCTACACAAGTTTATATGACCAGAGAGCCACTGACCACACATTTCCAATGATTGTCACCCATTTCAGACCTTCCTTTGAAACAGTTTATGAACACTATACAGGGCCACATGTTTTTGTACACATCAAACTTATCTGAGGAAAAAAATGTCATAATTGGGCCAGAAAACATATTGTAATTTAAAAATAACTTTTGTGTTCTGATTAACTTTACCAGAAAAATAACCAAAATGCACACCTATACAGATACTTTAATTGGCTATATAAACAACACTAATTGCACAACTCAGGAATTTTCCCAATGAATCAGAAATATATTTTAAGTTGACAGACTTACTGACACAACCTAAACATTTCTGAACATTTCAGTCTCCATATCACTGATTAGGATTCAAACTTTATTATGGCATTAGGTAAAAGTTATAAACAATAATGCACAAATCTTAGAAGAACCATTTGATGAATTCTGACAAATATAGGTAACTATATAACCCAAATTTACTATAGAAGAAACCATGTAATCCTTCCCTCAGAAAGCAAATATAAATTCTTCTGGAGGAACATAAAATCATAGTAAAACCAAAATTATTTCTACAAACTGCTTGGTTAATGTGACATTAATTAACTCAGAAATATGAGAAATCAATATGAATAAAACCACAACAAAAAATCAACAATATTAAAAAAGGGGAAAAGCCTTATTTGAAGAAAGATAAAGAATTTTGCCAAAATTGACACAAAGTATCAACCCACAGATGTAAAGAATCAGGAAGAAACACAAGCAGGACAAGCACAAATTATATACAGTAAGACTGCCAAAAAAAAATCTTAAAAGATGTGAAATATATAAATTACATATATAATTAAAAAAATTATGTTGTCAGAGGAAAAAAGATATATCCTCCAAAGCAGCAACCACATGACCTAACATGGTTTCTCAAAAACAAAAAAAAAAAAACAAACGAACAAAAACCACTGGAAGCCAAAGAGAATGGAACAAAATATTCAAACTGCAGAACAAAAATAGCTGTAGAATTCAACATCCAGAAAGAATATTCTTCAAAATTAAAGCAAAATAATTACTTTCAGATAATAAAGTGAGACAATTTTTACCAAAAAGCTAGCCTAAGTAAAACACTAAAGTATTCTTTAGGGAGAAACTAAAACAATTCCAGTTCAGAGATACAGAAAGGAATAAAATGCAACAAAAAGGGTACTTAGTTGGAGAAATAAAATATATATGAATTAAAAGGATAAAACTGAACAAAATACAGTAGTTACAAAAGACAGACATATAAACATATACAA
Organism: Galemys pyrenaicus; assembly: GCA_019455555.1. Classification (NCBI taxonomy): domain Eukaryota; kingdom Metazoa; phylum Chordata; class Mammalia; order Eulipotyphla; family Talpidae; genus Galemys; species Galemys pyrenaicus. The sequence continues at coordinate 5,238,148 of JAGFMF010011428.1, forward strand.
TGTAGTTGTAATATGTATATATATAAAATACATATATTCATAATATAGAAAAACCAAACAAAGGATCAGAAAGAGACAACTTTAAAATGAACCCCTGAAAGCGAATCATAGATCTGTTACTTTCACAGATGAGGGATGAGAATGGGGGACCGTGGAAGGGGGCAGAACACAATGCACTATGGTGGAGGAATATAGGTACTTTAGTGACAGGAATGCCATGATGAATATACCTAGTGTTTTGCTAACCAAAACACTAGCAAGGATATAAAACAATTTATGATGGAGATGTTCATTTTTTTCTTTATATATGAGCAGCAGTTTAGCTTGGCATAATAATTTTAGGTCAGTCTTCCACCTGGGGGTGAGGGGAATATATATATATATATCTCACATCATTGTTCATTTTTGTACAATAATTATGCTTGTATGTTTTCTTTTCTCAGGTGTATTCCCCGTAAAATTCCCAACAATTCACGCATGAACCATGACCATAATACCTTGTGCCCTTCCCTCCTCTGCCGCCCTTCTCTTGTAGAACGTCTGATTTATGGTTGCCTGCTAATTTTAAGTTAAAACTTTTCTAAAACATACAAATCATAACAAGCAGGAAAAATTACAAGGGTTTCAGATATACAGTGCAGACTTTAGAATGACTGTTTAATGTGTTTAAAGAAATAAAAAAGACAAGCTTGAAAATGTTTGTTGGAAACAAGAAACTGTAACAGATGACAAAGCAGATTTGAATAGAAATAAAACTTCTAAAAAGACACCTAGAAACTCCTCTCAATAACAAAAGGAGGTAAGCCAAGAAGTCAATCAAAGCAAGTATTTTAGGACTCTGAACAGAAGGAGAAATTAATCTATCCAAATATAGACCCAAGACTAAACTCTGAACATGAGGATTCCAAAATGACTACAAATATAGATTTATAATATAATGAAATCAGATGAGGAGAGGAGGCTAAATTGAAAACACAAGGCTGCTAATTTCTTTGTATTTCACAAGGAGTCAGCAAATGCTATCTAAATTACAACATGTAATTTAAAAGTGACTTTAGTACCTTAATGTAATTATAATCTTATTATAGACAAATATTTTAGCAATTAATATTTCTCATCGCAAAAGAATATTTATTTGAATTGTAACAATTCCATCAGTTTCACTTTCCTTTTCATCTGCTAAATTCAAACAAAATAAATTTCAGAACTATTTATTAAAAATGCACTAAAGAATTAAAAATTAGGTCAAAATATAGGCAGAAGGCTAAAAAAACACTTCTCCAAAGAGGAAATGCAAATGGTCAACAGTTATATGAAAAAATGTTCAACATCCCCTAAAGGCAGGGAAGTACAAATCAAAACCACAATGAGATATCACCTTACACCACTTAATATGGCACATATTTTTTTAAAAATGTGTAACAACAAATATTGGTGAGGATGTGGAGAAAAAGGAACTCTTTTACACTGCTGGTAGGAATGCAAATTGGTCCAATCACTGTGGAAAGCTGTATGGAGATTTCCTCAAACTACTACCATATTTACCAGAGATTTTACTTATAGGAATCTACCCAAAGGACACAAAAACATCAATTCAAAAGGATATTTGCAAACCTATGTTTATTATAGCACTATTTATAAGCTATGGTAACGACCCAAATGCACCAAAATAGATGATTGGATCAAAAAGATGTGTACATATATGTAATGGGATACTATTCAGCCATCAAAAAGATAAACTCACAGCAACATGGGGATGGAGCTAGAAGCAATTATGCTCAGCAAAATAAATCAGAAGGAAAAAGAAAAATATTGGATGGTTTCATTTATAGGGCAAATATAGGGGAACCAAACAAGGAATTGGGAAAAAATAATAACAAAAGAAATTAATAGCTAACTAATATAATATATATAACTAATATAATAGCTAGCTAATTAAATCAGAGACATTTTGTAGGGGAGAGGAATCAGATCAGGGGATGAGAGAGCACAAGGGATTATGGTGATGGTACACAGGGGAACTGGTGGTGGAAAGTCTATGGGAACTACACCCGAGAGGAAAAAGCAAACATTGTACAAAAATGAAGAATGCTTTCTTTTAGGTCCATATGATTGTATGCTTGTTTTCCAACCTTTTACTTTCAATCTGTGTTAATAGGTTGGATTCTGTTATATAATGCAGCCTGCAACCCTGTGATTTTAATTGATGAGTTTAATCCATTTACACTTAGGGCTAATATTGATAATTTAGAGTTAATAATATGGCATCTGTTTTTGCCATTTCATTTGTCTTTTTGTTATTTTTATTCCTTGTCTTATTTTGTTCTTAATCATTCCTCTGTTGGTTTTGGCTATAGGAATTCTTGTAGTATTTTTTGAAGTGGGGACTTAGTCATAATGAATTTCTGGAGCTTCTGTTTGTCTGCAAATGTCCTTATTTTTCCTTCATAGAGGAAGGAGAGCTTTGCTGGATAGAGTATTCTTGGTGGTTTGCATTAGTTGTCTTGGAGTTTGCTGAATACATCCCTCCACTCCTTTCTTGCCTATACTGTTTGTTCAGAGATGTCTGATGTCAGTCTGATTGATTTTTCCTTTATATGTTATTTGTTTTTTCCCTCTTGTCAGCTTCATTATTTTTTCCATGTCTTGGATTCTTGAGAGCTTTACTATTATGTGTCTACTTATATCATATAAAAGAGACTTCAAATTAAAAAAGGTAAAAAGGGACATATATGGTCACTACATTATGATTAAGGGGACAATAGATCAAGAAGACATAACACTCATCAACATATACTCACCAAATGAAGGAGCACCTAAATATATCAAATAAATATCATCTCTGAAAATAGACATTAAATACATATGTAGTAGGAGACTTCAACACACCACTCTCAACAATGGATCGATCAACAAGACAAAAGATAAGCAAAGACACTAAAGTTCTAACCAAAGACCTAGCCCTCATGGGCCTGATAGACATCTATAGAACACTGCACCCAAAAAAATCTGAGTACACCTTTTTTTTCAAGTGCAAATGGATCATTCTTCAGTATTGATCACATACTGGACACAAGACAAACACCAACAGATACACTAAGATTGAAATCATCTTCTCTGACCCTGAAGTCATCAAGCTAGAAATAAACCATGAAAAGAAGCCAAGGAAACCTTAACCTCATGGAGACTGAAACCCACTCTACTGGAGGACCGCTGGATCAATGAGGAAATCAAGGAAGAAATTTAAAAAATACCTTGAGAAGAATGATAATGAGGACACAACTCTCTAGAACATCTGGGACACAACAGAAGCAGTTATAAGAGGAAAATGTATAGCAATATAGGCTCACATCAAGAAACAAGAAAGAACTCAAAGAAATAACCTAATCCCCACTTTAAAGAACTGGAAAAAGAACAACAACAAAAAACTCCAAAAGCCAGTAGAAGAAAGGAAATAATAAAAATAAAAGTGAAAATAAATTAAGAAAACAATCCAAAAAGATCAATAAAACCAAAAGTTGGTTCTTTGAAAAAATAAAACAGACAAATCTCTAGTCAGGCTGACAAAGAAAAAGACAAGAGAAAACTCAAATAGCATCACAAATGAAAGAGGAGAAATCACAACAGACACAGCAGAAATCAAAAGAATAATCAGAGACTACTATGAACAGTTATATGCAAACAAGTTCAACATCTAGAAGAGATGGATAAATTCCTACAACTATACAATAATCCAAAACTAGATAAAGAAGAACTAGAACACCTAAACATACCAATTACAAGCAGTGAAACTGAAAGAGTAATCAAAACCCTGCCCCAAAATAAAAGCCCAGGACCAGGTGGCTTTACAAATGAATTCTACAAAAAATTCATAAATGAATTTGTACCTATCCTACACAGACTCTTCCAAAAAATAGAAAAGGAAGGGATATTACCAAACACGTTTTATGAAGTCAATATTACACTAATACCAAAATCAAACAAGGACACACACAAAAAGAAAACTATAGGCCAATCTCTAATGAACACTGATGCAAAAATCCTCAATAAGATGCTAGCCAACAGAATCCAACAATGCATCAAAAAGATAATTCACCATGGCCAAATAGGACTTATTCCAGGGACACAAGGATAGTTTAATATCTGAAAATCAATTAATGTAGTCCAACACCTCAATAAAAAGAAAAATAAAAACCATATGGTCATATCAATAGATGCTGAGAAAGCATTTCACAAAGTTCAATATCCATTTATGATAAAGGTACTCGAAATTTTTATGATAGAAGGAACATACCTTAACATAGTAAAGGCCATATATGACAAGCCCACAGTCTATATCATTCTCAATACTGAAAAAATGAAGGCCTTTCCCTTAAGATCTGGAATAAGAAAAGGATGTCCACTCTCACTACTGCTTTTCAATATAATACTGGAAGTCCTAGTCAGAGCAATAAGACAAAAAAATATATGTATATACAAGGAATCCAAATAGAAAAAAAAAAGTTAAACTATCACTATTTGCAGATGACATGATAATATAATTTGAGAACCCTAAAAACTCCACAGAAAAATTAATCAAAATAATCAACCAGTTTAGTAAAGAAGCAGGATAAAAAATCAACGCACAAAAGTCAGTAGCCTTCTTACATGCAAACTGTCAACCTGAAGAAGAAGAAGAAATTAAAAAAAAAACATCACTTTTATAATTGGAACAAACAAAAAAATACATGGGAATAAATCTAACAAAAGAGGTGAAAGACCTATACAATAAAACTATAAAACATTGTTAAAAGAAATAGAAGAAGACACAAAGAAATGGAAAGGTATCCCCTGCACATGGATTGGAAGAATTAACATTATCCTACCAATAGCAATTTACAGATTCAGTGCTGTTCCAATAAAAAATTCCAGTAACATTCTTCAAAGAAATACAACTAATACTGATGAAATTCATATGGAGACACCAAAAACCCTCAAATAATCAAAGCCCTCCTGATTAAAAAGAAGGGAAATTTGAGGCTTCAAACTGTACTACAAAACCATAATAATTAAAACTGCATGGTACTAGAGTAAAGATAGACACACAGATCAATGGAATCAAATAGAAAATCCAGAAATAAACCCACAGACTATGGACAACTCATATTTGACAAAGGGGAAAAAATATGCAATGGAACAAAGACAGTTTGCAAAAGAATGAAGCTAAACTATTACCTTTCATCATGCACAAAAACCAAATCAAAATGGATCAAAGAATTAGACGTAAGACCAGAAACCATAAAATATATAGAAGAATATACAGGCAAAGCATTATATGACATACATCTCAGCAACATCTTTAAAGACACATCACCTAAAGCAAAACAAGTGAAGGAAAAGATAAATATCTGGGACTACATCAAATTAAAGAGCTTCTGTTCAGCAAAAAGACACTACCTAAAACAGAGAGATACTTTGTGATTGGGAAAAAAAATTTGCATTCCATGCTACTGATAAGGGATTGATCACAGTGATATACAAAGAACTCACCTGACCCAACAAAAACTAATTAAACAATCCAGTCAAAAAATGGGCAGAAGAACTTAAAAGACACTTCTCCAAAGAGGAAATGCAAATGAACAACAGGCATATAAAAAAAAATGTTCAACATTCCTCATAATCAAGGAAATGCAAATTAAAACCACCAAGAGATACCACCTAACACCAGTAAGAATGGTACATATTAAAAAAACTAGCAACAACAAATGTTGATTAGGATGTGGTGAAAAAGGAACTCCTACACTGCTGGTGGGAATGCAGACTAGTCCAACCTCCATGGAAAGCTGTGTGGAGGTTCCTCAGTCTGTTAAAAATGGAGCCTTCACATGACCCAGCAATCCAACTCATAGGGATTCACCCAAAGGACACAAAAACACTGATTCAAAAGAATACACGCACCCTATGTCTATTACAGCATTATTTACAATAGGTAAGACTTGGAATCAACCCAAATGCCCAAAAATAGATGACTGGATCAAAAAAATGTGGTATATATACAGAATGGAATATTATTCAGCAACAACAAAAAAAGATAGAGACATTTGTAGAAACATGAATGGAGCTTGAAGGAATTATGCTCAATGAAATAAGTCAGAAGGAAAAAGAAAAATACCAAATGGTCTCCTCTATAGAGGATCAAGGAAAAAATTAAATAATAACAACAACAAAAAATGACAACAAGACAAAACAAAAATTAACAGACAGTTACAAAACTGAGGCATTCTGCAGAGAAGAGGGCGGGGTTGGGATCAAGGCGGGGATGGGAAGAGCACAGGGACTATGGTGACAATTCTCAGGTGGATCAGTGGTGGAAATTCTATGGGGACTACACCCAAGAAAGAAAGCAAATATTAAAAGAAAAAATAAAAGGAAAATAAATTTTTAAAAATGAACAATGATGTAAAATACATATAAATAAATAAACTATATTATAAAAAATTCAAAAACCATGAAGGAAAAATTATTTTAAATATTATGATTTAAACACAGAATTAAAGATTCCATCATAACATTAGGGGACTGTTTTCAGTCCCCTATTCCCACCCTAGCACTTCTATATACTTACCTTTCTTTTTTTTTAAGGCTTATTTATTTATGCATACAAGAACTACGGTACAGGTCAGAGGTGAGGCGGGGTGAGAGGCTTCTCCAGGGAAAGAGTGGTGAACAGAACAGGCAGATTGACTGAGGTACACTGCTAAGGGGAGCAGTAGATGAGGCAGGAGAGGTCTGCTGCGCCATATGGGTCACCTCCCTGGCTGGGTATTGAACTTGCGCTGCTGTGGCTGCAGATGCTTCACAGAGGGTGCTCAACCCCCTGCGCCACCAGGGAGGCCCCTATATACCTACCTTTCCCCCTCCCTTAACCTGAGTAAACCTCTATCTGGTTTTGCCTTTACCTGTTTCTGTCTGCCTGCTTATCCATCTACACCTGCTTATCAAATTCTAATTCTGTCTAAAAACTATCCACCCATGCAGCTATCCTTCCTGTTTATTTCCGTCTCTTCTAGCTTGCCTATTATTTGCGTGACTACACCTGTCTATCAATTTATTCATGCCTATCAGCTCAGTAAAAACGTCCCTGTCTGTGAGTTTGCCAACCTGCTTTTTGTTTGTTTACATACTGTCTTACCATCTCCTTTCTGCTGCCTCTCATAGCCTTCCAGCTCGCAAGGCCAGCTGCCACATGGACACATAGAATACCTAGAATGATGCTCTTCTAACATTAATAGTTGTTTACTAAGATGGCAGTGCTCGCGTGCCTTGCTCTTGCTTTCTCCTTTAAATTACAGTCTCTATTAAACTAATAAATGTTATCTTATTTTTTAAAAAAAAGTTGTTATTTAAAGTAAAACCTAATGTTCCTTTAGAGCATTGCATCAAACTTCACATATCATTAAAAAAGACATTTTTAGTACACATTGGTATATATAGAATGCACATAAATAAATCAGAAGTTACACAAAGAAATATAATCCTTGCCACATTACTGCACTGTGAAATGCTTTTATTACATTTTTATTAAATACTAGTTTTGACCTAAAAATGGTCACAGTAGACAGCCTGAAAAACACAATTTAGAAGGAAGTTTCCAGTGGAAAGAGCAGGGACCAGAATTGCAATGTCCACAGCACTCTCCCACCACCTACCCTACCTACCGAAGGGAGCAGTTGACTAAGGTTTTCCTCAACTTTGACAAATCTTGTCTTCTTTCAATTCACTAAACCATCTGAAGCGAATGACCCATCATCAGCATTTATTCCCTGGACATTTAATGTCTGCTGTCTCGCACTGTTTCCTGGTGCACACACACACACATCCTATTTCCCCACTGAGAATGTGCAAGTTTTGAATGTATGTTTTAAAATTTAATAATCTTTAGGTTTAAACAGTCTTTGAATAATTTAAAACTGAAAAATAAATTATTATTTAAATCATATTTTGTCTTCCATAAAAGAAAAATGTATCATTGACAAGAGAGATCAATGGAAAGCAATGCTAAAACCCACGCCCCTTTCCAAAATGTTTCTATTTCAGCATTTAAACAATACCCAACACTTACATTTTAATTTTCATATACATGCTTTCAAATTAATTTAATGTGTTTTTGAGCTTCATGATATAAAGATGTTGCATAACTATAGTCATAAACAGTCCAGTTACTTCTATGGCCCACTACTGTAAAACTGAATTTAGGTTGGAATTAGGCTATTTAGACTGAATTTAGAGCACTCTATTATCAGGGTGGCACACATAATGGAGGCAGATAGAACTGTGTGTATAATAAATTAACATACACTTGGTTGTTCGAAGAGTCACTAAGATTAAAGAATTAAAAGTGATTTAAAAATGGCAATTTTGGTAAGCTTATTTATGGTTCCACCATGCAATCTAACCAAAGTGTTAAGTTAAACCACATTAATTTAGTATCTCTTACACAAAATTTAAAAGTTCTGTAAGGTACATAGTCTGATATTAAGCATTTGTGTCTGAGAGGTTAAAGCACTACTCTATGTAGGTCAGGGCCCATAAACTGATTTACAGTCCAAATCCAGACTGCCAATTGAATTTTGTAAATATAGTGTTATGGGAGAGCAATAGTGTGTTTATTACATATTGTCTATGGTTGCCTTCTCACTATAAAGGCATAGTTAAGCAAATGAGAAAGAACTATATTACTATTTGGCATGTTACTGTAATTAAATTCAAATAAGATTGTTTCCAAGTGCCTCCCATATGTACAACAGGAGTATGACTACAGCAACATTGATGGAGGGACTAGGGATAATCTTTAAATCATGGACTACTGATGAAAGAAGACAGTTTTGGTAACATGTCTATATTTTTAGATTAGAAAGGAATGACTTAGGAAGCATGGGGCTCCACAGTGGTGTATGGAGTTCCAGGAGTAAGCTTCTAAAAATGAAAAGTGGAAGAAACTGAAAAAGAGGAAGAAACTGAAAAAGTATTCTACATGACTCCAGTGACTATCACTCGGGGAGAAAGAAGGGAGTCCAAGGGGTTTACAGTAAGGTGCACACAAGAAAACAGTCCCATTAAAGAAGCAGTCAAGTCAGTTATGAGAACTACCCCTGAGGGGAGAAATAAAATACTGTACGAAAATGAACAACAATGTAAGGACATTAAAAATTTAATAAACAAACAAACTAGTGAAAAAAAGCAGTCAAGTCAGCAGGAGAAGGTAATGTTAAGGGGTAAGTGGACTAAGCTGCAACCTGTTATCATTAAGGTACCACAGGAATGTCAGATGATAGAAGAAGTTGGCATTTTAAAAGGCAAATGTGGAATTCAGGTCTGGACAAGAGACTTCATTGGGAATCCAGTGCTACAGTAATTGTTGGCAATGGACAAGCAGTTGATGACCCCCAAGAAGACAAAATTTTCTCAATTTCATGAACTTATAACACACATACACAGACACACTAACCTGGCGAAAAACTTCATTCACAAAATTGACATAACCTCGTGTTGACAAGAGAATCCGCTGCACCATTTCATAGACGCTTCGGTGCTCTTCTTCAATGCTACAAAGGCTGGAATTGCTGAGTCTTCGGTCAGACAAGGTGCTGCTGTTAGAATGGTTTTTGTCCTGCTCCACAGGTCCACTACCATCCAGCTCTGGTGCCCTCTCTTGCCCCGAGCCACCACCAACCGTCTGGAAGAAAGTTTTCACCACCTCTCAGTGATCTCTTCAACATTCAAGAATACCTTGCAAAACTAAAGAGTGTCCTTATTAAAGAACACTGGGTATGATCACTTGACAGCAAGCTGAAGGACAGCACTGTTCAAGGTACAGGGGCTTCAAGACCTATGCTTACAATTTTGTAATTCACCAAGAAGCCCCACTCCCTCCAACTGAGTTATCTTACTAGGAAATACTAGAACTATGCTCTATAGTCAAAGACTATGGGTGTTTTGCTGATGGTGTGGCAACATACAACTGAAGTGGTCTGAACTTACACCCCAAATCTCTCACACACACATATATTTATATATATATTTTATACATATACATTTATTAAGGTAATAGTGATTCACAACACTATATATAAATATATATTTATACATAAATATATATAAATATATACATATATAAATATGTATATAAATATATATATGTATATATAATTTATATATGTATAAAAATATATATGTACATATATATTTATAGTGTTGTGAATCAATATTACCTTAATAAAAATAACTCAATTTGTAAAACTATTCAATTATTGTAGGGAAGCAGGTTACAAAACTTTATCAACCTAGAAGTTTTATTTTATATTTGTAAAAATCACAGAATAAACTAAGGTATAATAAGTTTACATTATCACATTTGATTTCTATACTTCAGCACTTACTCTATGGTCACAAAGTTTTGAAAATTCAGTGGATTTTTTTACAGCCACAATGTTAGGAAGCATCATTCGATTCATAAAACTAAGTAACACCTTTGTGGAAAAGTACCAAGATCTTCAAAGAGCATTTTATGAAAAGAACCTTAAGCTGAGTTTTATATTCAGAATCTCAGATTCAACTTCAGTAAAATATTTATAAAACTATAAATATTTACAAGCCTTTAGAAGCACAAAGAAATAAAATAATTCATGCAATGACTTAGAAGTTTAACATTGATTTCTGCTTATAATTCCCCATGGAATTAAATGTTTCCTCCAAACAAAATGTATGTGTAATTTTGCTTCATCTTCATAAATTCAACTATTATTCTTTTAAGTGTCAAAATATATAAACAAATACATCTAAATTCTACCCACTGTGACTATTTTTTGCAAGAAATGATAATATTGGAGCAATACAAGATAGTAATTTCAGTAGCAAAGTTGATAGCCAAATAGTAATCTCTAGGGAAAATTAATAGAAGATTATATTTTAAAAAAATGTTTCTCTTTATGCTTTAACATTTGAGTCTGTGTGGCTCACCAAAGACACTGTCAAACTGTGAGACAAGCTACCTATAGAAATTATTTCATCATTTTGATGGATCAACTATCTTACATAGGAAAAATTTTTACTTATTTTTACTTTTTTATTTGAGTCTTCAGTAGGAATGATCTAAGGATGAGATGAAAATGGTACAAATTAAAGGGACCCAATATCAGTGTCATAAGACATTTCCACCTATAAATTATTTAATTCATGTCAATTTTGTTGGGTGTATATATTCTGAGTGCTACATATAATATATATAAGCAATATATATGTAATTTATGTAAAACACAGAAGTTAAATTAGGTCTAATGTCTCATGCATTTTAACATCCATGACACTTTGACCAATAATTCCCATATTGCCCACAGGTCCAAACAGGAAAAAAAAAATGTACATAAGCAGCACTTTAAAAATGATCACCACATTGGGCCTCCCTGGTGGCGCAGTGGGTTAAGCAACGCACTATGAAGCAAACCGCAGCCACTGCAGCACGAGCTCGATCCCTGCCACCGGCCAGGGAGGGGACCCACATGGCGCAGCAGACCTCTCCTGCTGTGCCCGCTGCTCCCCTCAGCAGTGTACTTCTGTTGATCTGCCTGTTCTGCTCCTCACTCTCTGTGGTGAATCCTCTCACTCCCTCACACTTCTGGCCTGTACCCCAGTGCTTGTATGCATAAATAAATGAATCTTTTAAAAAAAAATGATTACCACATTGGCTACTCCTTCCAAAAAGAGGTGATGTCTAAGTACTATCCATTTGACACACATGAACTGTGTGACTGAGTTAACCAACAGAACAGTGGGAAAGAACTGTGCCAGTTTCGGGTCTAGGACAAGAGGTTGACCATTATACCACTTCTCATCTAAGGGAGTATTTGCTTGTGGAGCTCTAAGCAACTAAAGAAGAAATCCAACTCCCCTGGTAGAGATACTACCTGGAAAAGGAGGCCAACTGAGCACAGTACAAGTGTCCCACTCCCTGCAAGTAGGAGGGAAGTGTGAATGAAGTGGTCTTGGATACACCAGACCCACAAGTCAACAGGTGAATAAACAGCACCTACTGAACTTGGTTAAGTCCACATGAAGCACTAGAATTACTCAACCAAATACTGACCAATTCCACACCCAAAGAGTAAAATATGTAATCTGATGAAAAGGTTGCTATTTAAGACCACTAAATATTGAGGTTGTGTGCAGCACAATATAGATAACTGAAACAATGCCATAAAATATTATGTTTAAGGGACCCAAGTCATTTTAAGAAAATGAACTATTATCCAAATAGAAAAGAATGGTAGCAAAGATGGATTTCCATCAGAGATAAAAAGAAAACTAGTTCTCTTAATAAATGCTTTTCTTAGCTTCCTCTAATCTACACTCCCTCCATAAAGGCCAATTCCAAAAACATTTATGTTTTGACAGACATTTTGAATTATAATAGTGATATGTAAAAGAAACTGATAATCCAAATATACTCATCACTTGTCTCTTTCACGAAGACTAACACGAAGAGCGTGAATAATCAACCACAGAGACAAGTCCATTTTCCACCCACTACAATCAAGCTGGAATTCTCAACTATTATTTAGTATTAGTTGATTCCAGTGGTAAATACAAAGATGAGTTTTACTTCTCTGGCATATGATGAAGCTTTAATCAGTGAAACAGACATATCTGCTTAGACCAAGCCTGTGATGCCAAGGTTCAGGAAATTGCATGATACAGGCTGCCACTTAATTCTTCCTCTTAACCCTCCCTTCTACTCTAGTTTCCTCTCAACAAACCATTCATACTGAGACTTGCTCCCTCTCAGGGTCAGGCTAAATGAGGACACCCACTCTCAAAGCAAGTGTGAAACAACAGGATGCAGCTGCCTTTTATTGGTAATGCCTAAAGTCCCTCAGTTTCCCTTACATGGCTGGGGACCGCCTACCTTTGCTTTCATTGAATTTAAGAAAGAAGAGAGTATTAGAGTAGTGGTTAACAAATGAGTCTGTACAATATATGCTCTCTTGTAGGTTTGTCATTTTTTTTGCGATTCACTTTTTCTAACTGCTCATCCCGTGACTTAGAATGATTTCAGGAAATCCACAGCTCAAGAGTCATTACAGAAAAAGCTGGGATGATCACTTTTACCAATCAGAATTGGTAAAAGTGGTGCTTCAATAATGTAACTAAAGAGTTATATAAAATAAATATGACTAACTTGATCAGACGTTCTTTTTTGGAATTTCCTTGACTTTCAATATTTAATGTGCATATAGAACTGGTTAAAAAACCTGTCATTGTAGAAATTTTAATATCACCTCTTTGCTTTCTCTAATGCATGCTGAAGCACTTGTCTCATATAAAAATTACTTATAATACTTGATTAAAATATTTTACAGGTGAAATCATTCAACAGGATGTTCGAATTTGAAAGGATTTACTATTGTGATAGCATATGGGATGTATGAGGACCTATATTTTTATTTCCCCACGTATGACAATAAACAAATATGTTAAATCAGTTTCTCCAAGAGGTAAGTAAACTAAGTCTAGAATATATACGAATACTTCCCTCCCTTGTGAAATATTATCAAAGATATTGCCTCTAGATTAAAAGGAAGTAAATTCATTTTGAGGAGAAAAAACACACAAAAACATCCTCATATGTAACCTTTAACATAAGAATAACATCAAAAGTGTGAACTCTATTTGGAAGCAACACTTAATATTTTTTATTTTTTTTTAATATTTTTTTTTAAAGATTTATTTATTTATGCATACAAGCACAGGGGTACAGGTCAGAAGTGTGGGGGGTGAGAGGATTCACCACAGAGAGCGGGGAGCAGAACAGGCAGATCAACTGAAGTACACTGCTGAGGGGAGCAGCGGGCACAGCAGGAGAGGTCTGCTGCACCATGTGGGTCCCCCTCCTGGCCTGCGTCAGGGATCGAACTCATGCTGCAGTGGCTGCGGTTTGCTTCATAGTGTGTTGCTTAACCCACTGCGCCACCAGGGAGGCCCAATATTTTTTATTAAAGCATTTTTACAAGAGCTGTGTATTCTTTGAAAAGAGATTTTGGATCACCTGTCTTAGACAATAATTATTCACGCGGACAAAATAAAGTCAAATTTTAAATTCCAAACAAAAACTTTCAAGAGACAAATGCAATTATATATGCTTTCATGCTTGCAATTCCACTTCAAAAATCTAATATTTGGTTGTATAAACTGCTACTTTTTCTCATATAAAATGTAAATGAAGAGTGGAACAAGGTAGATACATATGAGATGTGAAAGCAGGAGGCACAGGAGGGAATACAGGAGACATAATGACCCAGAGATGTCCTAATCCCAAAAATCTATGAATAGGTTACCGTCCACAGCAAAACAGACTTGTCAAATGTGATTAAATTAAGAATACTGAAGTGAGTAGATTATCCTGCACTAGCTGAGACCCTATATATAACCATTAGAATCCATAAGGAGGTAGGAGGCACAGACAACATGATGTAAAGATGGAAATAGAGAGAAAAGGTGAGGTGATGAAGGGTGACAAGCCAAGGAATGCAGGCTGCCTTTAAAGTCTGCATGAGGGGAGAAAATGGTTTCTTCTCCACAAGGAACACAGAACTGCTAATAACTTGATTTTAGTGGACTGAGATTGATATTGGACATCTGAGTTCCACAGGTGTTAAGATAACTTTGCCACTCAATTTGTGGCAAACAGAAACTAATATAACAACTTATGTGAGATCTATTAATAGTCTCTATCATGGCAGTGGCCATTTCTAGCCTTGGCAACTTGCAGGACATGGATGTGGTAGGAAAGGGCACAGATGACTGGCCGTCCAGTATTGATTCTTCCTCCCTAACTCCATCATTCTGTGTGTCTCTTCCCATGCAGCTCAGCTGACTGACCTGATATGGATCCCATACAGAAGGGGTATCTTCTGTTTTTAGAGAATCAAGTGACCCTCGTGAGCCTTTTAAACACCCAGTTTTAAACCAATTGGTTCCTTGTTATTGTTATAGGAGTGGACAGGTAACCAAAGCTTTTGCAGATAAAAGGGAAGGGTTTGTCTCTATATGTGAACAAGAAAAGTCATGTCCCAGCCACTGGCAACCATGTTATAAGCATCAGGGAATCTAAAGACACACATGTCAGAGATAAAAGGGTTGAGTACAGAACAGAAAACTGCAGACAATCAGAGAGCATAAATGAACCATATTCTCAGCCACCCTCCCTCTGAGCTTCTCTTTTGTTATATTATTTATGTTTAAGACAATTTGAATTTTCATGTTCTTTTTTTTAATTTTCCTGTGAGGATGATAAAATCATTCTAATTGATTTAGGAGGTCAAACCTAATTATACTAAGAAAGTCAGATAATAAACATGGGAGACACACATATATGAATAGTCAACTAGAGAAAAAAACAGATCCTTGAAGTAGGAGTTAATTTGCTGTTTTTCCTACTTCCCATCATCCAAATTTACTTGTTAAGAATAAAATGTATATTCATTTTATAAATACAAGTAATGATTTTCTGAAATTTAGATAACAGATGAGCTACGTCCTTTACATGAGAGGTTTTGAGTTGACTGAAAAACTATAGCAGATACAATGAAAAGTTTATCAAAGAGTGTAAATGAATTTCTTATATATAATTTTGTACAAATGTTGGTCTACGTGATGATTTATTTTTAGCTTTTATCTATCTGATGGGTGAATCTATTTCATCATGGTTCAAAACTTGTTTCCCTGACTGCTGGTGATATTGGGGCCATTTTTATTTCCTCTTCTGTGAATTGCTCTTTCTTTCCTTTGCCCATTCTCTATTGGGTTGTAACCACTCTTTATATAGTAGAGATATGAACTCTTCTAACGACCATAATGTTATTTTCACAGTCTTTTTCTTGGTTTGGCTTTACATTTTCTTTTGATATATAAATCTTTTCCTTTTTTTAAATAAATAAAGTCTAGCTACATTTCTTCTGTGGCATGGGACTCTACTTAAGGTGGTTTACCATTTCCCAGAGTTAAACATTCTCCTTGATTTTTTCCTATTCTTTATAATTTTGTTTTCTATGTTTAGACCTTAAATTGACCTGATATTTACTCATAAATTTTAATCAAAGAAAGAATCTAAGAGACAGAATGTCCTTCCAGCTTCCAAGCCTGCAAATAAAATATTCATTCCTTTGATGTAATCTTCAGTTTACTATATGGAAATCTGTATGATTTTTCCCTAATCCTTTAAAATCAATGTCTGTTTATGTCTGTTTCACTAATTCTTCCTGTTATTCAATGGCTCTTAAAGTCTAAAGCATGAACTTTTCCAATTTTCTTATTAGTGCGATTATTACTTTCATTATTTTTTCCATTTTACTCATAATATTTGCAAGATAGATCGAGACCTGTTTTCAGGACTTACCTAGTAATTTCTAATTTTCTCTCTTTGCATTTTGACTCTGTATCATACACTATTTCTTCAGAAAGCCAGTTTTGTTTTCAGCAGTGACCACCACCATTTTCAGTTACCTATTACATTTTTACATTAAGAAATTTAAGTTTTTTTTCTTTCAGCAAATGTTTCATTTTCTTATGGCAATCATACCTCCTTCAAGAAATCAAGTATCTCCTCTAGTTCTTCAGTCAATTCTCACAATGGGGCCATGTGCTCTGGACCTCAGTTTGGTGCCCCTCCAACAAGGTAGTAATTGCCCCTCAGGTAGACCATACTTTCTGTCCCAGTTTTGGGGACGTCAAAATAAAGCACATAAAATCAATCTTTGAGTAAATTGGTTGTTCTCTGACTTCCACAGTGATGGTGCTCTAACCAGTACAAAGTTCAGCACTCAGTGTTAAGAAAACCCTGTTTTTGTCTGACCAAGGTCAGCAAGAGATAAAAGGCACCACAAGGCCTATAGAAAACATCTTCACTGAAGACCTTGGAGAGAGGTAGTCTTCTCTTCCAGGGAGTCTGTCATGGTTCAACAACAACTCCAAAATCCTGAGTTGATGATCTAGATACTCCTTGCCTTGTCCCTTGGACTGCCTGCATGACTCCTCAGGACTTTCCAGTTCCTGAGGGTTGGTGAAGACAATAGAGGCCCCCTGGTCTCACTGGTACTTAAACAAAAGAAGGCAAAGGAGAGGGAGCCAGGAATTACATATAAGAATTATTTTTTCAGAATGCCTTCTTTACCCACCCCCCCAAGTTTACCTAGCCATGACAATGCCATAGAGAAAGTAAATACTTTTAACTCAGCTTCCTCCAAAACTGAGCACTACAAAGGATACTAATAAAACTGAGTCTCCAAAATAAAAACCTATGAGGACCAACAACACTAATAATCAATAACTCTGATACATGTTAGTGTGTGTTGTTACATAAGAATTAAGAGATAAAAAAGATGATGAATGACATACCTGTATGATTTTTGGCAATACATCAACTCCATTTTTAGTGTTCTGTGCTGCAGTTAGATACTTTTTTTCCAAAAAGAAAGTTACTATCCATTTAATAAAAACAACACGAGCTGCCATGTAAGGAATTTTTGTACTATAAATGTTTTCATTGTCGCGAGTTGTAGTAATGTACACTGGCTTTGGTCTGAAATGGGGTATATCTGGCAGAACAAAGAACACATGATCAGGTTAGCAAATCCCAACACTATGGAACGCCTACAACCACTCAGCTTCCAATTAGATAGACATACACTTGGTTGTTTGAAGAGTTATTAAGATTAAAGAATTAAAAGTGATTCAAAAATGGCAATTTTAATAAGCTTTTTATGGTTCCACCATGCAATCTAACCAAAGTGTTATAAATCTATACAAGACTAAGTTAGTGACTCTTTTTATGAAATTTGAGAAATTAACATGAGTGTATAGAACAGTATATAGATTATACAATGGTAAAACCACACAAATGCAATACATAGTTTAATCTTATTTTATGACTAGAACAAATATAAAAGCATGTATAGACATTTTTCATCATTCAGTGTTTTAACATCTAACACTACACTGATGAAATCCAACAAACTTTGGTTTTAATCCATTTCTCTTTAGATGAATCCAAAGAAACAATCACTTTAAGGTATT
This sequence comes from Galemys pyrenaicus, assembly GCA_019455555.1. Lineage (NCBI taxonomy): Eukaryota > Metazoa > Chordata > Mammalia > Eulipotyphla > Talpidae > Galemys > Galemys pyrenaicus. Next base: position 5,256,253 of record JAGFMF010011428.1, read on the forward strand.
TTATGTTTAACAGAAATCAGAAAGGCTTGTTTCATCTTTGAGGTATCAGATACTAACATTGCCAAAGAATTGAATTGCCAGAGAAATGAATCAGAAGTTCATTTCTCATTCTTTAAATTTTACAATCAATATTAAAACTATATAGTATTAGATTTGATATGTTACTTGCTGCCAGTCCAACTTTCTTGCCCATTTTTACTACCTGCAGTTACCTGCATGAGGCAGAAAAATTCTCCGCAAATGATTTTTAATCTAAGAATCTTAATAATATACCATGTTTTCTACAATGAATTTAGACTACTTACAACACAAAACTAAGTCTCAAAAATACATCCACACATATATAGCAAACAAAATACATGGTCCAAACCCCTAAAGGCCACACTTCCATCTTTCTAAATGTACGAAGCTTCAGCTACTCTGTCCTTGCCCTTGTATATACATGTATGCTCACATACAGACAACTAAATAGTTGTTTTTATTAGTAAAAATAGTGTCTCCCCCCCCTCTAATACTGTTCTTAATTTTTCATTTGAATTAATTTTATCTGTTCAAACAAAGAGAGAAGATTTGACCCCCTCCCTCCCTACACTAAGGATGCTTAAGCTCTGTGAGTCTTCATTACTCAAAGAGAAATAATTAAGAAGCTAAATTATAAACACCCACATTTCCTACCCCTCTAGAGCTTCCTGTTCCTAGATTGCCCAGTCACTCAAAAATTTGCTTCTGCATAAACAGCGGTCAGTGGTAACTGTAAGAGGGAATATTCAGTATAACAGAAAGGACATACTATGGGCAGCTGCAAGGTGGAACCTGGTGTGCCCAGCCACTGATCAAGATCACTGGGGTTACTAACCTCGCCACCCATAAGGAAAGACTTTAGGAAATTCAAACTTGTTTACATTAAAATATTTAAATATAAGTATGCAAAGATGATTATACATTTAAAATTATTTCTTTTAAAAAATGAGTACTATTTTTTAAATTGAGATATATTAAAATTGATAAATAACATTATACTAGTTTCAGAAGTACAACATAATGATACAATGTTTGTACTGGTTAATACTGTTCACATACCTAGTTTATAAAAAAATTTTTCTTCTTGTTAAAGACTTTCAAGATTTACATTACAAATTTCAAATATGAAACACAGTACTATTTTTAACTAAGTATTATAGATTATATTTCCATGATTTATTTCTTTTATAATTGGAAGTTTGCACCTTTTGACCACACCATTACACACACACACACACACACACACACACCTAGAGTGTTGTGGGGGAGGCTGTTTTCAAATTATTTCTCAGTGTAGGAAACATGGTTTCCCTTTATTATTTTTTTTAAAGATTTATTTATTTATGCATACAAGAGCTGGGGTGTGGGCCAGAGGTGCGGGAGGTGAGAGGATTCACCAGACAGATTGGGGAGCAGAACAGGCAGACTGAAACACGCTGCTGAGGGGAGCAGCGGGCGAGGCAGGAGAGGTCTGCTGCACCATGTGGGTCCCCTCCCTGGCCGGCAATAGGGATTGAACTTGTGCTGCAGTGGCTGCAGTTTGCTTCACAGTGCGTTGCTTAACCCACTGCACCACCAGGGAGGCCCCCCTTTATTATTTTAAACTGTGATACAGCTTAGTTGCACAAATAATATCACTTATTAGGAAGTGAAACCTCTTACAATAAAGTTATCATTAAAGATAAAAATGAAACAACAATTTTCCTTAACAATAAACAAAGATCACTTTGAAAGAGACAATACAACTTCCTGTGGACATCTTCTATCCAAGGTTCAATCAATACTTACCAAGTACAGGTTTGTAAATGTTTGTTAACTTAGTAAATGATGGAAATAAATGAGGAAGATAATACTTTCGAAACAATGTAAAAAGAAATTTGAAACCGGTATCTTGATTCTCTTTATTCTTCCACTCCAAGCTTGCAGCCTTTGAATAATATGTGAAAAGAAAACATGTGCATTTATATTTTAGGCAAATGCTCAGTAAACTAAATTGCTGTTAAATTATTAAAATCCCTGTCTTAAATTAAAACTTGTCACATAATTTTGACATGTAGAGAAATCCTATCTTAAAGCTCAAAAGGTGACAAAGTAAATACTTTAAAAATAGTATCTATTATAAAACAGCATTTTCATTAAGGATTGAAAAAAGTCATCCGAAATTTATCTCAGCAGTGACATGACAGACCATGAGGTAAGGAAGTAGACCTGGCAGAGATCAACATCTACTCAGTTTTGAAGAGGACAGAGACACTAGACTATACCTAGAAGAACTTAGGGGGAAAAAACATTCAGAAAGAAAAGTCAGTAGTTTTTTCCTACCCATATCGGTGTTCTGAAATACATATATAAAAAGCCATAGTAAATTATTTACTTAAATCATAAACTAATGATTTTGCTTCTGTATTGAGTTGGTAAACATAAGGGAAAGGAATACATACACTAAAGAAGACATGTTGATGGCATGGTCATTACATAAGCTTTTGATCAAATCTCCCTGCCTGCATGGCCTATGCCTGATACACCCTCAGCCTCCAGGATTACTCCCCTCTGACCCCATACACACAAACAATCTTGTCTTGCTAATCTACAGATCACAGGTAGGGAAAGTCTAAAGAGACGAAAATAGTTTAAAACACAGGTACATGAAATAGTACATATGCCTGGTCTTTGTTGCAGTGATCTAATAATTGCTCCATATTTAGAGACATATCACATTAAATCACCTCATAGAAAAAGGAAAAACAAAAAAAATGTGAATATACAGAAAAAAAAGGAAATTTTTCTCTTTCTTATTGAAAATAAGGCAACCACTAAATGACTATGATAGTTCTTACCTGAATAACCATATATTTCAATAGTATTTGAAGGAAAAAGCATGTTTGGTCCTCATGGATCTTTTCCCCTGATACAGCAGGCAAGAGTGGAGAGATTTCCTCTGGATATATCTTTGCTGCAGAGTAGAAATTGTAAGCTAGATTTTAAAAGTGGCCCCCATCAAAATACAACTACCCATACATTAGAACTGCTTACATGGGACTCCAAGCTAGCGTGCATGAAGGGCTTGGAGACATGGTCAGATGCCCACAAGGTCATCTTGCCCACTAGACCATTCTTTTATCTTTTAAATTTTGCTTCGGCCAGCCTAAGGTAGAATACTTGTCAATAATATATGCAGTAATAAATCAATGACTCTAAAAGACAAGTTCCTTGAAAACTCAAGGGACACAAATGGCTGCCATTACTGTTCCATGCAGCCACTCTGTCCTGTGTATACTGCACGAAGACATACACCTGACCAAAGAAGGTGGGTAAACAGATGAATGTCTACATGTATGAAACAATATGTGGATTGTGGATGAGAAAAATGCACATAAGTTTTGGATGATAATTCAAATCTTAACAGCCGCAAAAACACTTCAGACATACAATGTGTCTCTGTTTCCCACTATCTCCTCCTTTCCATTTCTGTTTCCAACCACTTCAGTAAATTTCTCCTGTTACAATTTCCCATAAACTATGCCTTTGATATCTTTAAATTCTATTGTTTGTAAGAATCTATTATGAATATGACAGTAGAATAACTCCTCTTCTAAATAATTCCCACTCAGAATCATCCTATGAAATCAAGATTTTTATTCAAGAAAAGGACAATAAATTTCTCAATGAAATTCAGTTTTGAGATCTGATGACATTACTCACCATCAGCTACACTAGGGCTAGGATTGATGAGTGTCTCCAGCGTACAGGGGCCTTTGGATGACATGATTGCAGGAAAACCCGGCACAAGGCAAGCAAAAATCAGCACCTGTTCTTCTGCACAGTTTGTTTGAAGTGCTTGAAGCCACAAGAGAAACAACCTGATTCCTTCACATCTTATCTAAAAACGAAAAATTAAGGCAATGAAATTAAAAACTTATATAAATTTGTAGAAGAGTATTGCAGCATAAGTTCTGAGAGAAGGAAAACTAGAAGTAAAAGATATTATTAAAGTACTATACCAACTTAGGTCAAATGGCAAAGATACTGAGATGCACTTTCTAGGGTGAAACAGCTGACCACTAATGGATTTAGAACTTTTGTTTCCCAAATCTTCATTTGTTAAATAAACCCCACTGTTGCTGCTACCCTGAGCCTGAGTGGTCTTGCAATTGAGCACATGGGTGACAACCCATAGACAGTGAACTGTTTCAAGTACTGTTTTAAAAGGAACTGGTCTATCCCTTCCTTTTCTGATAACCAGTCTTAAACAGTTAGTGTCCCACTTGTGGTTCCCTTACCTGTTCATAGCAGAATCAAAATGAGAAATCAGATGCCAAACTTTTAATCCCACTCCAATTTCTCCTAATATTATGTAAAATGTCCATCACAGCAAATTGTGGTATAAGAATCAGAACCCTAATAATATTTGTAATAGAATTTTTTTCATTAAAAATAAAAGCAATCTTGTTTTAAATATTTTTCAATATAAACTAATTTCATCACATTGGCATTAATAAGTGTTAGAGTAATGAAAAACACCACTGCATTTTAATCTAAATAAATACCTTAATAGAATTTCCAGTGTGTAGAAGCTTCTTTAAAGTTGAACCTGAAAGTTTAAAACAATGCATTAGAAACAGAATATAAGATCTATTTTCGAAAGATCAGTTTTAGAGAGAAAAAATTAATTATGTCAAAAAAAATGAAATTATTTTACAAATAAAAGGGAAGAGGTTGACCTTCAAAAGCAAACTAACATCTAAGAAGAGATATTTTTAAGATATGTGTGTGAAACTCTTCAGAATTCTTCTAAAATCATCAATATCATTAATACTAAACCAAATATCTATAGTGTGTTATGTGCAAATATTTCTTGCTATGCACAAAATGAATTGTTTTCATTCGTTAAAATTAAAATTATATAAAACTACTGCTCACAAAACAGTTTTACGGGGCCTCCCTGGAGGCACAGGGGTTAAGCACTGCACTATGAAGCATCACAGGCACTACAGCACGAGTTCCATCCCTGGCCAGGGAGGTGACTCACATGGTGCAGCAGACCTCTCCTGCCTTGTCCACTGCTCCCCTCAGCAGTGTATTTCAGTCAGTCATCCTGTTTTGTTCCCCACTCTGTCTTTGATGAATCCTCTCACACACACCCCATACCTCTGGCCTGTACCATAGTTCTTGTATACATAAATAAATCTTTAAAAAATAAAAAAAGAGTTTTACAAGACTATTTTTAGAAATATTCAGGATGGCCATATTTTTACAATATTCTTTCCTTGCCATGACAACCACACTTATGGGTGTAGTCCACCAATAAATCCTCTATCAGTGCTCTTGGTCACTGTCAAGGAGAGGGAATCAAGGTTTACTCAGAACTATACCAGTAAACTGCAGAAATGTTTGTGTGGCAGCCCAATGTCATTAGAAAAGTCTCTCTCTTATGAAGATGAAAAAATAGCATCTACTATTCTCTAAATGTGTTTGTGTTCTCCTATGGAGATGAGTTGGCAACCCTACCTAGTAACACACCAGACCTCTAAGTGGGATCTTAATCTCAGAAAAAGGTAGTAATATTTTCAAATGAAAATATACTGATGTATTTCACAAGAGAAATTTTATTCCCAAATTTATTTTTAAAAAATATTACATAGATCTTCAATGAAAAGTTTTGTGTATTACTTTTAAAAATGGATGCAAAATCACATTTGCTCCACCAGTGAATTTCAAAGTGATGTTCCATGAAGAAACAAAGCCAGTGTCTCAACAATTGCTATAGGTTATGTGTCTATATGGACAGATATATGAATGTCAGTTAAATGCATACATATTAAGAATACATTAGCCAGAACACAATCAGTGATATAACAGCTATAGTATTTATAACACCTAACACTGGGGCTCAGTGGAAACTCACCATTGTCATAACTAGGTTACAGCACTAAACCACTAAAGGTTCGTGATTAAGTAAAGAATGTTAAAGTGCTCTCCTCCTTCCATTGTCTAACCACCAAACCATACCCAGTACTTTTTAGTCTAGAGCCAGCATTTACTGAACTGGGCTCTCTCACAGCTTAAGGTTAAGCACCTGGGCTCATGGGACTATTTGATCCCATTCCTTTATTCGACCTGGTACCTTGTCTCTTGCATTCATGTTCACCCATTCTTGGACAACGTCTGTTCTGACTCAGTTTAACACTCATGCCAGGTGTTAAGAAAGTGGAGTAACTGGAACTTCATTAAGCCAATGAGTACCTCATCATGGCTGGCAGAGCTAATGGACACTTAAGTTCCCAGAAGACTTGGAATAAAGTCTGTACAAACAGTTTTCATGCCAGATATCTGGCAAATCCATCATCTTGCAGTGCATTCTCAGACACCTTTCTCCTGGTCATATTGTGTGACTACTGGAGCTTGATCATCCTTTCCCTTCCTAGAATGGGTCCAACATTTTTAATTGTAACTTTTAGCCTACCCATAATTGCTTATATTCTGTCCTATACAGGCAGGAGGAAAAGACCTATTAAAACAACAGATTTACCAAATGACATGCAAAACACCTGACCCATACCTATCCAAATCCTTGACTTTTTAAAATATAATCTAGTAATCTGTTACAATAGCAATAAAAAATCAGTACGTATACTGTTGATCTATTCCATTCTGCTTTATTGAGAGACTCTTGTACATGTAAACGCAGCATAGTTTAGCTGCTGGGGTCAGAATCAGGAGCCAGGCTGCTAGGATCCCAATCTAGGCTCTGCACTTACTATGAACTATAGGTCTCTGCTATTTAATTTCACCATTCCTGACTTTCGTCATCTGTAAAATGGGCCTACCACAATAAGAGGGTCTACCACAAAGAACTGCTAAAGAGAGTTAAATGAAGTATATACATACATGCCTTGAACAGAGTCTGGTGTATGGAAAGCACGTCTCCATTAGATAGGGCATTAGCTATTTCCAAAAGAATTCCTTTCAAGCAAACAGCATTAGAAAAGAAAAACTTGTGTAATGGAGGCACACAGCAGAGTTTCCAAATGAAAACTGCTACTAAGTAACTCAGAGCTTTCCCTGAACACTTAAGGTAGTTCTTAAAATCCTACATTCACAAAGATATTTCTATACTAACTTTACCAGTAAATTTCAGTGATGTTCCATGAAGAAACAGAGCCAGTATCTCAGCTGCTATTGGTTATACCTACATGGACAGACACATGTGTGCCAGTTAAATGCATACATATTAGGAATTACTACTTTAATTTCAAAAAAATCCCTATCTATAGCCTATCTATTTTCATTTTTTAAATCCTTATCCAAATTATATTCATACCCTTCCCAATCTCTTTCATGCACCTTACCAACCCCACTGGTTACCACAATATCGACTCAATTTTTTTTTTTAAAGTGAATGAGTAAATGAAATCTAATTGTTTGGACTGATTTTATGAGCTACTAACTTCTATTAACTAACTTTCATTGTGTTTTAACAATAGATATACTATAAGTCTGGTAACTTTTTGAGGAAGAAAAATTCTGTCTGTCTGTCTGTCTGTCTCTCTCTCTCTCTCTCTCATGTAAAACCTAAACTAAACCCCATTACCTAGAATTTCAGGCAATATGGTGAAATATAAATGGTGACAATATCCCCACCCTAGTCTCAGAGGTTTTGCAGAATTCAAGATGTCAAGGTTAGTTTCTACAACTAACTTGGTCAAGACCTTAAGTGACAAATGGTAAGTCTTAATAGATCCAAATAAACTGGAAAAAAAGCAAGAGGTACAGTGAGGTAAGCAAAAACATGTATAGAATTACAAATCCACAACCCCTTATTGGTAATATAAAAATCCAAAAGGCTTGGATATAGTGTGATAACACACTTTGTAGTCATGTGAATCTATACCCTAAAACATATACAGTGCTATAAATCAACATTACCTCAATAAACATAATTTTTTAAAATCCTAAGGCTATGAAAAAAAAAAGGGTATTTTGTTTAAGTCACCTAGGACAAGATCTGATCTGAGCTCAAGTAGTAGCAACACCTGACCAACCTGACAAAAGGCAATTTGGGTTTAGCTAAGGATGAATACTCACATTTTAGGCTACAAAGTAATAATTTGCCCGATTATAAGGTGCTGCCCAGTGTCTGGGGGGTGAAACATAGTAACAATGTACAATGCCCCAACTGCCATTTTTAATCTGAAGAATCCTGATTCCAAAGCATATCTAGCCTGAAGATCATCATAAAATATATGTGACCTTGCCTAACACCAACTTCTATGCAATTTGATTAATAATTCAAAAATATACTTATCTAACAAGAACCTTTTGAATCTCTGAGACTATGGAAGGATAATTTTCACCACCATTGCCTGATTTTAGGTTTTATACATTCTAGATATCTAGTAGGAAAAATACTGCTGTGTTCCATGTAAACTTTTAAATGTTATTGCAGCTGATAGTGGCCACAATCCTCTGAATGTTTGATTCAAACATTAAATCTATAAGCACTGATAAATCACAAAGGTGATTTTATATGAAATACTCACACTTTATCATTCTGAAGCATAATGCACTATGACCATGTCATAGAACCAGCTTATTCCAGGAGACTGGTACTCTGCAATCTCAATCAAGGAGTCACTATTCTCAGTAAAATGCTATTAAGTTGGGTAAAAAGCCGTTTGTTTCAGCAATTTTAAGCAGTCCATGTGATGGCAGGAATACCTTGAAGTGCTCACTAGAAGCTTACTAGAGGTTAGTGGTGAATAAATTACCATAGAGTTCTAATTAGGTTCATTAGTGCTGAAGGGGGCCTACTATCCTTTAGACATTTTAAAGTTATTATCTGCAGTAAATGAATATGGTTTTCATACAAATAATATAAAATTGAAGGAAGGCTGTATCTAGCACCGATAAAAACAATGTATGTGGTTAATTACATTGTCATCAATTCCTTCTACAGGAATCACAAATCCCTATGATCTCTTTAATTTATACTTTGGATTCAAATTTGTTATTTTACCTTAAATGCACAAGCTCAAAGGCTCAATTAAACATAAATGATATAACAGCTCTCTAACTTTTAATGCAAAACTTTCTTTGCATGTTTAGATTTAAATATTTAAAGCTTAAGGCACTATCTTAAAGTAATAGCTAATTTCTTTATATTTATAACATTAATATTAAATAATTCAGCTTATGTAAGAGTCATTTGCATTTCTCACATAAGTAATCCTAAATGTGCGATTCTGAATTCTGGACTATCCACTGACTGTGCCATGTTCATTCAGGTCGCATTTCTCTTACATATTGATCTCCCATATAGATAGCCCTTTCCACACTTTCCACATTCATCTTTCAAGTGTCTTAAAGTTGCCTTCCTCTTTCTTAAAAACTTCTTTCCTCAATACTCTGAATAGAAGTACTCAACTTTTCTTCTTTACTACCATCACATTTCTTTTTTAGTGGCAACTGTACTGTACTATAATTACTTTTTTATCTAATTCCTACTAGGGAAACCAGCTTACACAAGACAAAGGTGATGAAATGATTCTTTGCTTTTAACTCCTGAACTTTGCATACAAATATCGCTACCTCAATAAATATTTGAATATATGAATAATCAAGTAGTTATTATTCTGTTAGAAAGGCATACACTCCTCATATCTGATCATCTGTTCAGAAAGAAAAATTGTAGGATATGTCAGACACTTCAAAGGAGGAAGGAGTAAGCCACATATTTTTTGAGGAGAAAGTAGAATTCATAATCAATACCACAGGCTACTTTAGTTGTACAGTGAATATTAGATTGAGATGAAACATTACTAGATGTCAAGAGTCAGAAAAGGCAACCATGGTAATCTGCTATTTCAAATTCCCTCTTGCTGCCATATCCTAAAGCATTCAAACAGAATTCATTTGGAGTCAGTGTCAAAGGTTTAAGAACAAGCTATTTTTGTAAGGGAAGTGTAAAGTTATTTAAGAAAAATACTCTAGATCAATGTTGTCTCAAACTTTATGTGCATAAGAACTGCCTAGGACTCTTACTAAAATAGCATCTGTGGTTGCATTTGTGATGGAGTTTGAGATTCTGCATTTTCTAACAAGTTCTCAGGTGAGGATGATGCTGCTGGCCCAAGAAGCACACTTGAAATAGCACTTTTAAAGTAAGAGACAGCTATAGTTTCCTTCAAAATCCAGGTTGGAGTTATCTCAGTTTTAACTTGCACATTTTAGTTAATACTCCTTGCTTGAATACATCTAGCTTGATGGTGTTAATGATATGAAACATCACTAAAAAATGGAAGCAGTTCATATTACTTATTAAAATTTTTAATTGTTCTTACCTATACTCTGGTAATGCCATCGAAAGTAAATTCGTTCAGGTAGAAACTGCAGTATTTTCTATAAGCGAACAAAAAAACTAATGACATAAAGAGAATATAAACAACAAATTACACATTTTCATGATAGGCTTATTATATATATATACATATATATATAAAAAGGGAAAACTATTAATACTATACTTTATCATTTACCGCTATCTAATGGTTTCTTTTACTTGTTCCAGGCAAGCTTACCTCTCTGAACATTTTAAAGAGATTACTGTACCAGTTATAATTCCCCCTAAAAGAAAATAAAAAAAACCCTAAAACAATAATTTTATCTTAATCAAATCATAGCCATTTCAAAATATTAAAAGTATAATTTCTCAAATGTGAGATTCTCATATTTCTTCTTTTCCCCATCTACTTTCCATTTTCATTAAATCACTAGTCTCTGGACAAAGAACAGAGTTGGAAACAAAGATGACCAACAAAGAAGATGAAACATTAAACAATCCAATAGAACAAAAAAATGAAATTGGTGGCAAGAATTTCTTAAATAGCTAAAAATAACATCTAGGGTTGTAGTTATAATTTTCCTCCCCATTTAAAGTTACATGTATTGTAACAAAGAACAACTGCATGATCCACAAGAGTATCTGCAGCTTTTCTCAAAAAAAAAAAAAAATCAAACAGAATGACTTTTCTTTCAGTCTAGAACAAGCTCTGGGAAGACATTTTTGCGAAACAACAGTCCTTGTTTTTTAGCTGCAATCCCCTTAAAGATTCAAAAATTCCAAAAACTGGTCAAAACATACATATTGATATTGATAATACATCACTATGAAAATCTTTATTCTAGGTTTATCCAGCCTAATATTCTAACATTTTGAAAAATTAAGGTAAAAAAATTATATTCAGCTCTCCTGTATAGATTATAATCTCAGGTAATCAATAAACTGCTTTCTGTATTAGAGCCAGTTTAGGGTTTTGCTTTGCTTTGCTATGTTATGTTTTGTCTTAACTTTCCAGCTGGGCCAGTAACATATCCATGTATTTTATTTTATTTGTTCCCACTCGACAATAAAGGAATATTTAAGAACACCTCCTGGGAAAAGCCACAACAGGTAAACTTCCTTCGAACAAAGGTGACTCCTTTCCATGTGGGTGCCATTCAAGCACTACTTCCTCACTGAAGCCTTTCTGAGGACTCTAACTAGGAGCCTGACTCTCTCCCCACCCCTTGATGCTTTCTCCACCACTTGCACTATCGTGTTCACAGTCCTCATTCTTAAAGATGTTATTAGTTTACTCATTTCAATGCATATTGTCTCCACTACAGCACTAGCTCCATAACAGCAAGAACACCTTTGCCTTGTTCCCTGATGTATACTCAGCACCTAAGCATGTTGGGCAGACAATATATGCTGAATAAATACACAGTAAAAAAATTGTGAATGATTTTTACTTGTGAATTGTGAATTTTATAGGTAATCTTAATCTTTGCTCTGGTGTTATGTTCACACTAACACAAAATATATATTGTGTTTCCTTATATCTCACTGGATTAGCAATGACATTGATATTAAAAAATGTTAAAATATGTGATAATTTTTTAATTCCAACAAAATATAAATGTATTTAATTATAGGATTTGTTATAAATTCTTCATACTTTACATCTACAAAGATGATAATGCTACACAAAGTTTATTTCTGATAAAATATATTTATACATATTAATATATTGACATATATACATATTAACATGTGTATTAATATACATACATTATATTTTATTATATAAATTTTACATATATGAAATATGTATTAATTAAATATGTATATTATGTATTAATATAAATATATTATAATTATGATATATTTTATTCATATATTTTATATTATATTTATATATAAGTATAATGTATGTTATTATAATGTATGTATATTAATGCATGTATGTGATATGTTATTTGTGTGTATATACATATCAGTATGTATTTAATACATATATTAAAAATAGTGCATATCTGATCACATGCTGAAAATCACTATAGTAAATTCTGTCCTCCATTTGTATTTCAAACTTACCCTAGATCATGCTCAGTTGTTATTTTTCAGTCCCACAATTCTAAAAGGCACCTTATATCTTATTTTGCTATGTGATAATGCTGATATACACTCAAACACACCTACACACATACACTCTCTAAATCCCACCTACTGAAAAATTCCTACATTCTAGATACCACGTTTGACATTTAATATAGACAGAAGATAAATATGATTAAAATACTTAGTCTTTACTTCTGAGGGTTTCATGATTAGTGGGCAAGAGATAAAGAAAATATCATTCCCAAAAAAAGATGTCTGAGAGAAGCTTGAATAAGTTGCTATATATAGTTGAGGAGGAAAGTATCTCACATCAGTTGGGGATTCACGCAATGCTGCCTGGAAGAGAGGACATTAAGCTGATACATAGTGAATTAATTAAATTAACCAAGTAGAAAAGCACATGTGAAGGCCAACAGGCAAAAACAGTATGGTGCCTGAAGGAACAGAAGCAGCAAAAGGGTCATAAGGTTGATAGGTGGTTAAGATGGGAAGATGTGACTGGAGAGGCAGGTAAAGACAGGGGTTAATGTTTTCATGGAGCAGTGTGTATCACGTGAACAGGTTCCAGCTGGAGGTCACTTTAAGATGGCAGCAAAGAGAGGCAGAAATGTCAATGAAGAGGCAGTGGTAGCATTTCAAACAAGGAATGAAATAGCTTAGAACAGTGTAAGCAGGGTAAAGAGGAGAAGCCGTAAGTGATAATCAGGATTCAAAATTATTAAGATAAGCATGTAGGGTGGTTGTGGTAAATGGAGGAGTCAAGAATTATTTCCCCCGGAGAAGGGGAAAAATGCCCAATGGCTTAGTAGATGGCAATACTTTTATCCAAGATATCAAATACAGAAGGAATGCAGAATAGAAGTCTATCAAGTTGGTTCTGAACATTCTAGAATTTGAGAGGTCAATGAACTCTCTCAGTGGTTGTTGACCTAGCAGTTGAATACATGGACCTGATAAGTAGGAGCAGGATTTGGAGAGTATATAAGCTATGCAGCAGCTGAAGATGCATGTATATAAGATCCTTTGGGAAGAGTTTCGAATGAGATGATGAAATGAAACCCTAGAGATATCAGCATACTGAAGTTCTCTTAATAAGGTAAGAATCAAGAAGTTACAGTGGAAGCTAGAGACAAATATGTACAGGTCAAAGGAGAAAATTTTGAGGTGCCGTGTGTGTATATCTATTTGTTTGAAAGACTAGAAATACTTAGAATTATTAGTATACACAATTAGTTAGTAAAGTTAAAAATGTCAGAAAATGTGTGTAAAATGGATCAGTAATAAATCAAATGAGTCCAATCTTATCTACTGCCGGGAGAACTCAATCTTTGTCAGTCAGACACCAAATACTAGACTGGTTCCTTTGGGGGAAGGAAATCAAAATACGTCTTCACTTCACAATATACACCAAAAATAAAGTATAGGTGGATAATAAACAAAAAGAACTAAGTATATAACTGGGATATGTTTTGTTAAGACCATTAAGAGAATCAAAATTTTAAAAAAGAGACAGTTCTCTATAGAATGTTAATAAGAACCCAAGAAAGAATAGTCCTACCAACAGAATTGTAAAACTGAATATCCCCTGAGTTACAGAAGACAACATAGACAAGAGAACCCAGAAAACAGTCTAAAGATTACTGGAAAACATCACAAGCAAAAGGTTAGTACAAAAAAGAAAAAACAAACAAAAACCAACAACAACAACAAAAAAAACCTAAAGACTCTAGAACTGAGAATGAGGATCAGGGTCTCAGTAGTTTGGTTGCTGCCAAGCCATGCAAGCAACTCCAGAGCGGAAGGTCTCCACATCTAAGAGAGACAGCCTCTATATGAATCTAAGTTTTATAATTCTGTAACCCATACTATCACTTCACTAAAAAATTTACTAGCATCTAGTTCAATATGTTTGATAACAAATTAACAATAATTATTGCTAGTTGAGTTCTCTGGAAAACAGATACTGCAGGTGGAATTGAGAATGACAATGCTTTATTGGGGAGAAACATCTATGAGAGAGAAATGAGGAAAAGGTTTGGGCAAGGAGCCTCAACCACCACACGAAGCCTTCAAATCTCTGCCAACATACCTAATGACGCAAAGCAAAGACAACCCATTATAACAGTTCCAATTGCCTGAAAATGGTTAAGGTCTTATATCACTGTCTTACCTTGTTATTCACAGGGAACTGTGATGAGAGAAGTGTTCACCATGGTTAGAAAGCTGAAGATGTTACTGGCTGGAGACTGCCAGCTAATCCCAGTTTTTGCAGTAAGGTAGCAAATTCTCTTATGGAGGGGGATGTGAACAGCATCTCTATGTCTGCCATAAAAAATTTTCAAATGTTGGGGCCTCCCTGGTGGCACAAGGGGTTAAGTCATAGCACTACGAAGCTATATGCAGCCACTGTAGCACAAGTTCAAGCCCTGGCCAGGGAAGTGACCCACATAGTGTAGCAGACATATCCTGTCTCACCCGCTGCTCTCTTCAGCAGTGTATTTCAGTCAGTCTGCCTGTTCTGTTCCCCACTCTGTCTCTGGTGAATCCTCACACCCCCACACCCCCATACCTCTGGCCTGTACCCCAGTTCTTGTATGTATAAATAATCTTTTTTAAAAATCTTCAAATGTTAAACTAGAACAGTCTCACAGTTATTAAAAAACTTGAAGTACTAGGAAAAGTGAACCCTACTTCAGAACATTGTTTCTCACTGGTGGCTTCCTGAATCACACTGATGGAAGCCAGAGTCTGCTGATTCTTCCAAAGTCTCTCTGTCTCTTTCCATGCAGCTCACTCTCACTTGATCAGTGTTCTGCTTTCTTATGTATTTTTCTCCTACGGAACTTGGTATTCTGTCATATTCTAGTATTATCTTTGATCCAATTTTGTGACTAAATTTTAAAACTTTGTAGAGTAGATGCTGGAAAAATTAAAGATTCAGGATAGTGCTTATCTTGAAATAGGTGAGTGTTTAGCATTCTTACTACTCTTCAGAGCTTTACTTTAGCACCAATTTTGCACCAAATCATATTTTTCAGCATTCTGAAAGTCTTCTTGATTTAGGATTCTTTTGATACCAGGTAACAAGCCCAACACAAAGAAAAATTTTAATATAAAGCAAGACAATTATTCAGAAAAGTGAGGTGGATTGAGATACCAGGACACCACCAGTCAGCCACAAGTAGTCTTGTTCTGACGTCAGTTCTACCATTATCACCTCTTCTGGATAAAAGTTTTCAGATTTACAGAATGGATGGACTCCAAATGCACTAAAAAAAAACTCAGTAAGGTTTGGATATGAAATATCAAGTCCAATATCTGAGGTACTAAGAATATTGCTGTAAGGAAAGAATCTTATACAACAACTCAAAGGCTGAAACATTTCCCCTACTGAGGCTCCTTTTTGAACCCAAAAATTACAAGGACCATTTTTTATGCATTAAAGTATATGAGGTCAATAAAAATAAAATCCCATACAACCATCTGTGTCTACATGCTAAGTCTGTTCCTTAAAAAGTCCCAGATGAACCCTACCTTTGTTGAGGCAAAATACAATATGGCATTTCCACTGCAGCCAATAGTCTAAGCTACACTACTGTGAATGCCACATACGCTATTGACATTTTGTTTGTAGTTTCACTGGAGAGTAAAATTTAAAAAGAAAATTCAGGAAAGCCACACAGTGTGAATAAATATTACTTTTCTGAAAAACACATGGCTCTATTTAATGCTCAGTGCTCAGTGGCATCTATATGGTAATCCATTATAGCACACTCAAAATCAAAATTAGGTATTACAACTGATCAGCACATCAGGGAATCTGTCATTCTTTTAACTGATTATCCATAGTTCTTTTTTCTTCAGAACCACGGCATGACCAGGAATAATGTGAAATGCAAGCTGGAGTTTATACAAGATGCTATAATGTACTTTAAAACTACTGGCCTTGGTTTAATTTCTGTGGGAAAAGTTTTTTCTTTCACATTATTATCAGATGATTGCAACATATCATAACAGATTCATACTGGATTTCAATTCCACTTAGAAAGGTAAGACAGTGAAGATTGAGACACATATTACACACTAGTTTATAATAAGGTAATCTACTAAAATAATGACCAACTAAATCTATGATATCCCAAAATAGAGAACAATGTGAAGCAACTTTCCTTGAAACCAGCATGACACAGGAGGTAGGTAAAGAAAACTACAAAGAGTGAAAATAGAAATTTTAGTTTAGAATAACGGAAGTCTTAGTTACTTGAGCTGAGTAATAAATGTTCAACAAGCTTATGGTGAGTGCTAGGAAGTTAAAGAAAAAGAAACATTCTGTGAATGCCTGTGTCACCAGTATAATCCACATTAGTGAATTCTGTTGACATGAACACTTCCAGGTGGACCTACACAGGGTAGTTTGCTCTTTAGTTAAGGACTCTTCCTAAAAAAGCACACTCATCTCTTCCTAAAATGACTCAACTTTCTAATGAAGATAAAATATTTTATCCGAACTCAGAATCAACAGTTTCCCGGGACCTTAAAATTTAAGAGAAACTGAACTAAAATAAGGAAATACATAAGCTTAAAAAGTTATACTTTTCTTTGCATGCCAGCAATCCACTCCAGTATAGTCCATTGTCCATCATATCATAAATTATGCTGTAATTGGGGAAGAACACCCGTTTTCATCTTGAGATATCCCTTTCCATTACCTCTCGAGAAAGCCCCAATTCAACCATACCTCTCACATCATTCACCATCATGCTTCTCAGCTAGACAGGCACAGGACCCACTCTACCGCAAAGGCTAGATTTGTGAGAAGGAACCTTCTGTGTGCCACCTTGTATCACCAACACCAAGAACAGATGCAAAATGTCTCATAATGAGCACTGCTTGTTCAAAATGAGGAATGAATGAAAAATGAAAAAAGGAAGACAATGGCAACTCTAATTTTAGTTCATTTGTATGGTAGACAAAGTTTAATAGAGAACATTCTACTCTAACATGGCAGAAGCACAAAACCTAATGAATAGGTACTTGATAAATACAAGTGAAAATAGAATTGTGCTTCCAAACATTAAATATTTGATTAGATCACCATTTGAAATACAGTATTTTTCTTGGCTAATGAGAAAAACAAATATTTCAGAAGAGAGACTTAAAATACAAGATACCTAGAGGAAATATAGATTGTAGTCGGTTGTTGGAAAAGTCGTGGCACATTTTTTTTTTTTTTGCTTGAAAAACAGAAAAAATATGTCATGATTTTTCTGACAATCCAGTAATAAAAAGCGAGGGACATTCAATTTCTCCCTCCTTTATTTTGGAAATCAACCATGTCGAAACCCCTGAGTGAGCAATTAAATACCAGAAAGAACAAAAAAAATTCCATTTATGAAAAAAAATATTTAGAAGAATTACTGTTCCAAGCAGTATGAAACTGCAGCGGTATGGAGAAGGGGAGATCAAGAACGCAGAACACACCTTGTGTGCAATAAGGGAGACCTATCACCCAAAAAAAAAAGAATGGAAATTCCTCTCCTGAAATCTGCAGAAAAAATAAGGTCTTTTTTCATAATTACTGATGCATGTTCTGAAAAGATCCAAGTGGAAATGAATTATTTTTTAATCTAGGAAAATAAAGGAAGCTTATGCACAAATTAGCTTATGCACATTCTGAAAAAAAAATTACAGAGCTGTAAAACAGAGAAGTCATTCATCTAAAGTCTGCCACAGTGTCCCCCACTGTAACCCTGCAATGGGACAAGGAGCATCACAAACCTTGCCAGAAAGAAAGAAATTCAATAGATAAATATCTAGACAAGGCACATTTTTGCAGTTGTAAATTCAATATGTAATTTAAAATTCCACACAAATCTAAACAGAAAAAGTAGATTACCCACAAAGTAACAAAAGCCAGGCTGACTTTAATCTTTCCCTCTATAACATTAAGCTACAGAAGACAGTGTGGTCAACTTGTTGGAAGGCAAGCAGAGTAGAAATGGATACCACAATACAGACAGAAATAGAGAATAGAAGATCCAAAGCAGACCAGGTGCCTACGTAAAAATCTAGTGTATGATAAAGAAAGCTAGAATAAACCATAGCCATTCTGAAAAGCAAATTCAGAGTTCTGAGGAAAAAAAGATTATGGTTCAAAAATTTTATAGCCAGCTACATACATGTGAAGTTACAAGAAGTATATTCTAAAGCTATAAATATGTCAGCTATATATTTTATTTCCTCAACATACTGTATGATCCATATTTCAGCAAACAGAGGTTAATTAATCCAAAAACAAAGGTACAGGAGTACAAATACTCTGATAGCAAGCTATAATTACATAGCTGGAGTTAACACAGTTGTTAAAAAATAGAATAAACCCTTTAAATGATTACTATTTTTAACATTTTAATAATTTAATACATTTTAATATTTTGAGAAAACTTCATACTCTTTTTCATAGGGGTTAGAAAATTATACTTTCCCACCAACAGTATAGAAAGGTTCCTTTTTCTCTACACCCTCATTAATA
Source organism: Galemys pyrenaicus (assembly GCA_019455555.1). Lineage (NCBI taxonomy): Eukaryota > Metazoa > Chordata > Mammalia > Eulipotyphla > Talpidae > Galemys > Galemys pyrenaicus. Next base: position 5,275,245 of record JAGFMF010011428.1, read on the forward strand.
CTTCTTATTTCCGGTCTTTTTTATTTAAGCCATTTTCAAAGCTGTTAGATGGTTTTGATTTGCAGTTTCCTGATAAGTGATGATGAGCGTTTTTTCACGGGCCTGTAGGCTATCCATATGTCTTCTTTGGAAAAGTATCTGCTTAGATCGTTTGCCCATTTTTAACTTTTTTAAATTTTTTTTTAAATAATTTTTGCTTTATTTTCTCAGGTGTAGTCCCCAAAGAATTTCCACCACCAATTCACCAGCGCACCATCACCACAGTCCTTTGTGCTCTTCCCACCCTCATTTTGATTCTTTTCCCTCCCCCTCCCAAGTTATATGACTTCTTTGTGGATCTCGATTATTATTAGTCAGATGTAGAAAGTGGAATATTTTCTCCCATTCAGTGGGGTCTCTTTTTGTACTAATGATAGTTTCTTCAGCTGTGCAGAAACTTTAGTTTGATGCAGTCCCAATTTGTTAATGTTTTTGTTTCCTTTGCTGTTGGAGTCGAGTTCCCAAGAGCCAAAGTTTGTGCACTGTTTTGCCTATGTTATTTTCTATGTATTTTATGATTTCAGGTCTTAAATCCAAGTCTTTAATCTATTTTGAGTTACTATTTGTATATAATGTGAGAGAGTAGTATATATTATTTTGCATGTGACTGTTCACTTTTCCGGGCACCATTTGTCAGAGAAAGATTTCCATTCTCCAATATATACTAGGCTTCTTTGTTGTAGATTAACTGTCCATATAAGTGTGGGTTTATTTCTGGGATCTCGATTCTTTATTTTTTTTAAAGATTTTATTTATTTATGCATACAAGAACTGGGGTACATGCCATAGGAGCAGGGGTGAGAGGATTCACCAGAGAGAGAGCAGGGAGCAGAACAGGCAAATGGACTGAAATACACTGCTGAGGGGAGTAGCAGATGAGGCAGGAGAGGTCTGCTGTGTCATGTGGGCCCCCTCCCTGGGCGGGAATCTAGAGTTTCAGTGGCTGCAGAAGCCCCACAGTGCAGTGCTCAACCCCCTGTGCCACCAGGAGGCCCAGATCTCAGTTTTCCATTGATTTATGTATCCATTTTTATTCTAATACCACACTGCTTTTATTATTATAATGCTTTGTTGTATAGTTTGAATCTGCGAGTATGATATACCCATTTTTATCTTTTTTTTTTTTTGATAGGTTTGCTTTTGGCTATTTGGAGTTTTTTTGTGGTTCCTTACAAATTTCAACAATGTTTGTTCTATTTTTTTTTTTAAGAACTCCATGGAAACACTGATAGGGATTGAATTGATTCTCTATATTACTTTGTGTAAAATGTTAATTCTCCTAATCAATGAGCAGGGAATATCTTTCCAGTACTTTGTGTCTTCTATTTCTTCTAACAAAGTCTTATAGATCCTTCACCTCATTTGTTGCTTATTTGTAGATATTTCTTTTTGAAGCAATAGTAAATGGGCTTGTTTTCTTTCTTTTTTTAAGGTTTTTTTTTTTTAATTTGTTTATGCATACAAGAACTGGGGTATAGGCCAGAGATGCATAGGGTGAAGACGATTCACCAGAGTGGAGAACATAACAGCCAGATCTACTGAAATACACTGCCAAGGGGAGCACTGGGTGAGACCAGAGAGGTCTGCTGCACCATGTTAGTGCTCACTGGCAGGTGAGCAAACTCATAAGTCAGTGGCTGGCAACAGGCTAGATGTTGCTGAAACTTTAACCCCTGAGCCACCAGAGAGGCCCAAATGGGCTTGTTTTTCTCTTCTAGTTCATTGTCTGCATATTGGAACATAACTGATTTTTGTAAATTGATTACTGCCTGCCACTTTACTGTACTGGTTTACATTTTCAAATCTGAATGCTTTGCTTCTTCTTTCCAAATTTGGATTTCTTTATACCTTTTTCTTGTCTAACTGCTTCCAATACTTTGTTGAATAGTAGTGAATGTGAACATTCTTGATGTGTAATTGATCTTAGAGGAAAAGCTTTCAGTTTCTTATTACTGAATATGAAGTTAGCTGTGGATTTGTTATATATGGCCTTTCTTATGTTGAGGTGTGTTCTTTCTATACCCCCTTTTTTTTTTAAGAGTTTTTAACTATAAAGAGTTTTAACTATAAAGTTTTTAACTATAAATGTTGACTCTTATGCAATGCTTTTTCTGCATTTTAATATGATCATATGATTTTTTTCTTTCCTTTTATTGATATGGTGAATGACAGTGATTGATTTGCAGTTGTTAAACTATCCTTGCAACCCACTTGGTCATTTTTTGGTTATTATTCTTTATATATATAGTTGAATAGGTTTGCTTAATTTGTGTTGAGGATTTCGTACCTATGTATGTTCATTAAGGAGTTAGTCTGTAGTTTTCTTACTTTGTGATCCCTTATCTCCTTTTAGTGTCAAGAGTAACACTGGACTCATAAAATGTATTTGAAAGCATTCCCCCCAATATTTTGGAAGAGCTTGAAGAGGAGAAATAGTAGTTTCTCTGTGAAGGTTTCACAGAGCTCACTAGTGATCACCATGTGATACTAGACTTTTGTTTTGGAGAAGACTTCTAATCACTACCTCAATTTCCTTGCTTATAACTGGTCTGTTCAGGTTGTTATTTTTCCTTCTTTCATCATCAGAAGGCTGTATACTTTTAAGGTTACTCAATTTACTGGCAACGATTCTCTGTAGTTGTGAATTGTCTGTCATAACTTCTCTTCTTTCATTTATAATTCTAGTTATTAGCATTCTCTCCCTTTTTTCTTTGTAAGCCTAGATAGAGGTTTATGTATAGAGTAGGTGATTTTAACACAGTCTATCTTTGACAGATAAAACAGGACATACAGGACAGTACAACAAATATGAATATAGTAAGACCGGTTAAATACATACATATGTTGAGAGAGAGAAAATTTTATTTCTCTGATCTAACATTCAGGAAACATGTACCAAAAGTTATTTTTCTCAGTTATATGAACAAACCCTCAAAGTAGAGTTGTACAGATCATAAGCAGACTCAGTTTAGCACTGATTTGAAACTAAAAAATTCTCAACTACCTGTGGAATTTTGACCTTTTCTACACCTGAATAACACTCAAATTAAAGATAACAACTACAGACTAGAACTTATCAACAATGTAACAATAACAAAATCCTCTGCGAGTAGTGCAAATCACCAGGCTATAGATAGATTTGAACTGGTAGTAGTGCAGATAATTAAAACAAATATCCTCTGAATCAACCACTTATTTGATTCATTAATAAGTATTTTATGAAATATGTACCTTCTTGTACCAGGTATCATGCAAGGTATCAGAGATAAGAGATACAAACCACTTCACTGTTCCTGCTCTAAAAGTTTCCCCAAGAGGAAAAGGCAAGAAAATCAAGGATGTCAATATGTGCACAAAAAAGTGAGTATAGACAAGGCATACCTGCAAAGGGAAAGCACCCTTGAACTGAATCCTGAAGGATACACAGGAGCTGGCCCAGCAGAGAAGCAACAATAAAAGTCTTGCTGTTAACTGGAACCTTTGTCAGTGGAGCAGACAGAAGTAACATGGGTGACAAATAAAGAAGGCAGAGACTAGATCAGGAAGGACTTTGAATAAGTCCTCGCTGAAGCTCTTGTTAGACCTAATGACATGGGTGTCAGAATTACATTATATAAAGAACATTTAGGTGGTTGAGGAAGATGGGAAGAACAGAAGATCACATACCAAATATGAGTCAGGAGGATACTGGGGTTGGGGTGGGGGAGAGTGGGGGCTGAGGCTCTAAACAAAGAATGAAGCTGTAGGCAGAAGCTGGTATCAAAGAATACCAGCACACAATGTAAAAAAGCTAGAGCAAAATACTATCACTCTCAATCAAAGAGACAGGTACACATAGGAACCACTATTACTAGGTAGTAAAAATGCAATTTCAAAAACTTGGAAGCTTAGGCCATTTGATAGTCTACAAGAGGTTATTTATTCGCTTTGCTTAAGATCATACAAAAGTCTAACCTCCTTTTAAAAGCAAATCAACTTGTACAAGACCCTTCACTTATAAAGAACATCCAACAATCTTCACAAATCCCCAAATTGGCAACATATAATTCTACCTGTAATGTGTGGTTTTGGCCTGAATAAAGAACTCACTCAGGAAGACACTTCTGTTCACACAAGGACCTTACATAGATAAGCTCTGTCACAACCAAATATGCCATGTTTTTCTTCATTTCATGCAAGCTTCTATTTTCTAGCTAGAAACTTCCTCATTTTTCAGATCTCTTATTTTGGTAATAGCACAAGTTGAATTTTTCTGTGACTCTTTTCACACATACACACACACAAAATTAATTCTTAGAATTCCTAAGCAAGTGATGGGTAGAGAAATAACAAAGTCTCAGTGAGATGCCACCACAAAGTCCCCACCATCCAAGAAACTCAAAGGATGTAAGTGCCTGTCTCAGAACACTTAGGAAGTGTTGGCCCCACTGCCAACTTCACTCAAGAATGCTCAAAGTCTGCTGCAACGGCTGGTACATTGCAAACTTCAAGACAGACTCTTTCTACTTCCAGCTTGCCCAGTGTCACAAGCACATCAAACACTAGGTGTCACTCTATAACAGCCATCACAATATGTACAAATAAAACATGCCATAGTAAATTTACAATATATCACACATTTGTATAATTTTCTAGTAAATATATAAAAGAAGTCAGCTCATCCAAATTGTGTTAATGCATTAATCTCAATTAATTTAAAGGGAGATCAAAGTTCTTTATATATCTTCTGCTGTTGTAACAATAAATAAAACATGCTCAAATTTTCATAAATTTCTATATGTTTAGGCCTGATGTGGTTTCTACCACATGCTCTTAATGGATTTTGAGAAGCATTTGCTAATGCTGTCCTAGGGCACCTACACCTGAAGGTGTCAGTTACCAGCAAGTCCAATAACACACTATGTGAGAGAGACAGCATGCTAGGAAGCCCCAGGCACCTCGGCTGCAACAATAGATAATCGCAAGAATGTAATTTCAGACTTCCACAAACATCTTGTCTCCAATTTCCCTTCACTCAAGGTGAACTGAGTAACTCAGTATATCCTATTGGATAAATCCCAAGTGTTTCACCAATAAACCTCAAGGAATAAGGAAAACACCCAATGAAGTTTTTTCAATTCAGACACTTACAGTTAACAAACTATAATATGACAACCAAATGTTAACTATGAATAATGCATTCAAAGGATATTTATTTCAATATTCTGGTTTACAGAGATCATAACTATTTCATGATCAAAAGCAGATACCAGAATAAGCCAGTGCTATAGGAATAAAGGTCCTGCACCCTGTGTTTTATTATTTCTCCAATCTGTTACCGCACACAAGCACAGTGAGCTACATCACCACCACAGGTAATACATGAGGCTATTGAGAAAGAGTTAAACTGGTCATTCAGCTCTCTATGATCTCCACTCAGGAATATCACAGAGTAGATCATACCTGCCATAACAATAATGCTATCATCTGGGACTGTCCCCAATCATGGGCTCAACATTAATAAAAACAAGTATAACTAAGGAAGAGGCGTCCTTGGTAACACAAGGGGTTCAGTCACAGTACTGTGAAGCATCCACAGTCACTGCAGTATGAGTTCGATCCCTGGCCAGGGAGCTGACCCACATGGTGCAGCAGACATGCCCTACTTCGCTTGCTGCTCCCCTCAGCAGTGTATTTCAGTCAGTCTGCTTGTTTTGTTCCCCACTCTGTCTCTGGTGAATCCTCTTACTCCCTGGCACATCTGGCCTATACCCCAGCTCTTGTATGTATAAGTAAATAAATCTTAAAAAAAAAAAAAGTGCTAAGGAAACCAGAATAATTACATGCTCCTATTATCATCTCAAATACATATAACACATTAAGATATATTCCTATGCCATGAAGGAGACCCAATACCATCGATGATCAAGAAAACCAGTGACACTGATTTTGCTGCCAACTAGGCCTCAGAAAAATTTTTTAAATGAAATTTGACACTGGCTTTTTCTCAATCATTTAGAATTATGACAGTGACCCAGCAGTTGTATTCAATTTTGGAATCATTCTTTTAAAAGAAAAAAAAAATCCACTGAAGCATCCAAATATTTTAAATACTTAATAAGAACTTAAATTCCAAGGATTTAAAAAAGATGTTTTTCTTGCTCATTTTATTTGTTCTTGTCCCTCCTCCACTCAATAACAGTAAAGTGGTCCTTATGGGAAAAAGCAATAAAAAGCAATAACAACATGAGTGGTCTGTGGAAGGAAGTCCTCCTCCTCAGGGAGGAGAGAGCAACATGAATGTATTTTTGCACACTGGACAGTCTGGAATAAAAAAAACAAATAAAGGAAAGCAGGGGCTGTGGAAACTAGTCAATTGTAAAAACACAGTTTTGCTTTGTATTTGCTCATCAGAAAAGGCATTAGCCATTGTTTACAGAAAGAAAAAGGATTGTAACTTAACACTGTCAGACACCTGCCCTGAATGGTGTTGACTTGTCTATGGCTCAGCCTAAGCATTTCCACTCAACCTCTGCAGGAGCTTCTACTTTGTTTCCATTTTTCGAAGAGTTATAAAAGATACACAGCTCCACTGAAAGAAGAAGGGGGTGTAGGTGTGGAGAAGAGAAATGGAAACAAGCATCTCCAAATTCTTTGTAATCCTATTATATATATTCATAATCCCAGTTTTTCTTCAATTCTTCATTATTAATAGCTGAAGCTGAATGGTGCTATTAAATGAAAAGTTGCAAACAAATGTATTTGTATGGAAACAAAGTCAACTCAAATTACTGTACAGCATATACAAAGCAAATTTATTGCGAGTGAAAACCATTCATTCATTACACCCTTTTTTGCACAATTCCAAGCACTGTGCTGGATCTAGTATGTTATTATCGTCAGGAAAGCTATTAAAAGTTCTTTTCCCCTATTTTGAGGAAAAGAATTAGACACTAAGCGCACAATAAACTAACTTGGAACAATGGACAACAAGATGCCCAGTGTTGAATTCCGTAAATGTAAGACATATTCCACTATAGCCCTGGATTCACAGCTGGTCAATTATGATTCCCAAACATAACTACCCCCAGCAAGACTCCACACCCAGGAGATCTGCCTCTAATCCACATTACCGCCACATGGCAGGAAAAGAACAGAGATGGTATGTAAGAGGCCTGCAGTAAGTTTCAAACAACTGACATCTTCAACAGTAAAGGGAAAACAAAAACTAGTGACTATATGATTATTCCTTCTTCTACCTGCCTTAGAAGAAGCCCATAAGTCACCTGCACTTCTTGGTGGTTCGCCTGGTACAGTTTGCCACTTGCCTCCGTGCTTCTCCAACCTGAATTTCCCCCACCAAAGGAGGGGGTGAAGGAGAAACTACATCAGCCTAAAATTGTAACAGGGTGGTCCCCAGGAAAGGGATAAGTTCCAGATTCCCTGTTCCACCCTATGTGGGATGGAGCTGAACAGGGATGAGAAGATGCTGGAGAAGAGATAGAAGACAGAAGGGAGGAAGAAGAAAGCAAAATAAAGAGTAGCAAGGAGACCTGGAGGAGACATGTGGAGCAGAGGGACATGTGAAGAAACTGTACTTGCTTCTTGGTCTTGAGCTGGATGTGGGTGAGAGACCTGGGGAGGTTAACAATGGCAGCTTTCATCTTGATTTTCATTTTGCTCTTTTCCTCCCAGATTTGTCTGACTCTTTCTGATCCTTTTCTATGGGTCTCCACTGAAAGGTCCTTTAGACTTGTGGCAGGCTTTTAGACCTTCCTTTGGGTCAAACTTATTTGGCTGGACTTTTACCCTCAAGGAGATGGGTAACTTTAGATGCTTAATTTAATAACTATATTCTTTGACTTTTTGTATTGTTCCCTAATTGTATTAAAGTTCCTTTCCAGTAAAGACCTTATATGTTCATTTTAATGCGGCAGATGGCAGAACCCATTTAGAGAGGGCAAGTTTGAGGGTTCTGGGGTGCCCCTCTCCATGCCCTGTAACAAAATGACACTGAAAGTGGTTTCTTATCTTCAATGGGGGAAGACAGAATACAAAGTATGGTGGGGAAGAATAAGAACTACATAATTTAATGGGCCACTATTTAAATTACTATTTTCATGTGAAAATAAGCATAAAAAGCTGAATGAAGTCATATGCGGCTTTTCAATTGTGCATCTGCAGAAGGCCACTTAGGAGCCATGCTTCCCCATTCTAGGACGGCAAATGCCCATCCCCCTCAGTCAAGAGCACTTTGAACAAAAACCCAGGGAGACCATTTCAACAAAACCTTAAAACTTAAGTGCCCTGTCTGAAGACACTGATATACAAAATGCTGAGATTTTAGCCTGGTGTTTAACAAAGAGGAATAGTGTAGTGGCCAGGAAAGGGACACAAGAGCAAGTTCTAGGATGGTTCTGGGCAGACGGGTCAAGGAAGGGAGGCTTTGAGCCCACGGTGGCTTTTATGCTTTTTATTGTCAGAGGTGGCCAGGTACATGGCAGGCATGGGGGCCGGGAGGCTGGCAGGCCTCCCAGCCCGGCGCATCTCACCCTCTCGGCTGCTTTGCTACTGCTGCTGATTGGTCTTGTTGGTCGGTACTGGTGTCCTCATGACGCCACCCATATAAGCTCGTGTCCAAACTCTGGTGCGGCCACTTGCGCATGCCCACCTAGGCATGGGCACAGCACCACAGGTGTCCATCATTATACCAGTGGTGGGAGGGTGGAAAGACCTGATTTCTCTGGCCCTACAAATAGTCTTTCAAATGAGGTAGCAGGAAGACTCTACAACTTTTTCTAATCAGTAACCAGCTACACATGGTCATTTCATTTTAAATTTTAAACAAAATCAAGTGATTTAAAATTACAACTTAAGTCTCTCAGTCACACTTAGTCACATTTCAAGTACTAAATAATCCATGTTGCTAATTACCTAATAGGATAGCACAGATGTAGAATAGTCCCATCGTCTCAGAAAGTTCTGTTGTACAGAACTACCCTAGAGAAAAAAGTAACTAAGATGTTTAGAGTCACGAAGGCTAATCAGAATTAGATTTTAATACTTAAAACTAAATGAAAATATAAAACTAAATTTCATGGTCAAAAAAACTTCCCTCATGAACTTTTTTGTTTTGAAAACCTCTTATTTGGATACCTCAATCAGGTACATTTGTCATATGACAGGTTGGTAGAGCCAGAAGAAACCCAGAGCTCATCTAGTCCCATTTCCTCACTTCATGGACATGAAAGCCATGGTTAGAAAGGTTAAGTACCTCAATCAAGGCCACATGGCTTTGTTAAGTGTCAAAGCCTGATCTAAACCTAACCATTTTTTCTGCTGCCTTTTCCTCCTTCCTTTATACAGAGTTTGAAATGAGAAAAGAAAATGTTTTCAACAAAAAACATCAAGTAACCCCAAGGGAGATAAATTGAGAATTTAAGAGGCTTTAACATAACAATAAATATCAACAGATGCAAATCACTGTGGGGGATACAAAGGATTATAAATAATGGTTGCTGGCTACAGGAACACTATAGTCTCATTAGGAAGCTAAGAAACCGTTATCTTAGGGAAAACTGAGACCACCCATCTATAATCAAATGTCATCAAGCGCCAGCTTATTATATGAGTCCACAAGAAAGAATGGGCAGCAACTAGCTGGAGTAGCCAAAAGAAAATAGTGGGCCTGAATAGAGCCTGAAAGAATGGGCCAGATGAGTAGGGCAAAGGTCAGTCCTTGAAAAGAAAACTGCATAAACCAAGAGGCAGAAGTGAAACTATGCAAAAAGAGGTAAAGGACCAATAAATAGAGTACATGTGTGCAACACAACACATTCACAGAGCAATATCAACAATTATATGTGAAAGAAAACTACACGGGGCCATGGAGAAAAATCAGTGTTAGACTAGCTTGAGCCACTCTTTCAAAGAACTCTTTATAAAGATCCCCAAGGTCTCTAGGAAGGATAAAAGTCGGGTGTATTTACTCTGGTGGGGTAGTCTGTGATGTCGGTTTGGAGCAGTGTTGGAAAGTAGGGTCCTTGGGTTACCTCTCAGAAAAGTTTCAACAGAGCTCCCCTTTCAGCTGCATAAGGCTTGTTTCCCCAGACAAGTTTCCCCACCTAGCAGAGACCTTTAGTTATTGTTAGAATGTTAGATTTATTCATGATAGATTTATTGCTGCTGGAAGCCCACTGCCAGGGTGTCTCCATCACCTCCCTGCAAGGAGTCAGCCAGCAATTATGTCCTTGAAATATGTCCTTGCCCTGTTATCTCCTTGCCTTGTTCCCTAATCCACAGGTATAAAAACCCCTCACCCTAGGAAACCTGCACAGCTTCCCACCCTGGCTTGTTAGCCCCAGGACTGGCCCCAGAGTGCAGTCAATAAAACTCTGCCTTTGTTTCCACTAAGACTCTGCCTATTTTTCAGTGTGCCTCCGACCTTTTGTCTGATCTTACAGTTATAGATTGGGCAGCTTTATTATAAAAAGGGAAGGGAAGTAAAGGAAGCTTGCATAGACACAAGGTGCCCCTGAAAGGGAAAGGTTTGTTAAAAAGGCCTGCGCAGTCACAGGGGGCAGCCTTAGGAGGAGAGCTGCTGCTGCTGCTGCTTTGCAAAGGGAGAAGGATGGCGAGGAGAAAGAACCATCTGCTTATCACAGGTGGGCAGGAGAGAAGCTGCATCTTGCCAGTGTACAAACTGCACTGACCTAGTCCTCTTCTCTTTGGGAGGGGTTCATTTCTTTGTGGATTGTTAACTGTTATTAAATTAATTATTTCTAAGGTTGGCACCTAAAATTTTTTTTCTATATTTGGTTTGACTAGATAGATTTGAAAGGACCAGTGATTTTTTTACAATGGCCTCCAATCTCCATATTCCCTCCTAGGGTCTGGGCCATCTGCATACTTTACTTTTCTATAGCTTGTTTAATGACTACGCTAATCATTTGTAACCCCACCTCTAGTTTCCGATCCTGTGATGCCTCCTTGCCAAATTTTCTACCCTTAGCTTCCATCAATCTGGGTAAATTTTTAAATAACAAATCTAGAAATCAAATGACCTGTGTATCTGTGATTTCTAACAGTAATACTTGAAAAGCTAAATGATTCAGGGGCCAGAAGACATGAAAGTTTTGAAATTGAGCCTCTTCTGTGTATTTCTTAATTGAGTTGTGGGAGCATAACTCCCTGCTATCAAATTCTAGACAGTTTTTTTAACCATCTACAAATAACTCCAAACCATTCCATTTCTCTACTAGGGAATGATGACAAAGAACATGGCAAACAGATTGAAACAACATATTAACTATATTTTCTTTTTTCTGTACTGTTGATATTCTAGTATCTATGGTCTTGCTGACATGGGAGAGACTGTTCCTTCCAGGGTGTGGGGGTAAATGAAGATTGCTCAGGTTTTTGCACTGCTGGCCTCTGTGGCTATCACCTGTAGCCTTGACTGCAGGAGGCTCTTGGGAGCATGGGCTCAGGGTACGCATGCCTGATGGTGGACACCTGGAGTATGGTGTGGGCCTGCGAAAGCGGGCACACCTGAGTCAAGAGACAGCAGCACATATATGGGGGATATCACAGAGGATGGAATGAGGCAGAGGACCCTGCAGCAGAGAGTGGTGTTATGACTATGAGAGGAAAGCGTGTATAAGAGATTCGAAGGGGGAACCAAGTTGCTGTCTCCCTTCTGGCTTGTTTTCCCCTAACTTGCGGGTATGATACTCTGGGATCTTCCTGTCCTAATCACCAGGAATCCCAGTACTGGATAACTAGGCACCACCAGTATACCCCACATCTGCCAAAATTAGTCAAACTATCCAGTCCCAAGCCTGCTTAACTTGCTTTGCCTACTCTTTCCAACAAAAACCCACAATACAGATCGCACCCTCAACTCTCTATCCATTTCACCTTGATGCATCTATAAATGGCCATATAGCATATGCCATACCTCCTATTCCTAAGTGTAGGGTCAGAGAACAATCAGGTCTTTCCACCCTCCACCACTGTGATGATGGACACCTGTGGTGCTGCGAGCACTCCAGGGTGGGCATGCGCAAGTGGGCGCACCTGAGTTTGACACAGGCATAAATGGGCAGCATCATGAGGGCGCCAGAACCGACAGGACCAACCAGCAAAGAGAAAGCAGCAGCACAGCAGCCGAGAGGGTGAGATGCGCCGGGGGCTGAGAGGCCTGCCAGCCTCCTGGCCCCCCGGCACCCCTGCCTGCCATGAACCTGGTCACCTCTAATAAAAGCGTGAAAAGCCACCGAGGGCTCCAAGACTCCCTTCCTTGACCCATCTGCCCAGAACCGTCCCGAACCTGCCCAGTGCCGCCCTTCCTGCCGCTATACTAAGGGACTATGGGTAAAATAAAAACTTTCCTTCATGACAATCATTTTCATATCTGTGTGTCCTGATTATGTATAAATCCTCAGTACCACTAAAACAACCACCCAACTGCTTAATTCAGTAGGTTCTCAAAGTTAGGTGAATTATTTGACTTTGAAATCAATTTCACCAGATGCTTTACATTTCTATACCAACCATCCCTTTTCTCCATGCAGGAAGCTATTTCAAAGACCACCACTAAAGGGTCGCTTGTGAAAAGGGTCACCCAGAATTTTCTATCACTCAGAAGGTCATGACATAATTTCATTCTTACCAGTAGATGCTTCAGTTTACTATGAAATGTAACATGTTCCATGAGAGCAGAGGAGTCCAACTCTCACACCCACTGTGACATCTCTAGCACATATAGCATGTATGACACATAGGCAGTATCCAATTAATGTGTCTAATAAATTAATAAATTATACAAGTTGGTACAAATGTCCTGTGGAATACAGCCTTGGATGCAGGATAATACTGAGACTCCTAAGTAGTAGGTAGTATCACACTGAGTTAAGAAAATAGATTCTAAAATCAAACTAGGGTTTAAATGTCTACAATGTGAAATATGTGCAATCTTGGATAAGTCACTTAATCAACATAGCCCCCCATTCTGCTATCATTAAAAACTGGGAAGACAGAGTCTATCCCAGAAAGAAAAGAGCTGCTCAAGATGGCAATGTTATTTCACTTTATGGAATCCTAAAGCATATCCCCTCACAGGTATTTGAAATATATAGCAATGATAGGTGATATGTTTTTAAAAGAAGGGCAAATTAAAGAATCATAACCTCAATAGAAAAAAAGTGAAAACATCTCCATGAACCAACAAAAATAAAAACTTGAAGTAATACACAGATTTGAAGCCACAGGCAAAGGTGATAGAAGATCAGCTTCCAGGGGTACAAATACTCCCACTGGAGAAAAAGGCAAATGGAAAGAACTACTTTGCTGCCTGACACCACAATTCAGTCTGGATGGGCAGCCCTGACTGCACACATCACTTGCTGCATTAAAGTACTATAATATCTCCAGCAGTGCAGACATAAAACTGTTTCTTTTCTTCAAAGGTTTCCCTTCCAGATTGCCCTGACTTTAAAAAAAAAAAAAAGATAGAAGCTCTCCCTACATAATCTGCTTTCAAGTCTTCTGAACTCTCTCATACCTCTACACTTTCTTCCAAACCAACTCTTATTTACATAGACTATCTTTACATAGTATCCCTTCTGTGATTTAACATGTCTTAATAACTCCACTTCTAAAAATGTCTTTCCCAAATATTTACACCTTCACAAGCATTTACTCAAAAATCCTTTTAAACCATCCCTTTATACAGCTATAACTTATAGAAAGTGGAAATGACATTACTTAGTACTCCGAATGAAACATACAAATTACAACCTACCTTTGAAAACCAGAGAAAGAGAACATAAACGTAAATGAAAGTAAGTCCATCATTCAATCTTATTTACTATGAAAAATGAAAGCTTCATTAAGGTTTTTGCATAATAGAGAGATAATTAATCCTCTATAGATGGTAGTTTATCAGTAGTACCATGCTTCCTAATCTAGAATTTCTAGACATGAGGGGATGGTATTAAAACCTGTTCTGTGCAAAGTATAAGAAGAGTCTCTGATGAACTTTTCCTGCTACAGGACAGCCAGATCTGAGACCAGTGACAGCAAATATAATTCTCAAAACATTTCTGAGCTTTGAAAGCCAAGGGGAAATGAAACAGGTACTTTATTTTTATTTAGGCATGCAAAAACTGGGATGTAGGCCAAAAGTGCAAGGCAGGGTGTTGGGAGGTTGTTTTGAGAAGATTCACCAGAGATAGAGTGGGGAGCAGAACAGTCAGATCTACTAGAATATACTGCTGCGCCACCAGGGAGGCACTAAACAGGTACTTTTAAAAAATGATGGCAGAGAAAGCCCAAAAGGAGAAAAGTAGCCAATTGTACGCAATAAGTACAAGAAAAAATGCAGAGTACCAGAGAGTTAATGCAAGGCACAGAGATCTGTGTCCTCAAGACCACAGTTCCCACAGCATATGTTTGGGGAAATGAACCTGAGATTCCCATTAATAAACAATGACATACAATTGGAGCCAAAGTGATCCCAATGAAGAACACTCTCATATCTGGCAAAAGAAAAGAAAAACCCTCCAAAGAAACCAAGATTTATATAGATTAAATTTGTCTTCAATTAAATCTGCTCTCAAAATCAGTGGCAAAAGATGCAAGAAAAGAAGCCATGTGCATGAGAAAAAGAAGAAATAACCAAAAAGATTTAGACAACCAAAGACTTCAGGTATTAAAATTCTCAAATACAGAATAAGAAATATTACATATTAAATGTTTAAGAAAGATTTCTTAATATTAACAAGGATCAAGAGACTACTAAAACCAACCAGCAACATATAAATAGTAACTCAAAAGTTAGACATGAAGAAAATCAAAATTTAAAACTCAATAGAATGGTTTAACCACAGGTTACAACCAATAGAAGAGAGATCTGAAAATTTTTCCCAGAAGATTATACAAAGAGATGAGGGAAGAGGATAAAAGCAAGCTTAAGAGACATAGGGATAGATTAAGATATTTAAATAAGAATCTTAGAAAGTGTAGCCAAAAAGAACAGAAAAGAGTCCAGAAACACAGGAAGCACACATATAACAACCAAATTTTAAAAATCATCAAATGCATTTAAAATTTAAACAAAAGCCTCAACTAGCTATTCCATGGAGAAACTGCATCCCACAAAAGACAAAATAAGATCTTAGGAGATGTCAGAGCGAAAACATATTCAAAAGAAAAAAATTTAGACTGAGAACAGAATTTAAAACTCCTACAAATGGCAACTAGAAGATAGAAAATAATATTTGTTAAGTGTGACCTAAGTATTTTCACTACACTATTTCATTACATACTATTATTACTTCTGTAAATAACTAATGTTTCAATTCAAAGAACATTAATCTAGAACAGATAACAAGGGATTATGACCCTTATAAGTAGGAAAGTATCTTCTTCTTAATAAATTTATAACTTTGGTAATATGAACAAATTATTCAAAATATATAAAACTTACTAAATCAAGATAAAATTAAAACCTAAATAATTCTTAAACAATTAAGTAAATTCAATGAGTGGGTTATGTCTTTTTTTTTTTTTAAAGATTTATTTATTTATGCATACAAGCACTGGGGCACAGGCCAGAGGTGTGGGGGGGTGAGAGGATTCACCACAGAGAGCGGGGAGCAGAACAGGCAGATCAACAGAGTACACTGCTGAGGGGAGCAGCGGGCACAACAGGAGCGGTCTGCCGCACCATGTGGGTCCCCCCCCCTGGCCGGCAGTAGGGATCGAACTCGTGCTGCAGTGGCTGCTGTTTGCTTCATAGTGCGTTGCTTACCCCACTGCGCCACCAGGGAGGCCCGAGTGGGTTATGTCTTTAAAGGGAAAAAAAAAAAAGCACCTGGTTTAGACAGTTTTTGTAGGAAAGATTAAAAGATTCCAGGAACAGATCATTTCAATCTTATACAAACTATTTTAAAATTGAAAGAATCACTCAAAACATGATCATTCAAACTAATATGAGGAAAGAAAATTTAGGTCAACCTCACTGTGAACATAGATCCAAAAATTCAAACTATTAGTCACCAAAAATTCAGAACTATAATTCTGTGATTTGCCACATCAGTATTCATGAAGAATCACATGCTTATCCTACTGCAGAATAAAAGTTTTAAAATTTCAAAAGCCATTTATGATGTTTTAATAAAACTTACCCACCTAGAAATCAAAACAAATTTCCTGAATCTAACAGTATCTGCATCACAAATGTGCAGAAAACATTATTCATGTGTGTGTATATATATATATATATATATGAGACATCATTGTTCATTTTTGTACAATGTATGCTTTCTTCTCTCAGCAGTTTTGCTCAAGTGAAATAAACCAGTAGGAAAAAGAAAAATACTGATGTTTTCACTTACAGGAGGAACACAGGGGAACCAAATAAGGGACCAAGGGGAAAAAAGAAAACTATTCTTAAGGATAAATATTAAGAAAACTTTCCATCAGAAACAGGCTGACCACTTTTAAAATTTCTATTCAATATATTGGAAAACTGAGCCAGGACAGTAAGACAAGAAAAACAAACTAAGTGGTAAGTTTGTCATTATTCACAATGTCTACTAAGGGGAAAAAACAAAAAAAAAAACCCACAAAACATTACCTATGGACAAAATATTAGATATTAGAGTTAAAAAATCATATATATTCACTTAACCCAGCAGTGGGTATTGAATGAATGAACTAGTGCTAAGCTCATAAACATGGATAAATCTTAGAAATAATTGTTGTACCATATGAAATAATTTGTATTAAATTCAAAACTAAACTACACAATGCATTGTTTAGGGATACATACACATCTGGTAAAACCATTTTTTAGAAGGGAATGATAAAATGCAGATTAGTGTTTGCCTTCAAAGAGTAGAAGGTATGGGTTAGTATTTAAGCAGTTCCTAATTCTTAAAATGGAGGGGGAAGTTGTCTAAAGGATGAGTTTTATCATTGTGCCTGATAACTTACTTGTGTTAAAGATCCTTTAATAAATACCTTAACTACTACATAAAAAATAAGTTAATGGACTGGTGCAAACCAATTATGGTCAGCAGATAGATATTTAAGTGATGGACCTAACTAAAGTCATGTTAAAAACAATGCTGCACAGGTTTCATTAAAAGGAGAGAAGATCTACAGGAAACACAATAAACACCATAGAATTTGCAATAAATCAGTGTCTATTTCTCCAGGAAGGAGTACTGCCCACAAATAAGAGGAAGGAGAAACACACAATTACTGCATTCCATCCAAAAGACAAATTTTAGGCTCCATTTGTTTTATTATACAAACCCAAAAAACCTATGGAGAGCCTTCTTCCTTGACCACCACCCACCGAGCTCAGTTCAGCTCCGCAGCAAATACACATTATGTCTTTCCTTTTTAGTCATGAAGTCAATCACATACCAATCTAAGTTCATGTTTCTTCAAACCATAAATAACTGCTAGATAACTAACAATTTAACTTTCAGAACCTATAGCTCACTTCTGAGTGTAGCTCTTAAGATATCAGTAATCTGGTTACTTATCTAAAGATTTTACAAGAAATACTTTAAGCTTAGTAGATCAAAAACCACACCCAAGTGGTGTTCCAACTTTAA
This sequence comes from Galemys pyrenaicus, assembly GCA_019455555.1. Classification (NCBI taxonomy): domain Eukaryota; kingdom Metazoa; phylum Chordata; class Mammalia; order Eulipotyphla; family Talpidae; genus Galemys; species Galemys pyrenaicus. The sequence continues at coordinate 5,292,896 of JAGFMF010011428.1, forward strand.
GAGACTATATGATCACACATGGACACAGAAACACATATAAAGATCAGAATCTCACTAGTAGTAGTCAGAAAAATGTGTATTATAAATATTAAAAGGAGAAGGGGAGGAGAGTAGGGGAAAAGGGGGTAGATATAGAAATTTACATAGACATACACGTTTACATGTAAATTGATATCACCTTTTGAAAGAGAAATTTGGCAATATCTATTAGCATTTAAAATGCGCAAAATTTTCCAATTAATAATTTCACATCTATATCCAAAAAGAAAAAAAAAGCCCCTAGATGTTTGCCAAAAAGTCAAAAGAAAATTCTTTGCAGCATTGTTTGTAAAAGGAGGGAGGTAGGAAAAGACAGAGGAAAAGTGGTCTTCAAGTGAAATTAATACCTAAAATACCACATTTAAAAATAAGTAAAATAAAATACCATATTTTTACAAGAATATTAAAAACTAAATGAATTAACAAAAACTTACTTCAAAAAGAAAGAGGATAGAGTCCAGCTCCTCCCGTTGTGACTTATTATTCCCTGGAATATATGAAAAAAAAATTATCATGACAACATGTAAATTTTAGTATACTAAAATTATGTTAGAAGGTATCTTAAAACACTTAACTCTCAAGAAATATTCACATATTCAGAAAATACTGAGAGGTATTATAAAGCTAGTGTTAAGAACACATACGATAGCCAAGCCAGACCTTCTGGATCAACATCTAACAGTTGCTCCTTGATGTTTAAACACAGCTTCCATGTTTCCAAGTTATCAACTTGTGGGCAGGTAAATTATTCATTTCTCAATTACTTATCAGCTCAAATTATGGCAGAATGCACAGCAAAAAGAGAGTTCTAGTTTTGTGATATGAAGAGGCACAGAGCACTAATAACTATAACTAGAGCCATACATCTCTTTAGGCAATTGCAGGCTGTCCTTTTGATAAAAATAGTAATGAAAGCTACAACACCTACAGCAGTAATTACCATCTACTGTCCAGTGTCTAGGCACCAAGCACTGTGTTCAGAGATGGACCTCTAACTCAGAAACAGGCAAATTTTTCCTGTAATGAGGTCTAGATAGTAAATATTTTAGGCTTTTCAGGCTTCTTTGCAATCACTCAATTCTGTCTTTATAGTGGAAAAGCAGTCACAGACTGCTTTTGAATGAATGTATATGGCGATGTCCAATAAAAGTATATTTAGGTTGATTCCAACTCTTACCTATTATAAATAGTGCTGCAATAAACATAGAGGTCCATGTATTCTTCTGAATTAATGTTTTTGTGTCCTTTGGTGTGGAGTGGGATTGTCCCTAGGAGTGGGATTGCTGGGTCATATGTTAGCTACATTATTTTTAAATTTTGAGTAGACTGAGGAACCTACATACAGCTTTGTAGGTTGGACCAGTCTGCATTCCCACCAGCAGTGTAGGAGTTCCTTTTTCACCACATCCTCACCAACATTTGTAGTTGCTAGTTTTTCTAATATGTGCCATTCTCACTGGTGTAAGGTGGTATCTCATTGTAGTTTTAATTTGCATTTCCCTGATGTAGGGTAAAGGTCGATCAGGTCTTTCCACTCTCCCACCACTGTGATGATGGACACCTGCAGTGCTGCGAGCATTCCAGGGTGGGCATGCGCAAGTGGGCGCACCTGAGTTGGGACACGGGCTTAAATGGGTGGCGTCATGAGGACGCCAGAACTGCGAGGACCAACAGACAGAACTGCAAGGACTGACCGCCTGACAGAACTGTGAGGACCAACTGACAGGACGAAGGAGCAGCAGCAGAGAGAGAAGAAAGCAGCCGAGAGGGTGAGATGCGCTGGGGGCTGGGAGGCCTGCCAGCCTCTCAGCCCCCCGGCCCCCATGCCTGCCATGTACCTGGCCACTTCTACTAAATAAAGCGTGAAAAGCCACCGAGGGCTCCAAGAGACTCCTTCCTTGAATCGTCTGCCCAGAACCATCCCGAACCTTGCTCCAGTGCTGCCGTTTGCTGCCACTACACCTGACTACTGGGATATTGAACAATTTTTCATATGCCAGTTGGCCATTTGCATTTCCTCTTTAGAGAAGTGTCTTTTACATTCTTCTGCCTATTTTTTGACTGCATTGTTCACTTTGTTTTTATTAAGTCGTGTGAGTTCTTTTTCAATCTTTGTGATTAGTCCCTTATCAGTAGTATGCAGTGAAAAAATTTTCTCCCAATCAGTGGGGTGTCTCTTTGTTTTGGGTAATGTCTTTTTTTGCTGTAACAGAGTGTAGGGTCAGAGAAAAGTGTCAGGCTTTTCCACCCTCCCGCCATTGGTGTAATGATGGACACCCGTGGTTCTGCACGCATGCCTAAGTAGGCATGCACAGGTGGATGCACCTGGGCTTAGACACGGGCGTGTAAGGGCAGCGTCATGAGGATACCAGTGGAACAGGATGCCAGCAGAACAGAGCAGAGCAGAAGCAGCAAAGCAGTCTAGAGAGTGAAGCTGTGCCGGGGGCTAGGAGACCTGCCAGCCTCCTGGTCCCCCGGCCCCCTGCCTGCTGTGTACCTGGTCACTTCATATAATAAAAGCATAAAAAGCCACCAAGGGCTCCAGAGGACTTTTCCTTCACCCCGTCTGCTCAGAATCATGGAAAACCTGCTCTGTGCCTTCCTGCCACCATACAGAGGTCTTTGATGTAATCCCAGCTATTTATCTTTTCCTTCACTTTCTTTACTTTAGGTGATGTCTTTAAAGATGTTACTGAGATGTATGTGATGTAGTGTTTGGCCTATATTTTATTCTGTATATTTTGTAGTGAAATATATACACAATGGAATACAATTCAGCAATCAAAAAAGATAAACAATGCCATTTGCAGAAACATGGATGGAGCTTGAAGGAATTATGCTCAATGAAATAAGTCAGAAGGATAAAGAAAAATACTGGAGAGTTTTACTTACAGGAGGAATATAGGAGATCAAGGGAAACCAGTAATAATAACAGCAACAAAACAAAAATAAACAGACAACTATAAATCAGTTGCAAGGGGAAGGGAGGGATTGAAATCAAAATAGGGGTGGGAAGAGCACAAGGGACTATGGTGATGGTGCACGGGTGAATTGGAGGTGGAAATTCCATTGAGACTACACCTGAGAAAAGAAAGTGAACATTATAAGAAAAAAAAAAATAAATGAATAAGGTGTGTTCCATATGCACAATGGGATACTACTCAGCAATCAAGAAGGATAAACTCATGCCATTTATGGTAACATGGATGGAGATGCAAGGATGATGCTCAGTGAAACAAGTCAGAAGGAAAAAGATAAATATCAGATAGTTTCACCTGTAAGTGGAATATAGAGAACCTGAGCAAAAGGTCAAGAAAAATACAAAACTTGCAAGTTGACCACAGATCTCAGGCATACAGCAAGGGAGGGGGAGGAAGGGAGGTCAAAACAAGGGAGGGAAGAGCACAAGGGACTGTGATAATGCTTCACAGGTGATGTGGTGGTGGAAGAACTATGGGGCTATATAGAGTAAGAGAACTATGAGGTCTATCCACCCTCCTGCCACAGGTATAATGATGGACACCTGTGGTGCTGCGCGCATGTCTAGGAAGAAATGTGCAAGTGGGCGCACCTGAGCTTGGACACGAGCTTATATGGGCGGCGTCATGAGGATGCCAAGAGCAGCAGAACAGAGCAGAAGCAGCAAAAAAGCAACCGAGTGGGTGATATGCGCCGGGGGCTGGGAGGCCTGCCAGCCCCCCGGCCCCCATGCCTGCCATGTACCTGGCTACCTCTGACAATAAAAAGCATAAAAGTCACCGAGGGCTCAGAGACTCCTTCCTCTACCCCATCTACTAGAACCATCCTGAACCCTGCTCCTGTGCTGCCTTCCTGCCCCTACAATTGGCGTTAGTCGGCAGGATGGTTCGATGCAGATGGGTGTGGAGCCCTCCAAAGACTGCAGGAGAGGCTGAGAGGTAGCAGACCATGAGCATGTGACAGCACTGGAGGTACAATGGCAGCACAGGAGGTGGCCAAAGACCAGGATGCTGCGGGAAGAGCCAGAGATGCTGCAGGAGCGCAGGAGGTGGACAAGGTCCGGGAGCTGTAGAACAAGACCTTGAGTGGAGGAGGAGACGCCCACGAAGACCAGCCCATGACTCCTGAGGCAGCAGACTCCTTGGAGGAGAGGACTATAATTCATCATTTGGAGCTTCCCACTGCTGATATCAGGAAAGGACTGATGGACTTGGACTTACAATCCCACCAGAAGGCTGAGAAAATTTGTCAGGTTATGTTTATGGGACCCTGGGGGTGAATGGTATTGTTTGTACACCCCAGGAGATGATAGTAGAGGCATGGCCAGTGAGCCTTGATAACCAAAAGCAGCCTGGGCATAGAAAAGCCCAAGAGTGGCAGAGGGAGGAAGCCCTCTGCAGCCAGGCAGAGGAGAGGTATCAAAAAGCCTAGAGAAGTGTAGCGGCAGGAAGGCGGCACACTGGGCAGGTTTGGGATGGTTCTGGGCAGACGGATCAAGGAAAGGGAGTCTTGGAGTCCTTGTTGGCTTTTATGCTTTTATTAGTAGAGGTGACCAGTTACATGGCAGGCATGTGTGCCAGGGGACCGGGAGCCTGGCAGGCCTCCCAGCCCCTGGTGCATCTCACCCTCTCGGCTGCTTTCTACTGCTGCTGCGTCAGTTCTGTTGGTCGGTTGGTTCTGGCATCCTCATGACGCCGCCCATTTATGCCCGTGTCAAACTCACATGCGCGCACTTGCGCATGTCCACCCTGGAATGCTCGCAGCACCACAGGTGTCCATCATCACAGTGGTGGGAGGGTGGAAAGACCTGATTTCTCTAACCCTACAAGAAGGCAAAAGCTGGCACTAAGATTGGAAAGCCCTGAGAGGCTGGTAAGCAGACTAGGTTTGTTAAAGAAGGCCAGTGAGTCTCTTAAAATCACCTGTGGGTGATGCCCTCTTTGTTGCAGAATGAGGGTAAGGAGCTGAGGAACCATCTTAGGGGGACGGGAAGGGAACATGGCTTGTGGTGGAGCCCATAGCCGAAAAGGGGACCCAAGAGAGGCCGCATGTGGAACTTGTATCCACGGATCCCCAACCCGTGTGCGTGTGCACAGGGTTGGCCTGAGTGTAGGGGCTGCATGTCACATTGGTGTTGGAGTGGCAGCAGAGAGTAGTACCCTGGGGATTGGGCAATTACCCCCAAAATTTAGTATCGCAATCCCAAGAGTGAGAGCATCCTGGGGGTGGGTACAGTGTGTGGCTTGTGGCTGAGACCACAGCCAGAGAAGGCCAGGAAGCCTGACGGCTCCTGGTGTGTGACGGCAGGTGCCATGAGTTGTTCCCGCCTCATATGATGAGTGCCTTTGGCAGCAGACGTGGTGGGTCATCTGCTGGTACCAAGAATCTTGTCTTTTGCCCCTAGGTTGGTGCCCTGCCTAGGCATATTTGTGTTTTTATTCTGTTGATTTTGTTGCATTGCTTTATTGTATTTACTTTTGTCATGGCTGCAATGTTCACATTTGCCCAGAAAAAACTTGTTTAATTTGTATGGTGGAAAAACCTGAGGGGGTGGACCGTAGGGTCAGATAAATCAGGTCTTTCCACCCTCCCACCACTGGTATAATGATGGACACCTGTAGTGCTGTGCCCATGCCTAGGTGGGCATGCGCAAGTGGGTACACCTGAGTTTAGACACGCGCTTATATGGGCGGCGTCATGAGGACACCAGTACCGACCAACAAGACCAATCAGCAGCAGTAGCAAAGCAGCCGAGAGGGTGAGATGCGCTGGGGGCTGGGAGGCCTGCCAGCCTCCCGGCCCCCCGGCCCCCATGCCTGCCATGTACCTGGCCACCTCTGACAATAAAAAGCATAAAAGCCACCGTGGGCTCAAAGCCTCCTTCCTTTACCCCATCTGCTAGAACCATCCCGAACCTTCCCTGTGCCCCTTTCCTGCTGCTACAGACTACCCCTGTGGGGAGAAACCAATTTCTGTACAAAGATGAAAAATTGTGTAGGAAAATAGTTCAAAATTTCTTTAAAAAGTGTATTTACAAAAATAAGCAGCAAGCTATAAATTGTGTGTCTGATCTAATGAAATACCTCAACTCTATAAACCAGATACCATTCATTCATTGAACAAGTAGTAAAAGAATGTATGTATCAGGAATTATTCCAAGACCTGAGAACATGAGAATAAATAAAACACAATAGTTCCTGCCCTGAAGAACCTTACATTCTGGGAGGAGGAAGCATTCAATAAATAAGAAAAACAATAGGGAAGGGCAATGGGGAAAGGGTGAGGTTCAAATTTAACTAAGAAAGTAAAAGAATCTCCGGCCTCCCCGGTGGCGGTGGCGCAGTGGGTTAAGCAACACACTGTGAAGCAAAACGGCAGCCACTGCAGCATGAGTTCGATCCCTGCTGCCGCCCAGGGAGGGACCCACATGGCAGGGCAGACCTCTCCTGCCTCGCCTGCTGCTCCCCTCAGCAGTGTGTTCTGTTGATCTGCCTGTTCTGCTCTCCGCTCTCTGTGGTGAATCCTCTCACCCCCCCACACCTCTGGCCTGTACCCCAGTGCTTGTATGCATAAATAAATAAATCTTTAAAAAAAAAAAGAAAGTAAAAGAATGTCTTTTGCATAAAATTACATCCCACCAAAGTATAAGTCTTATAGAAATTTGAGAGGAAATAAGTCATACAGAATCTGGAGGTAAGTATGTTCCTGACAAAGGAACTAGACAGTGCAAAGTCCTTATGGTGAAGGTGTGGTATAGTTGAAAAGCAATTAGAAGGCCCCTCAGCTGGAGGGAAGGAGAGGGGCAACAGGTAAGCTTAGAAATCAGGAATCAAATGGAGATCTCTAGCTCTAAGGCACCCTAATCAATAGTTTGCCCACCACAAGACATATGAATGAGGTCATTTGCCATCAGGTGACATCAGAAGCATTTAGGGACAGCCTAAACCAGGAACTAAGTTATAAACTAAGTGACTAGTTGTGGTAAGACACCAGTTTAGGAGATGGTTGGTTATGCAATTTGTTACACAGCACAAACTGTTATCTTGACTGCACATAATATTACACTTTCTCCTCTATACACCAATGAAATAAAGTGGAGCAAAACTAGAAAACAAAAGTTGGATTTTTTCATACTGGAAATATGTGCCAATTTGGCAAAAAATTTTAAGTTCAAGATTTATGTCAATTTATACATCACAAGAAAATATCAACAATTTAAAAAACACTTGTTGGCATCCTATATGTTTGTACATGGTTTAATAACCTATGAAACCTGAAACATTCTAGAAGACCCTGAGATACCTGCTATATGTCAGAATCTACCACAGTGCCTCACCTCAAATTCCTTACCCTCCTCACTTGGCAACTGTCTCGTTTTAGAGAAGCAGTTGGGGCATCAATGCATCCTCTCCTTTTTACTTGACCCTGCCTCAGCCCACATCCCCAAACACCTTGCACCATCAGTTATCTCCATTTCCTCATCCTGTAAATAGGCAGTGCATCTTAAAAACTTTCCCACAACCAAGCCACTCCTTAAACAATTTTCTGTCTTCATTATTTACTTTCTAACAGAACACGCTCCATGCAGCCTTCATCTCACCAATAATGGAAATTATTCCACTTCTCCTTCTGGCTTCTGACCCCACTGCTCACCTAGAACTTCTCTTTGGCATCAGTGACAACTTCATCAATGTGCTAATGTTTTATATTATCAGACACTGATAATCTTTTATTCCTTGAAATTTTCCCTGGATTCTGTGACAAAACACCTTCCCAACACCCTACCACTCCCCCCTCCCACACACACATTGCTATATCTTTCACCTTCATTTACCCAGTAAAAGAATGATTCACTGCAAAGTTCTGACTGTTACATTGTCTGTATCACCTTTTTCATGGATAATAGCATTTCTCCTCTGTTCTTCCAGGCTCTAGTCTCTTTATTTTTACTGCCAATCAGAATCAACACCTACATGTCCCACAAGCACATCAAATTCAAACTATCCAAAACCGTACTCACCCTCCCAAACCTGGCTCCCCTTCAAGGTTTCCTCTTCCTTAAAGGTAAATTATGAAGCAGATTCAACATCTTGAAAGGCTCTTCAACTTTTCCCTTCTGTATCCCTTGTCCTATATCCAAGGCTCATGGGTAGGGCACCCATTGAGACATAATACTTTCTTTTCCCTTAACTGCCACCTGCCTGGATCAGGTGCCACCAGCTCTCATGTGAATGACAGCATCAGCCTTCAGATTGGTCTTCCTGCCTCTATTCACTTACCACCATTAGTCTAAGGAGCTAGCATTTTAAGATTTCTAACCACAAGAAATTACCCTGGAAATTAGGGTTCCTTACAAAAATAGCATAATATGATTTCCTACAAATCTCTTTTTACACATCTCATGTTGCAAGAAACACTTTTTCCATAGGTGCTCTAAAAACAGCCTCCATGCTATTGCTCATGTTCAACCCCCACCTGCAGGGCTGTTCTCCTGCACTTGAAATCGACATCTTCTTCAGAATCCATCCTCAAGGCCACCTTATAGGATAAGTGAAATGGTCAGGCTTTTTGCACCTCTAGCCTCTGTGGCTATCATCTATACCCTTGATGGTATTAATGCAGGGGGTGTTTGGAAGCATGAGTGCAGGGCACACATACCTGAATAGACACATGAGTATGGGTGTAGGAATGCATAAGTTTGCACACCCAAGCCAGAAGGCTGGGCCATAAGGGTGATGTTGCTCAGAGATGGCTATTGCAGAACTGCTACAAGAAGACGAGGGACAGCTACAAGAGACCACAAGAGAATAAGAGAAAGAGTAAAGATTCCCCAGGGGGCTGGTATAGGGTCAGAGAACTACCAGGTCTTTCCACCCTCCCGCCACTGGTATAACGATGGACACCTGTGGTGCTGTGGCATGCCTAGGAGGGCATGTGCAAGTGGGTGCACCTGAGTTTGGACACGGGCTTATATGGGCAGCATAATGAGGACACCAGTACCAACAAGCAACCAACCAACGCGAGTAGCAGCAATAGAAGCAGAGGGTGAGATGTGCCAGGGGCTGGGAGGCCTGCCAGCCTTCCGGACCCCTGGCACCCATGTTTGCCATGTACCTGATGCCACCTCTGATGTAGAGATCAATAAAAGCATAAAGTCCACCTAGGGCTCCAAGACTCCTTCCTTATCCCCCGTCAGCTAAGAACCATCCCGAACCTGCTTGGTGCCTCCTTCCTGCTGCAACAGCTAGGAAGCCTTTCAACTTTCTGGCCCCTTGGCCTCCCTGCCTTGCCAGCCTGTGGGCCTGCCCCACAACAACTGGTGTAGAAAGAACATTAAAGCCTTAAAGAGTCACTGAGGGCTTCAGGACTCTCCTTTATCTACCTGCCCAAGTCAATAGAGAACCTGCCCTGTGCTTGCTGGCACTACAAATCTCATCCCCAAACCCTCACTTGTATGCTCAGCAGAAAGTCATCTCTCCCTCTCTCCAACAATCACATTTTCTATATATCTCTATTACAGGATATTTGAATTTTTAATGCCTTTCATAGTTTATGCACATGACTTATTCCCAGGCCAATCCACAACTACCAGTACCACCACCACTCATCAACATGTGCAGCATCTGATCTATCTCTGGATTCCTCATAGGGATCTAGCATAGTACCATCTATACTGTCAACACTCAAATACTCATCCTAAATAAATGAAGGATTAAGCAGAAGAGAGTAACAGAAACTCCAGAGCCAGGGTCCACAAGGCTAGGTCATGAGAGACACCAGTACTAAAGGCATGTTTCAAGATGCTAAAGCATAAATGAGTCAGGCTGTGGATATAAGACATTCTCATCTGCAAGTGTATTGCCAGACAACATCTCAATGTCTATTTGTTGATCTATTATCAATATTACTTTTTTCAAATGGAAAAAACATGAAAGAACAGTGGTTCTCAAACTTGAGAGCACATTAGCATCACTGGAGAGGTTGTTAACACTGACTGCTGAGTTCCACCTACAGTGTTCCATGCAACAGGCGTGACAAGTACCCAGGTGATACTCACACTGCTAGCTAAGAGCAAGCTTTGAGAACCATTGATAAGAAGCAGCTTGGAATTAACCAGGTTCAGAACTGGAACCTGGTTGCAATTATGTATATGCAAATAAATAAAGTGTGTGTGACTTTAGGCCAGCTACATAACCTCTCTGGATTCAGTTTTCACAACTCTAAAATTAGGAGTGTAGACAACCCAATCTCTTGAGCTCCTTCCAATCTTAAAACACTAGTACTCTGTATCTGTCACTCAGAAGTTATCAAGAAGTATGGCATTTCTATTCAATGTAGTACTATATAATTATTTTAAAATGAGGCAGAAATAAATGCGCTAATATATAAGGATTCCCAACTAGATTACATGAAAATAACAATGGCAGCAAATACTTACTGAACACATACTATGTTCAATACTCTGTCCAGAAATCCAAGTTATGCATTTACCTATTCAATGCTGACAGGAGGAAGTTAAATCAGAGAGGTTAAGTAACTGCCCAAGGATAAATGGGCAGAAGGGTGGGCCCAGAACCCAAACCCAATCTGGCTTCCAAGACTACATATCCTACCAACTAAATATAAAGCAGAATGCCCAGTCTGATCTTATTGACTTGATTTTCAAAGAATGTTTTAAATAAGAATATATGGGCAATAAATTATATAAACACAATAAATTAATCTATAAAAAAGATATAGGTAGGCTTAATATTGGTTGCCTCTGCAGAGCAACCACTGGGGGTCTGTGAAATGCAAACACTTTAGTATACTTAAAACCCTTTAATGAATTTAAGATTGATTTTTATTCATCTATGCATACAAAAACTGGGGTACAGGCCAGAGGTGTGGGGGTGAGAAGATTCACCAGAGACAGATTAGGGAGCAGAACAGGCAGATATACTGAAATACACTACTGAGGAGAGTAGTGGACCAGACAGGAGAGGTCTGCTGCACCACATGGGTCAGCCTCCTGGCCTGGGATCAAACTCATGCCACAGTTTCTGACCATAACTTGATCTCACTGAGAATTTAAACCCTGTGCTACCAGGGAGGCCCAGATTCTGCATTTTTTAATAGTGTGCAGCTATTACTTTTCTTTCTTTTTAAGCAAATTATTCCTTTGAAACTTATGCTTTCTGTGGATTTCTTCTCCTAGTTTATCTTTTGTCATTTGTTATTAATTAATACCTACATAAGAAAAACTCAAGGGAAACAAAGATGTCAATCAGGTCCTGAAATCTCACAGCTTTGCTAAGGACTTGGGAAGAAAATTCAGTATGTACAAAATGTCTAAGAATAAACTTCCTGAATATTATTTAAAACTTATATTTTTCTGAAAATTGTAGAAATGCTTACCTTTTAATTTCAAACTATTTTCCAGTGTTATAAAGTTTTCATAGAAGATGAAATATATCTGAGAATAGTTGGTCTCAAAAAACTGCTTAAGATCACTTGCATCCACATTATCTGAAAAGAAAAAGGTAACATTAATGACAATACCCTTATACAAATATCAAATCTTTTTTCATAAATGGACTAAAACTAACTTTACTCCCTTATAAGACAAAAGAAAACAGTATTCCCATCCATTTATTCTCCACCTAAACAGTCTCAATTTTGCTTATTACATCTCGCCCAACATCATCCTCTCCCTCCAATGAATACACAGAACCTTGCAGGAAACATATTTAAGGAGATCAGCGTTCTGGGTCCCAGAACAGACCAGCTAGACACCAGAGGTAAGTTAGGGCTCAGAAAGGACAAGATGACTTCCTGTTATGGGATGAGGAAGGAGGTCAATGGAGATCTGGGGTGGCTTTTGAGAGAGGCGATGAGGGATACAGTGATTTTGCTAAACCAGGGACTTGGCATCCAGGGACTTGGTACTGATTGATAGCTTATGTAGGGAATTTAACCCAGTGATAACTCCCACTGGGGCAACACAACAAGCCACTTCTTTCAGGGGCCCCAACATCCTCCACAACTCTAATTAGAGCCACTATCCACTATCAACACACCTTTGTGCATATTCCTTAGCAAACAAGGTTGTGCCATTTATAACAGGGTCCTGACCAAAGTGTTAGATCTTTGGAAGGATACACTTGCAACCCTTGGAAAATTTAAAACAGCTTCCTTGAAATTCTACAGAATTACTCAAGAAAAAAATGTTTGTTATTCAATCTTTAACACAGTGGTATCAGTTGCTATCAAGGTTCTAATATCGTGTATATATTCCCTTCACCAAGTTCAAATTCTATGAGGTTAATAATAATGATGGTGAACCTAAAAAATTATTTTCCTCTATAACTCTATAAGGAGTTTTCATGCAAAAATCTTCCAGGTTCTTTGAAACAATGCACATATGGTGTGTATATAGTCATATGACCTGTCAATTTCACGTATGTCCCGTTTCAAAATAAATCTAAGCACAGAACAGTGGAAATTTCTAATAACAAATTTACCTGTATGGAAGCAATAAGAATGAAACTAGTATCATTAACCCGTATCCATATTAAAATTCTTAAGAGCTTAACAGTCTTGCCAAGGAACCTAGAATGCCTCCTAAAGAATCTGCCAGTTCACAGAAAGGGTTTTGTTCATGTTTACTCTATAGTAAACTGCTAGCCCATCCAACAAATAGCTCTTCTTTCTGGATTATACTTCACCCAGCAGGCTCCTACTCCCCACTCCCTTACCAACTCAAAAAACCCCAGCCCACTCTGAGACTCAGGACCTCTGCTACATCCACCTCCCTGTTATACTTTATTAAATCCGGTTAGAATTCTGGCATATCTGATAGGAGACTTATGCTCTCTATTAGAGATAACCCTTGCCCTCACAGAAATCCCCAGACTACTTCATGCACCATATGTCCCCTGCATCTAGTACAATATTTAGCTCAAGTTTATTGAATGAATTAAAGAATATAGACATCCTAAACAAAGAACATAAAACTGCTAAACAAATAATGATATGATAATGACCACAATGATGAGACCATGGGCCTATTAGAAAGAAATGGTCTAACCCTCCTTCAAGTCCTTGGAGTTATCAAGAGTGGAATTTCATGCCTTTGCTGAGGACATTGATTTCTTTCTGCAGTCCTAAAGCTCCCACACACTCTCTCTATCCCCCTACTCCCTGCTCCTGCCATAAGCTCTATTCTCAGACTACAGCCAGCTGGGCTTCTCTAATTTGGGTCTAAAAGACTTCTCAAATTAAAAATATCTAAACGGAAGTATTGTTCTTCCTTCAGATGGTTCCATGTCAACATGTAGCTCTAATGTCTACAAACCTGCTCTAGCCAAATGTAAACATTATTTTCTCACTCCTTTAATGTCCCTCTCCGGTGTGTCACTCTGTCCTGTCAGTTCTACCTCCAATAGGTTCCAGCCCTGGTTGATTTGTTACCCTCCATAGCCCTGCCTAGACTATGTCACCAAGAATGCTCACTCAATCTGCAGCCACGCCACTGCCTGGGCTCCTTGCTTCCACTCCTTCACAGTCACTCCCCACAACACAGTTAATATAGAGATTTACTAATGTAAATCAACTCATATCATCCCTTTACTGGAAATCTTCCAACAGCCTCTCCAGTACTTAAAATCCAAACTCTTTACCACACCCTACAGGACCCTGCATGATTTCCCCCATTAGATACCAACTGGCTCCTTCATGCCTTACGTTTTGTAGTCACTGTGATTCTCATCCATTCCCCAAACTTTCCAAACTTGTTTCCTACTTAAGGCATCTCTTGTATGTTTCCCCCAATTCCAAATCTTCACATAGCTTATTCCTTCTCATCCTTCAGAACTGGGAGCACACGTTGTCTCCTCAAAAAAAAAAAAAAAAATCTGAAAAGTGCCCTGTATGTCACCCTTCACATTTCGTCTTATCACCCTGCCTTCTTATTTCATTGGCTTTTTGTGACAAATGAACGGATGAATGCACGACTGCTCGTCAGTGAATGGGCCTCAGAGAGAACACAATGAGAAAGAAGCGATTTTTTGCCATCAAGGCTGCTAGACTACCAACACAGGGAAGACAGCACAGAGAAGTCACAACCGGAAATCAAGAACTTCCCATCTGCCCCAATCCTCCCTATTTCCCTCAAAGACACTCAAATATCTTTATTCAGTGACCTGAACAAAGGGAATCCTCATTAATGTTGAGGAGTCCACATATAAAACCAAAAGCACAAGTAACAGTCACTTCTACAGTTATTCACTATCTTTCCTGTAGATGAGGCTGAGCTTAAAGTACTCACTAAGAAAATAGACACCCTCCAGGTAATTCAATACACAAAGAAACTAACAGCACAGCATCTATATAATATCCAGTTTCTTTACATGTATGAGAACGCCTCACTGGTCTGGGAGTCCTCTTCTTTGCACAATTCCCCCCAAAGCACTTAATATTAGTTGAAATTATCTCATTTATACATTTACCCTCTTCACGAGTTGGCATTCCAACTAGAATGGAACCTGCACAAAGGCAGGAATCTCATCTGTTTTATTTACTGCTGTATCCCAAGACCCAGGAATAGGGTTTCATTTTGAGCACCAGGAAGTACTCAATGTATAGCTGTTAAATGCATAAACAAACAATGTCAAAAATTTTATCTCTAATTCAAAATGTAGGATGAGTCCTTGATTAGTTTTATTTTCAAAAAATAAGACTCATCAGACATATATTTATAAAGCAAGTATAGATCTTGGGAAGGCAACCACAAGCACTAGAATTTAGCATCCTGTGAAAAGAAACGTAAGAAACTATCAAAGGGCTTTATAACAATATTAACTTTATAACAATATTAACTTCAAGAAACATAAAGGGATATGATATGAAGACTGTTCAGGAAAAAATGTGACTCCAATACTGAACTTCTTTTAAACAGACATTCTTTAAACAGACATTCCATTCAAACATTTACTGAGTTCCCTACGCATGCCAACAAACCCTGTGCTAAGATGTTCAAAATGAGTAAGACCCAGGGCCCTGGAGGGTAAAACAGATAAGCAATGGAAAAGGCACCAAGACCCAACCTTGTATAGAATTATCAAAGCAGGGAGTGTATACCACTTTGGGGAATAGGTAGAATAATAACAATCCTATACCTCCATGTCACACTTTATGCCTTCTTACTTGACCTCCATCACAACTGTATAAGGTAGAGGAAGATGTGTGATCAAAACAAAGAACCACAGAATCATATGTGGCCTGGGTCAGAATTCTCCTATTCAAGGCATTTGACTCAAACCTAAGCCATAAAAATGTCTCAAAGTCAAGTGGGGATAAATCAAAACTAGAAATAGAAATTGGGTCATGACACCCAAGTCATTATTTTGGGGATCTGTAGGAAAGCCAGATGAATAAAATCAGGAGGAAAAGAACACAGCTAAGAAACTAGAGGAGAGTGAGTGGCACTGAAGGTGCGGAAAGGCCAGCTTCCCTAAGAAGGGGCTCCTGGTAATCTCCCCACAGCCTTGTGGGAGACAGTAAGGAAAATCCCAAACTACAGAGCCAAAGACTATAAACTGCCCTTGGCATGACGATTTTTAATTCCTGGCACGAACAGTAGCATGACGCCTTATACGCATAGGGAAGTACCTCAATTAACTACAGGGAAGCAACCAGCAGATAGTTTTTGAGCTGGAACGGATCATCTCTGAGTTTTAAAACAAATTTCCTTTAATTTCTCATCCTCTTTCACCAACAACCAACAACTGTTACAGGGCAGGGAGAGGAGCACCCTAGAACCCTCAAACCTGCCCTCTCTGAATGGGTTTTGCCATTTGCCACATTAAGATAAACATAAAACTTTTAATGGAAATGAACTTTAATACAATTAGGGTACAATATAGAAAGGACAAAGAATATAGGTATTAAGTTAAACATTTAAAGTTACCCATTTCTTTGAGGGTAAAAATTTAGCTAAATAGGATTGGCCCAAAGCAAGGCCCAAAAGCCTGCCACAAGTTTAAAGGACCTTTTAGTAGAGACCCATAAAAAAGGGTTACAAAGAGTTAGATAAATCCAGGCGGAAAAGAGCAAAATTAAAATTAAGATGACAGCTGCCATGTTAACCTTTTCACGGGTTTTTCACCCACATTTGTTCCAACCAGTTTAAGACCAAAATGCAAGTGCAGTTTTTTTACATGTTTTTTTGCTTTACGTGCCTTTTTCACATCTCCTTGCTGCTTTCCATCCTGTTTCCTTCTTCCTCCATTCCTTCTGTCCTCCTATTTTTTCTTTCTAACATCTTCTTATCCCTGCTTAGCTCCACCCACTTAGGGTGGAACCGGAATTCTGGAACTTCCCACTTTTCTGAGGACCACCCTGTTATACAACCAGTAAATTGTTTCTATTATTTTTCCATTATACCTCAAAAACTGTCTTCTATGTCCACACCAAAATTTACCTTCTCCCATCCCTTTGTCCAGCTAGACCTCTTGTTGACAATTATTTCTCCACATTTAGTTGAAAAGCAATAGCAAAAGCTGAGGCCAAAACCTTTGGAGTAGACTACCTGGATTCAAGCTATGAAGCTACAGAATCTTGGACAGATTATTTTAAAACTCTGCTCTTTAATTTCCACATCTGAGAAATGGGGCTAACAATGGTGCCTATATCCCAGTACTGCTGTGATAATAAAATGAGCATACGCAAAGTGCTTTAAAGAGTGCCAGTCACCATTCTATAAATGTTAGTTGTTTTATAATTGCTTAGCTCCTGACACAGGCCATCTCACCATGTGGGAACAGCCCAGCTTACCTACTTATTCTGAAAGTTATAAAATTCAATGACTCATGAAACTCATACTATACTTCATGAGACTGTTCCTTATTAAAAGGCACTTAATCCCAATACAACAGTAAACACTAATGAACATATCTACAAAACCAGTGGGATTATACCACATCCTTTTGTTAGGGGGAAAGGTAGTCCTGAATGGATTACACAGATAGGTTTATAGACTCCAACCCCCACTCCAGATCACCAGTGTTCTAGAAACACAAATCCGATAATATAATTATCAAAGAATGGATTACTGGGACCTGAGGGTAGAGTTAAGCAGCCAGGCTGGCTATAAAACCAGAGAGGTGATCCTTGGGCTCTCTCTTCCTTTGGAGCCATCTCCCTTGATTCAGAGCCAGCTCTCAATGCACCATTGCATTCCAGCTCAGAAGATCTGGTAGGATATTTACGGATTTGTATCCCTCTCTTTCCTTGGTGTTATTTTTACTTTATTCCCCTTCTTTTGTAAAATAAAACCCTTTAGTAACTTTTGTTGCGTGTGCCTGAAGTTAAGGCTTATTATAAAAGTCTTCTGAGGCTTATTATAAAAGTCTCCCTGGTGGTAGAGTGGGTTGAGTAGTGCACTGTGAAGCATCTGCGGCACAGCAGTGCTCGAGTTCAATCCCCAGCCAGGGAGGGGACCCACGTGGTGCAGCAGACCGCTCCTGCCTCACCCGCTGCTCCCCTCAGCAATGTGTTTCAGTCCATCTGCCTGTTTGTTCTGCTCCCCGCTGTCTCTGGTGAATCCTCTCACCTCCCATTACTCTGGCCTGCATGAATGCATAGATCTTTAAAAAAAAAAAAAGTCTTGTGAGCACGCAGGTGAGGACCCAGTCTTATATCAGGGTTGCCCTGTAGCACTTTCATACACCTAATCCTTTTCAACAGCAATTTTACTTCTTAGTTGGGAGAATCAGAACAGAGCCTAATAATAGCCTGCTTTAGCAGACCCCTGAAAAGCACCAAAGAAAAAAGTTATGCCAGTGGGTGATGTCACCAGAAGTTCATTCAGGTCAGCATCTCCCTAGCAAGGAATGATATTCCCAATGCACTTTACTCCTCCATTCTTCTCCTCCCCCCACTACTCCTGAGCTAAGAGTCATCCCAGCATTGTTTACACATAAGTGCAAATGAAGGTTCTGTAGAACTCGACAACTTAATAAAAAAATTTAGAAATGGTAAAAACAAGGAAAAAAAAACTAATCAAACACAAGACAGAAAATACCAACATGGAGGAATTCCATTAGTAAAGTGTGATTTCTTAAAAGTGAGTATCATTCGGGCCTCCCTGGTGGCGCAGTAGGTTAAGCAACGCACTATGAAGCAAACCGCAGCCACTGCAGCACAAGTTCGATCCCTGCTGCCGCCCAGGGAGGGGACCCACATGGTGCAGCAGACCTCTCCTGCTGTGCCCGCTGCTCCCCTCGGCAGTGTACTTCCGTTGATCTGCCTGTTCTGCTCCCCACTCTCTGTGGTGAATCCTCTCACCGCCCCCCACACCTCTGGTCTGTACCCCAGTGCTTGTATGCATAAATAAATAAATCTTTAAATAAAAAAAATAAAAATAAAAATAAAAAGTGAGTATCATTCTAGATTTCACCTTTAAACAACTAAGTCTCTGACCTCTTTCTCCTTGTATGCTTTTTAAAAATGCCACAATTTATTCCTTCCCTCTACACATACCTCTCCTTCCCCTCCCAACCCCAACTGATTTGGGGCTGATCTCTTGACTTGCTTTGGCCAACTGAATGATTAAAAATGAAGTGGCAGTGGCTGGGAGAGCCTGGAACAGCTGCTGATGCAAGCCAAGAGAGGAAACTCAGGTAGTGAAGCTCACCCAACCTACAGTGGAGCCAACCCAGACAACATGCAGTTAGCAGCAAAACTGTTCCAGACTTGAATATTGAGAGAGAAAAAGAAATACTTGCTGTTAAGCGTGTAAGTCTCTGAGGCTTAGGATGGTTTGTTAGGTAACATTATTGTGGAAATGTTGGTGTGGAAGAAGAAACCTACCACACCAAGCAGCTTCACTGGCATGAGGGACAGCAAGCCCATGAAGAGATTCCCCCAAGTATAACAAATAGTCCCTCCTGTTAAAGAAATAAAAGGAGATAAAATGGAAGTAACTGAGGCTACCTGTCGACAGGAACATTCTGTCAACAATGAAACATGTGCATAGGAGCACAGGAAGGAATTCCTTTTCCTGATCCCAGCCAGTATCTCCTGTGTGTGTGCAGTATTGTTCCAAGGGCAGGTAAAAGACCTGGGGCTCAGCAGGTGAAGAGGAAATGTCTATACAATGAAGCCTTTTAAGACAGCAGGCAATTGGGTCATAAAAGAGTAGTTATGTTGGCTGTGCTTCATTGGTAAATAACACTTTTATCCTCACCATTATTAAAGAGAAATTCACATATGAAAAATGCATCTTTTGATACATACAGACCTAAAAAGCCCTCCTGTACTAATTATATGCAAACACAAAATCTTTATGTAAATGGTAATACTAACTTATCCAGCAGATAAAAGGCGCCAGCCCTGTACATCAGGGCTCTGCTGTGTAGCACTTAATCTCAAGAGTGTCCTGGAGCAGACACTTTGACTTCCTCACAGCCTCCTCAACTCAACTTCTCTCACAGATCCCCTCCTCCCCTAACAGGGCCCACATCTGTTCAAGGATCATCCTCTTCCACACAGTCAGTCCTTCAGTGAGACTGTCTTATCCCCAGCCCCAGAGGATGGAATCTGATGCTGCTGAGCCAATTGCAGTGGCAACATACTTCTTGCCAACGATTTTTTTAGGCTCAAGCTTGTGACACAAAGTCAATAAGAAACACGAGAAAATCTGATGGAGATATCTGGAAAAGAGTCATTGTTTTTAAAGGGACACAAAGAAGTGTTTCCCTTTTTTCCTGCCTCTGGACAGTGTTCTGAGTGTAATGCCTATAAAGCCTCCAGGCATTTTGCCACCCTAAGGACAAATCTCATACTAAGGACATTAAGGACATCAAAATAAGGAAGTGGAAAGTCTAGACTCTTGGTATCACTGAACCGCTGACATAGCTGACTCTGGGGCAGCCCTGCCTTGGGATCTCTTTTTATGGGAGGGAAATAATTTATCATTTTCATTTACATTTGAATTTTCTATCAGCTGTAAGCAAAAATGTCCTTGTAGATACTGAAATAAAAGCTGATGGTAGAATAAGAAACAAATAGTGTAATTGAAACAGTCATAAAAATTACATTTAATTATATTCATCTCATTGTATTTCCTACGATGTATTATTTTCATTTCTTTATACCTTTTTACTAAAAGTAAAAAGAAAAATGCTTAGAAATCAGAAAGATGTTAACACTTTGTTACCCAGGAATGATAGTTTGTATATAAATCTAAGTTAGTATAAAAATATATTCCAAATACTGGTGATAGATTTTTTAAAAGTAAAGCTATTTTAATTTTAAACATTTCATACACATTTCTCAAATGCAAGACTCTAAAAGTTTGTTGTTAACAGTTACCTAGCACCAATATAATAAAACACAACCTGCACACTATATTGTTCAAATCAAATGTGTTTTACATACATTTTAATATATTTATTCCTTTTCCAGGAATCAAGTTTGCCCAGACTTTTTTAAGTCAATGCACAATTGCTTCTCATTCTTCTTGATCTGAATTGGTGCTAGACTATATTACAGTCAAAACCACCCACTAGAGAAACAGAGAAATTAAAATGGGTAAAGCAGGGATGAATAAGAACCTCTCTACCCCTCCATTTCCAATAACTAAATAAGCAGAAAAGTGGTAATAAGGGTGGAAAGAACCATCTTGCTTATGTCAAATAATTATTAATTAAAACAACAGCTTATAAAAGAGCTTTGTATATATTAACTCAATTAATCCTCCAGCTAGGAATTGGGTACTGTCCTTATCACCAGGAAGAGCGTCACTAAGGTTTATTTAGATCGCTGCCAGAGTTTGACCCAGGCAGTCAGGTTCCCATACTACTCACCTAATTAAGTGTAATATTAGCTGAAAGCGATGGAGAAGCTAGCATACCTGAAAATTCAACTGATTTTAAGTACATAAGAAAGATATGGTAGCTATCACAGAACTATATAGTTACCAGATCTAAAAAAAAAATTGAGAAGTACATTAATTTAAGACACTAGAGCCAGCTTAGCACAGGGTGGCCTTTCTATGGAATTGACTCAGCAGAGACAGGTGGCTTTCTCCATGGGGCTGTTTTTACCTACAGAATATCATTATACTGTCCCTGTTCTGTCAGCACCCACAAACACTGTCACTTCTGAAGTTTCCCTCCCACTAGAAAGCAAAGGCCCTTCCGACTGCTGGCAAGTGCTCGTCTTACTCAAAGGGTACAGTGTGTTGGCAGCATGGGAAGGTTTGAAACTCACGAACTGAAGAATGGGTGGTGGGTAATTTGTTATATATAAATTCAATGGAATATGACATAGCCATTTAAGTATTATGCAGCACTTCATTACTGATGTGGAAAACTGCACGTAAAGTCTTCACTTATTGATGTGAAAAGAAACAATGCAAAGTCAAAAACAGGGTATGAGACCAGGTATAATGACTTTTCATGTAAAACTGTGCTGCCTTTTTATGCGCACAAGATGGGAGATGATTAAAAGAAAAAGAGAAAGTACTTAAGAGCAAGCACAGAAAGCATGCTTACCAAATTTTAACAATGATATCCAAGATTAACAGAATTTGAAGAAATTTTTCATATTTAAAATATTTTTGGTTTATTCATTTTACTGAAATGTTTATAATGAGTATGCAAATTTTATAACCAGAAAAAATATAAAGCTATTTCCTTATTTTTTGTGGTGGGGGAAAAGCTGCCAGATGTTTTGGAAAGATTATTTTCAAAGTCATGAGTACTTACAATAAAAAAAAGAAAAGAACAACTTACACAAGACATAACACCAGGCGATAAATATCTCCAAAACTGTCTTACTTTCCAACATTGAAGAACATGCAAGACCCAAACAATATATATAAAAAAAAAATCCTTTCCAGAACTAAAATGTCCTAAAAACAGCAAATAATTTAAATTACTTCTGTCCAACATTGCAATTAAATGTCTTCCATAATAACACATACATTGTTCATAATGCAATGATCTAGTTATAGAGGAGTTTTGCAGCTTTTAAGGAAAACTATGTTTCTCTAGTCATCATTTACTGAAAAGCATAGAAAAATAATAGAACCAAATAGGAAGAACTTGTCTCTGTCCAGCCAATTCACTAACTTGCACTGAGTAGTAATGAGCAAATGTGGAATGTTGTCGAAAGCAAAAAGATCATAAAATTTCTAATCGTAAGATTGATTCACAAGCCCTCATAGCCACAGCTCACATAAGTCAACTTTTCCTCTTTCTGTTTAAACCTGGCACTGATTATCAACTGTTGGACTTAGCAACACTGGTTCATAAAAATCACATGCTTTTTCAATTAATATTAAGCCAAAGATCAAGGCTCCCTCAGGCCATTCAATTAAGAAACAATACAAAGCACAAGTGGGAATCCAAATTTTGTCAGATCTGAAATGGAGCCAGTTTTTAGCATTTGCTGACTTTTACAATCATTTATATAGATAAATTAATATTATACTGACCCATCAACATTTTCCTGTGCTCATCTTTTTCAGTCATTGACACATCTCCATTTTTAGTCAATGGAGCACTTTCTAATGTTTCTGCTCTTTGATTCTTTCTAGAATTTGGAGTAACACAGAGGGTCATCTCTGTGGTTCAAAGCTCCAGTCACTGTGTGAGCCCATTACATGGCCCATGCACCCTAGCTATCCCATCCTATTGGCCACAGTATTCCTATCCTGTTGCTGCAATAAGGACACAGAACACGATACCCCCACCTCCCTCAAAAACATCTGTCACATACCATCTTAGGTACCACTTCTTTTTCTTCCCTTTTCTTTTGTCTGTCACCACTCTCTTCAGTTTTAGGGTAAAGGACCCTGTGAGAGTCCCAAACCTATGCATGACTCAGTCTTTGCAGTTATCATTCCTTCTACTTGGAATACCATTCCCCAAAATAACTGCAAAGTTTCTCCCTACTTAACCTAGGTCTTGGCTCCAAACTCCCTTCTGAGAGGCCTTTCCTGGATCCTATCTAGACAGATAGAGACAGACAGACAGACAGACAGACAGACAGACACACACACACACACACACCCTCACCCTCATTGAGCCTCATCTCTCTATAGTCATTACATAAAATTACATCATATGTAAGTTTTTAATTTGCTTATTGTCCATAATCCCAATAGAAGGAAACATTCATCAAGTTGGAACTTGACTTGGAAAACAGTAGGTACTCAGTGTGGAATAATTTAAAAACAATGTGTATTATCTAACATAGCAAACTCAAAGAACACTCAGTTCATTTATTAAAAGGGTAAACTTTCCCTCAAATCAGATATTCAGATATGATTTCCATTGTCTTAAACAGGACTTAGAGAATGACAGTTAAGGCTTTCTTAGTGATCCAATATTATTAACACAAAAGTCAATGAACATTACCGTGTGCTGTGTATGGGCATGGACAGTAATATAAGCAGTATTCTTTCTGTGGGAATGTGTCAGAATGCCTTTTCAGAACTACTTTCACAGAAATATATGAGCCAGAGTGAGATTCATTCTACAGAAAAAAAGATTAGTAATCTAGGCCACCAATCAGAATACCTTATGTTCCTTACCCTGCAACTGGTACAGGGATAAGCATATGACCCGACAGGCCAATGAGAGTGGTCTCAAGAACTCACATGGGACCTAGAGGAGGGAGTCATGCCCTTCTCAGGATTCTACCTGTGAAGGACCACCTCCCCTGTTCCTGGAAGAGTCAGCCTGAGAATGAAGCATAGACACAGAAAACAAACACAGAACCAAGAGTGGAAAAAAAAATATGTTCCACTGGGCCTCCCTGGTGGAACAGGGGTTAAAGACACATTGCTATCAAGCCATTGCCAGCCACTACAACATGAGTTCAATCCCTGGTCAGGTAGCTAACCTACATAGGGCTTAGCAGACCTCTCGTCTCACCTACTGCTCCCCTTAGCAGTGTATTTCAGTAGATCCACCTGTCCTTCTCCCCACTGTCTCCGGTGAATCCTCTCACCACCTATAGATCTGGCCTATATCCCAGTTCTTATATGCATAATTAAAACAAATCTTAAAAATTAAAAGAGTAAGTTCCACCAAGGCAGTAGGTGGAAAAAGTGAGTAGATGTGAGAGTGGGTAACTACCCAGGACACAATTTACAACCCTGGCAACAGCCATACCTAAAGTCATATCTAGACAGTTGTATGTCATTAAATCCCCTCTTTTGCTACTTAGTTTACTCTGGGTTTCTGCTACTTGCAACCAATAGTCCTGACTAGTACAAATACAGTGAACAGATACTCTCTTCTGGTAAAACAGGATAATTAAGCAAAATAAATAAATAAAAAGTCCCAGTTGGCAGTTGGTTCAACACACACACACACACACACACACACATACAGGTGGTTGCCAGGGGCTAGAGAGAGGAAGGAATAGAGTAGCTGTTTTCTCACATCAAAAGTTTAGACTCAAGCATGAAAAGCAGGAATGGTGTATTTGTGCTACATCTATGTGCCCAAAGTTCATTTTCGCTTCCAGAGGTTATGTCTGTAAAATGCTAGTAACTAATAAAAAATTAGCAGAGGGAATATTATAGTAAAATCCCTCTGCTTCAAATGAGGTCAACTGAAAGAGATCACTCTAGGGCAGCCTGAAGAGCCTGAAATTATACCTCCCAGTTTTGTTCTGGTTGTAGAATGTCCACGTGGTACTAAAGTCCATGCAAATATCTTACCACCTGCTATGCCAGCCAAGGACAAGAAGAGGCCAATGAAGAAAACACAGGAGTAGTGTTTTCTTGTGTTATTTTTTACAATGTTCAAATCAAATATAGCCTTAAGTCTTCCTAGAAGTATATAGTCAAATAGACCAGAAAGAGGACAATGAAAGTCATAACCACCTTTTGGGGAGGCAAGCAAAAGAAAGTTGAGCTTTTGTTTATATGTTAACATTCACCCTGCTTGGTAAATATGTTTTCTGATATGTAAATATGCCGTTGAGTCAGAGAACTAGAAGCAGCAGGACTGGGCTTTGTAAGGAATCCCAGTTCAGCCACGTATCAGCTGGGAGCTAGTAAACAAAGTTAACAGAGTAGTTAACCTCACTGAACTGGCTTCCTCACATAGGCTGGGGGTAGTCACACTACCTTCATCATAGGTTGTGTGAAGAGTCAATGAGCTCCTGACAATAATTAAAAAATCATATCATAGCATTCCATCCTGTCATTAAGCTCCAGACTTCATGTTGAATAAGCTCACAGATATTTCCATTTGGATCTTGCCTTTTTTTCCAAATTTGACACTGGTTAGCAGCAAACACATCTTCCCCAGTCATTAGCCAGAATCTCCTCTCCTCTGGCTCTACCTGTAACACTTCCATCCTCCCTCTTACAACCAATTATCAAATTATAAAAATGTATTTATTAGTAATCAGACTACAGTGGAAATGGCAGTTTCAATCCTTGCTGCTAGCTGAGCCAACAAGAGCAACACTCAGGAAAATACTGTGAATAGAGTTGTAAAAAGTTCAAAAATATGACTCCACTAGAATCTATTCTGTTTTAGAGAAATAAGTACAATACAGGAAAGCTGCTACCCAAGGTATTTATAGCAGTAATTATATGACAGAGGAAAGAAAGTGTGTGCGTGTGGGGGGGTGGGGGGGGCATGGATGCAAGGTGGGGGAGGGATGGGGACAATATAGGAAATTAAATTATGGCATGTAATCTCACTAAATGTGTGCAGTTAATAAAAATGAGATGAACAAAATGTAGGAAAATGCTAGTAAAATAAGTTTTTAAAAGGCAATATTTAAAATTGTAATTGAATTTGTCCCTACTTAAAGTAAAAGATGCACACACACAAAAAACACCAAAATATTCCATTCTGCTCTATCAATATATAGAGCATTTGTAAAAAAGGGTTTTCTCCTCTCTGGTTCCAAATATTTGGTCTGAACACTATTATTGAGACCAATTTGCCTAAGCTGTGACCTCTGTCCCCATATTTCTCCTTTAATGACTCCTCCCCTAGCTTCTGCAAGCCTCACTATCATTACTTCACACAGAGAATCACTAGTTCCTGCTACGTAAGACCTTTATAATCCCTCTGCCCCCAAATGCAAGATAGTGTCTTACTTCAGGCCCTCATCATTCATCCCATCACTACCAGTCTTCTCAATACCCCCAATGCAAGTTTTATGACCTTGTTGACAGAGAAGTAGTTCTTAAATCTTATCATTTGGACCTGTTAAGAATTCCCCAAGAATCAGGCCCTCTCGCCTCTTTTAGGATAAAATCTGAACTTCCAACTCAGGCAAACAAAATCCTTTCTGATCTTGCCCGCAACCTGTATCAGCTTCTGCCCAGTACTTTTCTCCCACACAACACCCCTGCCCAAAACACTGCCCTTCCCCATCCCTGGCAATGCAGTACTCTAGTCACTAATCTTACTCGTCATCCTTGGGGCAAGGGTACTAGCACCCTATTTTCAGTGCCCAATGGTACCCACACAGCTCCCACACTGGACAGAAGAAGCAGTAGGCTGATGTTCCCCCTACATCCTCCTACATCACTGCCATGTCTATTTTCACCACCAACTCTATCTGCCATTGGTCAGATCAATTTCCCCTCCTACTTTCCCAAAATCTAAGCCTGCTCTGTCCAGTATTGGTCACTAGTCCCATATGGTTCCTATGCACCTGAAACTTGGCTAGTCTGGACTGTAAATGTATAATATACACAGCAAATATAATTACATAGATCTAATATTCTATTACATATATCTGATATTCTATTAGATAAAGATTTAAGTAAAATATGTTATTAAAATTAGTTTCACTTGTTTCATACTGTTTAAATCTGGCTACTAGAAAATTCAAAATTACACATGTGGCTCACATTACATTTCTATTGGACAGAATTAGTCTAACCATTTTTCAAGGCCCAACATGAGTAAAACCTTCTTCAAGATCTTTGTGCCATTCCTATTTACAAAAGCACATGAATGGATCAAGAAGATATGGTGTTCATACAGACAACAGAATACTACTCAGCAACCAAAGTAGATAAACTCATGTCATTTGCAGCAACATGGATGGAGCTGGAAGGGATTATGATAAATGAAATAAATAATAAGAAGGAAAAAGATAGATATCAGATGTTTTCACTTATATGAGGACTATAGAGAAACCAAAAAAAGGGTTAAGAAAAACTTGCAAGCTGACCATACATCTGAGACTACAGACTGAAAGAATTCAAAGTATAGGAAAAAAGAATACAAGAAATTAAGGTGATGGATCAAGGGGGCTATGTGGTAAGAGAAATGTGGTGACTGTACACCTGTGGGGAGAAATTAAATGCTGCAAATACTGTCCCAAAACTAAAAATGATATAAGAAAATAAATATTAAAAAATGTAAATAAAAGAAAGATATTTTTGGAGCATTTGACCTCCTTTAATAAAAGTATAAATAATATTGCAGGGCCTCCCTGGTAGTGCAAGGGGTTAAGCGCCACACTATGAAACCTCTGCTACCACTGCAGCAGGAGTTGAACCCCTGGCCAGGGAGAGGACCTACATGGCCCAGCAGACCTCTTTTCTTGCCCGTTGCTCCCCTCAGTGGTGTATTTTGATCATTCTGCCTGTTCTGTTCCCTGCTCTGTCTCTGGTGAATCCTCTCACCCCCCACACCTTTAGCCTGTACCCCAGTTCTTATATGCATAAATAAATAAATCTTTAAATAATGATAATAATATTGCAAAACAAGACCTTTGTGCCACTCTTAATGATATTTTTTACCCCTTGAAATACCACAATGCAATTTACTATATAAGCCACTACCTAATTACATAACACACTACACAATTACTATTATTTTATGTCTGTTCTTCTTGCTATAGCAATACCAGTTCTACTTTGGATCCAAAACAGGCACTCAACTTTTAATTAGATATGGAATCTTTGCTGGAGCAATACAGCAATACACAGTACATATTTTTGTTTCTGTTTTGTTTTGTTTACTCATTTACTTTCCCAATGATGATTTCAACAGTGTAGGAAGAACTGGAAGTCAAGAGACCTAACAGTTCTTTTGTCTTCTGCTAATTAATAGATAAAAAGTCATTTAGTAGATGGCTAGGCCCCTTGTAAGGCCTGCCTATACCTCAATTCCCCCACTCTATAAAATCAAGTTAATAATAGCAACCCTTCTACAATATATAGTCAAGTCAAAACAGCTAAGCAAGTTCTAACTGTAATTACCATTATATTAAGAAATACTCTGTCCTCACAGCTAGTTGTGTTTCTCAGTCAGTAGTCTTAAATAGTCACTTTTGAGAAGAAAATTAATCCATCACAATTACCAAAATACGAAAGGGGGGACTATTTATCAAACACGTTTCCTATCCTGTTAATGATGAAAGATAAGCAAAGAGAAACTGTTAAATGCCTAAACCAAGCAAAGTAATTCATACATCACACCTTTATTGAGCAGACATTAGATACCCATCTTACAGAATAAAATAACTGAGGTTCAGAGACAGATTAAATAATTAACCAAAAATAATGCAGCTGAAAGACTGCAAATCCAGGTTAATGGTATAATTTTGTATGTTAATATAACACCTTTATTATCATTTGAAGATAAAATACATGAAAAGCAAGAGTAGCATATAAATATACAAATAAAAATACAGTAATAATGTGTCTTTATTTTCTTCAAATAGTTTTCTTCATCTGGCTAATTCCTATCCTTCAGCTCAAGATATCTTTTTTTTTTTTATCTCAAAAGTAGCAAATAAATGCAATATACAACATGGTAAGGACTAGTGCATTAATGCACTATTTTCTTCTAGTCTGTAAACCACAGTTGCAAGCAAAAGTTTATATTAAACATTATGACAAGAACTCCACAGACATATTTACAAAAGGTCTAGTCCCTAAAAGTAATGGGGACTCAGTAATAAAGTAAATTGTACAAATGCATCAGCGAAAGACAACACACACCTAAGGAAATATCAAAGAACTTCTCCATATTACAAAACTGCGGTCATAATGAGCTCAATGAAATCATAGAAGAAAGTTCCTCAAAATAAAGACACACTGGTTAAAACGCAACCACAATCACACAGCCTTGAAAATTACTTTTTCAGAATAGTGGTAACAATGTACTTTGTTTCTCTAAGAAAAGAAACTGATCTAGGTGATTTTATCTTGACAAAATGTAGCCAATTTAATACTGCACACTTGGAGAAAACAAAAGTTTTAAGTTCCCCATCACAAAAAAGTCCCAAAGTATCAAATACTGCTCAATTCTCCTCTATCAAAAATGTGTCCCTGCTAAGAACTCCACACAATGCCAGCTGTGTATGTGTGGTATTTTACTACAGGAAGTAGAAAGTTCAGTTAACCAAGAACATCACATTTCACTTTCAAACGTCTTGAAAACTAGTCCTTCTAACAGTAATAAATTTGCATTTTATTCCAAAATGAATAAGACAGTGTAATCTCAAGGATTCAGAGATTGTAAATAACTTCACTTAGCAAAACCAGGTGTGCTGTTGGTTTTTGCTTCTACTCCTCCTTAAAAAGGTACTTTGAGTATAAATAGCAATAATCTTTATCTAAGATGCTCACATGTAAAATGAAACCTATACAATATTTCCTCAAATGACAGACACATTAAGATTACATGCCCAGGGCCTCCCTGGTGGCGCAGTGGGTTAAGCAACGCACTATGAAGCCACTACAACATGAATTCGATCCCTGCTGCCGGCCAGGGTGGGCACCCACATGGCACGCAGACCTCTCCTGCTGTGCCCGCTGCTCCCCTCAGCAGTGTGCTTCTGTTGATCTGCCTGTTCTGCTCCCTGCTCTCTGTGGTGAATCCTCTCACCCCCCCAAACCTCTGGCCTGTACCCCAGTGCTTGTATGCATAAATAAATAAATCTTTAAAAAAAAAAAAGATTACATGCCCAAAACTGGGAGTTTTTTCTTTCCTCATTTTAAGAAAAAGACATCAATAAGAAACACAACGTGTCCTTTTTTCTGCCCCCAAATACACACAAAAAAGTGTCTGTCTCTAAACTGCAATGGTAATTTTGTCCTAAACAAAAGTCAAAAAAGACGAGGTAATGCAATAGAATGCTTAACAGTCCAGGAAACAAGCTACAGATCACATGCAGCTGGTGACAGGAAGCCTTGTGGTCACTTCACACCCCAAAGGTGAACTTCATCACAAGTCAACTGAGGTCCACCTGGGCTCCAAAGAACCTCCCCCAGCAGTTCATAAAAACGGAAGAAGGCAAGTAATCGTCATTGTCAAGCTAGCAATAAAAAGCAGCTGCCTCCTTGAACCCAGTGTAACTATCCCTCCCTCCGTGCAGACACGAGGCGCCCCCTTCACCCCAAGGACACAAAGAAACTAAAGCAACCAGACCCAAAATAAAGACAAATTTTAAAAGAGGGGTACGGTAAGAAAGATGACAGGTGCATTTATCATGAGACCACTAGGAGTCTCATTCTATTTGGGGACTTACTAAAAAGTAAAAATAAAAATGTAAAAGCGCGGCGGGTGGGGGGAGGGAGCGAAAGCGAAGACGGTTCAATTAAGTCTGCTGGGAACACTTGGGGTCTCAGACTCAAACACTAGAAATGAAAAATGGGAGGGAGATGACACTTCAGTGTTTATGTGCGATGACCGCTTAGGAGCCACTTACTGCTGGGGAGGGGACAGTCACGGTTGTGCCCAGTCTGAGGGACCCGGCGATTGTCTGCGGGGAGTCCGCACTCGAAGGCGCAGGGCAGTGATCCAGAGCCAGGCTGCCCGCTTTCCGGGAAACAAGGCCAAAGCAGAAGAGGGTCGGGCGCGCCCCCACCCCGCCACGCCCTCGGCCCCAGCCCCCGGTCCGCGCCGGCAGGTGTCCCGAACGCCCGCGCCCCGGCTCCGAGTCCCGAGGGGCGCCTCACCCAGCAGCGCCCTCAGGTGCTTCAGGCGGGTCAGCACGTCCTTCTTGGGGTCCAGCACCTTCTGGGTGGACTTCTTCACATCCCCGTGGCTCCTTCGGGAGAACATCCCGCCGCGGGAAGCCCAAGCCCCGCCGGCGGGGCAAGAGGCGCCTGCGCCGCGCGAGTCACCGCATAGGGTCGGGGTCAGCGCGCGTCGCGCGGGCTACTCGCCGCCCCGCACCCAGCTGCCGCCGCCGCTGCCGCTGCCTCGGCTGTGGCTCCAGGAAAGAGCGGCGGCCCGGCGCGGCGAGGGGCGGGGCAGGAAGGCGGTGTCGACGCGGAGCCGACCGCCCCGCCCACTAGAGGCACCGGACGGCCCCTAGGGCGCCACGCACGCGCGCGATCCAAACCCGCCTCGCGGAGGCGCGCCTGGAGCGCGGAGCCGGCTCCTCGAATCACAAGGAACCCCGGCCTATGCACATGCTGTACTACAAGACCCGGGATGCACCGCGACAGGGTTCTCCAATCAGGCAAGCGTGCCTTTGGCTGCGTGGAAATCAGTGGGCAGGCTTTGAGCACGCACGACCTCTCCCCCGCCGCGCGCCGCAGGTGATCCTGGGAAGTGTAGTCCTCTTGGAGCCTAGGCCCAGGACCGTCCTCCTGGGGTTCCCAAGTTGCTGAGCAGTTGGGCAGTCTCCCAACTTCTGTCCTGGAACACCCCGGTATCTTCACGCTCCACTGTGAGCTCCAACCTAGTTCCCTGTAGTTCAGCGTGAAGCACAAAAGTAAGAAATGTTTCAAGGCTTGTAAAACTCAAGTATTTTTAGTTTGGACTTCCTGGTAGCAAGTAGGAGTCCCTCTTGCCCTGTAACACTGTTTCATACTAAAATGAATCATTTTGGCAGTTGAAAAGGGCATGTGTAAGCTCTGGGTGGAGAGTCCAACCAGTACAAGGGTAATGGCTCTTGCTTCCCGCCCTCGCTTGTGGTCCAGCCCCTACTGGCCTCTGGATGCTTTGATTCTCCATATTTTGACAACATTTTAGCAAGTTCTTAAACTGGCTGTTTAAAGTCATGTGGCTGCCATCACATTGAAACAATACAACTCTCTTCTCCATCATCTGAACTGTAATTTAGGGAGGCCCGTTTGTATCCTTTTCATCGAGCGCAGTACTTGGCCTTTAAAAGCACTCTAAAGTTGTATTAAAATGAAAAAGCTAAAAAAGTTCATATTTCATCCAGGCATGCTAAAAGAAAAAAAAAAATTCATAGTAGTTATGTTAGAGGGCAACCCTAATATAAAATGGGTTTGCCTGACTGGATTTTTATTTGCACACTTGAAAGGTACTTACAATGTTTTAATTGCAGGTACATATAATAAAGGTTAATAAAGGGTTTCATTATAACAGAAGGGGAAATAGCATAGTGAATAATATAAGAAGAGAGGGGTATAGATTTGTAAAT
This sequence comes from Galemys pyrenaicus, assembly GCA_019455555.1. Classification (NCBI taxonomy): domain Eukaryota; kingdom Metazoa; phylum Chordata; class Mammalia; order Eulipotyphla; family Talpidae; genus Galemys; species Galemys pyrenaicus. The sequence continues at coordinate 5,325,308 of JAGFMF010011428.1, forward strand.
GTTTTGCTAGTTTTTTGGAGTTGGAATTTAACGGCATGTTGAGAGCTGGCTTTTAAGGAAAAGGGACATTTAAGGCCCACGTAGAACCCCTAAACCTGCCCTCTTTGAATGGGTTTTGCTCTTTGCCGCATTAAGTCAGATATATAAGATTTTTAATGGAAAGTAACTTTAATATAATTAGGGTACAATATAGAAATGATAAAGAATATAGTTACTAAGTTAAGCATTTTAAGTTACCTATTTTCTTGAGGGTAAAACTTTAGCTAAATAGGATTGGCCCAAAGTAAGGCCTAAAAGCCTGCCACAAATTTAAAGGACTTTTTAGTGGTGATCTATAGAAAAGGGTTAGAAAGAGTTAGACAAATTTGGGAGGAAAAGAGGAAAATTAACATTAAGATGAAAGCTGCTATTAATAAGTTTTCCATGGTTTTTTTTTTTTTTTTACTTACATTTGTTTTAACTAAGTTTAAGACCAAAAAATAAGGGCAGTTTTTTTTATATATTTTTTTCTTTATTTTTTTAACGCCTCCTTGCTGCTTTCCTTCTGTCCTCTTATCTCCTCTCCAGCATTTTCTTATCCCTGCTTAGCTCCACCTACTTAAAGTGGAACCAGGATTTTGGAACTTCCTCTTTTTGGGGGGACTACGCTGCTACAGTTAGAGAGTCCCTTTTTTTCGAATTGACAAATACCATAGCTAGAAACTGGGATATATTCATACAAAACAATATTACTCAGCAATAAAAAAAAAACAATAACATGGATGAATCTCAGACCTGAAAATGAAAGCCTCATGCTCATGATGATGTCAAAACTTCCCTACCAGGCAGTTCCCAAATAACAGATCAAGACCACAAACTCACCACAATAATTACAAGAGCAATATAAGCTCTCTTAAAATCAAGACATTTGGGGTTGTCTTTGTTAAAGCAACGTAACCTATATGTAGTTATACATGGTAAGTCACCAGGTTTGCTGCCTATTCATTTAGAAAAAGATGTCTTTGATTGAAAAAATAAATGCACTTGTCTGAAGAAACTCAGTTTTTCTATCACAAGCAAGTTGTTATTGCTAAACTTTATTGGGTAAGTGCTGTGTGAAAGCAGGAGTCTACATGTTGGCAATAAATAAATGTATATGGCCAGCCTTCTGACCTCCAATGCTGTAAGTCCAGTTGAGGCAACAGAACAACCAGATAAATGATGAGATAAATGACATTGGACATGTGATGCTGTCGAAATTTGCTAATACCAGAAATAGACATTATGTGTATAAATTCATCTCTTCTGTCATAGCTAACCTTACTCACTGATAAAAATGTAGAATTTCAGACCTTCTCTAAAAATAAGAAATATAAGTTATTATTTAGTATTTTTTCTCATATGTATATTCCATGTGAAGTAAACAAAATACTGCTCATTTTTTCTTGCCCTCCCCTAGACTGTGACCTCCTTGAGGACATCATCTGCTTTGTAATTTATCCCTTGGAGGCTTTCATGCCAAGCACTTTGCAAACACTTAAGTATTATTGACAAAATGTCCTACTTTAATTAATTAACTAATTAATGAATGAAAGAGTTAAAAGTTTGCAATGCAAATAAAGGCAAACCCAAAATTGCCCTTTGAATTAGCAAAAAACAAAAAACAAGTTTCCCAAGTTTTGATAATAATCTCTGGTAGCAAAGTTATAGAAAAATATAGATAATAAAAGTGTAAAATGGTAAAATTCATCTGAAGAGGATTTTGGTAAACATTATCTTGTTTACCCTTTGCCCAGAAATGCTGCTTCTAAGAATTTACCCTGAAGATATACCTCCACAAATATAAAATCACATGTGAAAGGTCATTCCTCCTGGTGCTAGTTGTAATAGGCAACATAGTTGGTTCAATATGCTTTGTCTCTCAAAAAAGACATGTCTGTGTCCGAATCCCTGGAACCTGTGATAATGGCATTTTTCAAAAGGATCTTACAGATATTATAAAGTTGAGGACTTCAAGATGAAATCATCTGGATTAACTGGTGGGCCCTCAGTCTAATAAGTGTCCTTATATGAGACAGAAGAGGAGATGCCACAAAACAGAGGAGAAAGCCATATGAAGATGAAGGCACAGGTGGGACCATGCATCTAAAATCCAAGGGACCCCCTAATACCACCCAAAACTGACTGAGGTGAGGAAAGACTATTGTTGTGGCCTTCGGCAGGAGCCCAACCCTGCCAGCACTTTGAGTTCAGAATTCTAAACTTCAGAACTGCAAGAAAATAAATTGATGTTGCTCTAAGTTACCTAATTTGTGGCAATGTATTGCAGCAGCCCTAGAAAATGAATACAACAGATATTGGAGAGAACCCAAGAGATGGCGTAACAGGATCTAATTGGACATGGTACATGTAGGCCCTTCCAAAAGTGGCAGAATCCAATATGTACTCATGGAGTAGTTTTATGCAACCATTAGAAATAAAATTTTCTCCTGTATTAATCTCCCAGATATATTGTTAAATATGAAGATAATGGACTGAACATAAAATACATATTTATTTGCTGATGTTTTTCAAAAACAAACATTGCATGAATTGAAAACTTAATTTGGCCTACCTAAGTAGAATGGAAGATGGGTGGAAAGAAGAGGTGGCACTCATTCCTCTCCAAGTATGCTTTTTTGGTATAGTGTTGACTTCCAACTTATTTCAAAATGAAAGTACAAAGAGAAAAACTAACCTGAAAAATTAAAATAAACAGATTAACAGAACAATTAAATGAACTCAACTGCTGGCTAATTGGTTACATAATTATATAGAGAATATAATTATTTCAATGACTTTTGAAAACATTATTCTGATTGTACATCTATAGAGGGATATATTCAAGGGTAAGAAAACTCTATAAAGAAATGCTAAAAGTTATTAGGAGTTAAAATTTTTCAGTGTAAGCGCCTCCCTGGTGGCACAGTGGGTTAAACAACGCACTGTGAAGCAGACTGCAACAGGAGTTCGATCCCTGCCCCTAGCTAGGGAGGTAACAGACCTCTCCTGCCTTAGCCGCTGCTGCCCTCAGCTGTGTGTTTCTGTTGGTCTGCCTGTTCTGCTCCCCACTCTGTCTGGTGGATCCTTTCATCTCCCAAGACTCTGACTTGTACCCCAGCTCTTGTATGCATAAATAAAAAAATCTTTAAAACAAACAAAAAAAAACAATAAAAAAATTCAGTGTAAGAAAAAGACACACAAATATTAAAATAAAAAATTTTTAAAAATTCTTATAACATTAAACATTATTAGGAGATGTCAGTTTGAACTCCTCATTTTGAAATGTACATATGGGTCAAGGTTCATTCTTTTCCATACAGATAGTCATTCAAACAATATTTATAAATATTTTTCTTTCTCCAGTTGAATTATCTTAATTCTTTTTTGGTCAGTTATCAGCCAGCCCTAGTTGTGTGTGTGTGTGTATGTGTGTGTTTCTGTACTCCCTGTTCTAATCTAGTTGTTAATTTCATACTATTGCCTCTATCATCTGCAGAAACTTTATAGTAAATCTTGATTTCAGTTGGTGTATGTTTTACTTGTTCAAGATTATTTTGTCTACTTAAGTCCTTTCCTGTCTGATATAAATTTTAGAATCAATTTTTTTATTTATTAAAAAGTCTGCTGTGTTTCTTAGTTCTTCTAATCTCTGAAAGGGCCTGATGGCACCCAGTGACACTGAGCACACACCTAATACCTAATGTCCAGCACTTGATTTCCACAATAATGAGGGTTCTCCAGAAGAATTACCAATTCTATGTCTGAGGAAGGAAAAGATAGAGTGAATATAAAAGTGTGTCCAAAGATTGATAAGGAAGTCTCTAAAACACAGGACCCTACTTGACAGGCCTCCTTATAGCCTAATGTGGGATAATTTGATCACTGAAAAGAATGACTGTTTTTAGTTATAACATTTTGAATAAATACAAATTCAGGAATGCAAAATGATATTCAAAAAGAATTTTTTTCAAAGTACTAGGTAAATATTTAACATAAAAAAAATTTCAGTTGTAATTAAGGATTAATTTTACCTTTGAATGTTCTGTGATCTAAAACAACACTTCAGAAAAGCCAGATTAAATATTTTGTAGTAAAATGAGGCAAGTTATGCTCAGAAGAGATAAAATAATAATGAAGTCAGAAAATCCAGAAAGAAAGTTCCTCAAGTCTCACTACCTTTC
>JAGFMF010011428.1:5353511-5372169 GCA_019455555.1 Galemys pyrenaicus
TTTGTATGTTTGTCTTAATGCGGCGGATGGCAGAACCCATTCAGAGAGGGCAGGCTTGGGGGTTCTGAGTGCTCCTCTCCCTGTCCTGTAACAGGATCAGAGAAAACTATCAGGTTTTCCCACCTTCCCCCCATTGGTATAATGATGGACACCTGCGGTGCTATGTGCATGCCTAGGTGGGTGTGTCCAAGTGGGTGCACCTGAGTTTGGACATGGACTTATATGGGCGGTGTCATGAGGATGCCAGAAAGAAAGAGGGGAACATAGAGCAGCAGCAGCAGCAGCAGCACAACGAGATGAGAGCAGCAAAACAGTCGAGAGGGTGAAGATACGCCAGGGCTGGGATGCCTGCCAGCCTCCTAGCCCCCCGGCACCCCTGCCTGACATGTACCTGGTTGCCTCTGAGAGAATGGTGTCACCTCTGTAATAAAAGCATAAAAGCTGCCGAGGGCTCCAAGACTCCTTCCTTTACCCCCGTCTGCTAGAATCATTGAGAACTTGCCCTTCTTTCTGCCACTACACCCTCAAACCCTGCAAAGTCCTGCAGCAGCCTCCTGCCTGATTACCCATTGCAGATTCTGAAGAATCATCACTTTTCCACTTAGGTCCCCAGATAATTCTTAACTCAGTGCACAGGACCCATGACGAGCCTGGGAAGGCTGCACCAGGAGGCTTCCTCTACCCAGCCACAGCCATAGTGACTATGCTGAGACCCATAGTCTATTTAGGAGGTGACACTAGGAAACACTGGCAGGGGGTGAGGATGTCAAGAGGAAAAGGAGAAGCCATTCAAGCAAATTGTCCCTGTTGACCACTGGAGCTTAATTCCTCCTCCATCTCCACTCCCTCCTTTGTGCTGGGAACACAGAAAAACAGTGTAGACCATGTCTCAGAGTTATGCGTGTGTTAATAACTCCTAAAGTTAATTGTGAAGATTACGTGGACTATGCATGCCAAGCAATTATCTCAGAGCTCAGCATGAATAAGGGCTCCATAGATGTAAGCGCCTGCACATGCCTGCTGAGCTTCAAATCCATTTCAGGCTGAGCGATGCAAATGGTACTTGAGAGATAACTCAGTAATAGAACCATGTCCCCAGATCTAGTGACCAAGATCCTTCATGTTGGATGATGGAGGTCAAGGGAGCCCACCCGAGAATTCAGGAGAAGAGCAAGAACTGAATCTTGGAGTTTCTCATACCTTCCCTGTACCTTCTGCTTTCCTTTTTGCCATTTTACCCTTGACTTAGTGAAGAGTGAACCCAAGGTGGTCCAAGAATAAAAGTGAGTACCACATCTACCCAGGGGTGAGAGTTCCCTCTGAACAAGGGATTTACTTATTAGGTGCCTCCCTTAGCTTCTTACTTGCACTAGGCTCTTTTATTTTTGCCAGGATGCCAACTGTACCTTATGCTCAGTCTGTATGATGTTCAGTTTCCTTTCCAAGTTAACTTTCCTTTACCCTTTTCTGTCAATGACTCCAAATTTTTCAATCCAGCAAGCTACTTTTTCTCTATCTTTACTTCTCAAATTGAATTTTTCATTAAAGTCTCTTCTCCTGCCTTTGAAATTTCCTGAGTCATCCCTTCTTCATTTCAGCATCCACCAGCTAAGTCATTACTGTTTAACTGACCTCTCTTTTCCCTCTCCAGGTATACTGCTTTTTGCCCTTTGTTGTCAATCATTCCAACTTTTCTCTCCAGAGGTCATAACAGCCTTCTTGGTCATCTTTATTTTAACTTCTTATAGCTAAGAAATCACTGTGCTATAGATTTCTTCCTTTAAATAGTTTCATATGTTCGTATTTCCATTGCAGCTCTCTTAATCATCTTCAGTGAGTCCAGTAATTATTGGTCTCCTTGATCTTGGTTTCTCCACTCTACCCTACATACCAACATTGCACTAATCTTGTTTAAACATCATTTCACCAGGCCTCACCTCTGCTCAAGTATGCACAGTGGCGTACTACTCCTTACCATATCAAATCTAGTTCTTTGCCTGACTTCGTCATCTAAACCTACACCCCAATTTTCCCACTAACCCTGAGCATTTTTCTTTTTCAATTCAAGTTTTGTCCACCTTTCTGTTCTGCAAGCATCCCATGTTCAGTTACTAATTGTATAGCTTTGCTCAGACTCTTCAATCAAAACCAGTTTAGCTTCTTAAGATTTATGGAAACTTTCATGGTTATTCATCCACTCCCACTTCATGCTCTATCAATGTTAGAATCAGAGTGTTGGGAGAAACAGGTTAGATTCTATATGGACAGACTGGGACTAAGAGTCTCCACAGAAACAATTGGTCATCAAGGACTTCATCATAATTCTAGGAGAGTACTTGATACAATAAGAATAGTTCTGCCACGCTGGGGTAGATAGGTCAAGTCTGGGAAGTAAAGTCATTGGCAGACTTTCAATATCCAGAAACTTGCAGGCATACTGAGTTTAGAATGCCTTCAAAAGTGGATTTAATTCACACAAGGGAAGAATAGATGGGAAGAAAACAAAAAAAAAGGAAAATGGTGGCAGACAGGTAACAAGACTCTGGCAAGCTGACCAATATAAAAGTCTTGCATTCACCAAGACTTTTATGTGTCTTGTGCATTTTTTTGAGTCCTATGCTAGTTTCCAACAATGCTCACCATAAATTCTTTCCCCTTTATGTCACTCTTCCATTGAAAAATGGTGTTTATTTCTCCAATAGATTTCTATTGAAATCTAACTCAAGTGACCAAAACATAGTACTACCTTAATTCAGTCCTATGTGTAATAGCTTAACATTTATTTTATTTTTTAAATTTTTTTCCCTCTGTCTTTATTCCTTGTTCTCTTATACAAATGACTTTGAAAAACTTGCAGAAGTTTGGGAAATAGCAAAAGACCATATACTTTAATCTTCTTAGCTGACTTTTTTTTGTTTCATGCATGCATTTCCTTTTTTTGTTCTTTATTTATATATTTGACATCAGTCATGGCCCCCATGGATTTGCCATCACCATTTCACCAGTGCACTATCACCTCCATCCCCTGTGCTCTCTCCATCCTCTTCTCACTCCCTCCTCCCTCCCCACAAGGTGTCCCTGATTTGTCCTTGTCTTTTTGTTTTTGTTGTTTTATGTTTTTTTTTTTTTTAATTTGGTTCCCTTGTATTCCTCCTGAGTGTGAAACCATTCACATTCGGTATTTTTCTTTTGCCTTCTGACTTAATAGATTAACATTTAAACCATCCTTGGAAGATAAAATACAAAACCACAAGCACACATCCAAAATGCTAAATTTTTTTCCAAGATGAATTTGAAAGGAAACAAGATAAGTTTTATCCAGAAGTTGAGAGGAGTGAAAATGAATAATGACTGGTAACATGTGAGTCAACCTAATTCAGAACATTATTTTTAATACCAGTATGCCTATTAATAAAAGTTCCAAACATTGAATGTATTTTAAGTACTATATCTGTTTCTTTTGCTCATGTGCCTCATGACAGAGTTCAAATTTAAAATGGAGTCATATGCAACACAAATAAGATCAAGTTTCCACAGATTTGTACAAAACCATTAAAATCCCCTTGCACACAGCTTTTTCTGGAATCAAAATATTATATTGCCAGTATGGGAGTGTTAAAATTTTTGGTTATGTGAATATGATATGGAGACTGGGTAGGATAAAGATCGAGACACATAGAGCTATGATAAACTTAATCCAAATGCACATCGACTGTTCATAAGATAAGGGATAAGCAGGTTCTGCTACAATAAAATCAGCATACTTTTGAACTTATGAATTGTAATTGGGGATGGCTGAATCTGTCTGATAAAGCAAACAAACAAAACAAAACTAGCCCAAATAACTTGCCAAATCTTTAAGCCAAATGCAATGCTTTCCTGGGGTTCTTTTCTCCGCACCATAAAGATTAAGATATTGCTTCTGAAAACCTTAAACTCCTAGAAAATGAAACTATCTGTGGTTCCTCAGCATTTAAGGGAATTTAAGGTTAAAGAAAAATAGGGGTTTGTATGACATTAAGGGCATCTCAAGCAGGTCCTGCAGTATATCCTGTAAAAAGCTTCTAAAGTACACACAGATTTAAATTCCTGGATCTTGCAGGAGAGAATTTCACTGATGGAATTAGCCATGTAAAACACAAGGAAAATGGTTTTTCACAGAGGTCATGAGCGTGCTTTTAACCAAGGCGACCTACAAAACACCTCCAAAAACTGCATCAAGACCTTGGGCAGGTAAGCCACACACTGCCCTGAGACCAGTTTTTATGCTTATAAAGCTAGAAAATGCTGATGATATCTATTCTGCTTACCTTATAGGGTGTTATAAAGCGTGATCTACATAATACATGATAAAATACATTGGACAAAGTATGAACCTATAAAAATATAAGATTTCATGTACAGTACCAACATGGAAAGATATGAATAAGAAGTGAAACATTGAACTAGCTTGTCAATAAAATGATTGGATGAATAAATGAATGGACAAATAAATGTGTGATTGACACCTTAGTGTTTATTAATGTGAGTCCTGGAAATTTACATATTATTTCAAGAGAAACTTGATATGTAAAATTTAACTTCTAAATAGTTGGAAAGATTTTATCTTGAAATTAGGATTTGGGGCCCTGAAGGAAGGGTGGGTGAATAGATAAAAGGGAAAGAAGGAGGCAGAGTCACATTCAATTAGCTGGAATATAGGAGACTTTCCAAACACTATATATACAAAGGATATACAAAGAATAAGATGATGGGAAGAATCCAAGGACAGGCTGAGGGACAGATGGTGACAAAATGTTGCATCAATTGTGAGCAAACAGGTGTTTTCTTACTTTACCTTATTTAAGCCTCACAAACCCCATGGGAGACAGGCATCAGCTTATCATTTTATGCAAGACAAAACCAAAACTCAGGACTCCTTAGGTGGCTCAATACTACAAGTTAATACATGGAAATTATGTTAAAAATACCTACAGAGGGCCTCCCTGGTGGCACAGTGGGTTAAGCAACGCACTATGAAGGAAACCACAGCCACTGTAGCAAGAGTTAGATCCCTGCGGCTGGCCAGGGAAGGGACCCACATGGTGCGGCAGACCTCTCCTGCTGTTCCTGCTGCTCCCCTCAGCAGTGTATTTCAGTCGATCTGCCTGTTATGCTCCCCACTCTGTCTCTGGTGAATCCTCTCACCCCCCACGCCCACCCCGCAGCTCTAGCCTGTACTCCAGTGCTTGTATGCATAAATAAATCTTTAAAAAAAAAATACCTGCAGAAATGTGATCCCATACATCTGAATCAAACACAGTGTTGTAAATCAATGCTACTTAAACAACAACAACAAAAAAACAACAGAAAAACTCAGGTTTTTCTGAGACTAAAGTTTATGTATGTTCTTTCTCCTATGCCTTAGATCAGCATTTATGGTAGTAGATGGTCCTGGAAGTCCCAGTGGGGTTGGGTTGGAATGTTGGGGTGAGATGAGAGAAGTATAGTCCAAGCAACATGTAAAGGAAATTCTTCCTTCCCTACAACCTTATTTTGGCATTGAACGACCTAATTTTCTTTAAACAAGTTTTAACAGTTCATCTCTTAAATCATAAACCGATCCAATTTTTTCTCTTTTCAGCAAGAAGAGAAAAAGAATTACCTTCAGACTAACCTGTACTATTGTTTAAAAAGGGTGACCTCTTAGCAATCTCTACCTTCCCCACCCAAACCACCTCCTCGGGAAATAAACATATTACCAGCTCCAGAATTGCCATATAACCAGAATTACAGGACAATCAACAATAGGAAATGATACTGCAAATACAATTGAGGCCATAACACATGTGAGAGCCTTGTGAAATTCCTCTTCTAAAATTCCCTCTTATAAACATCCTCTCATAGCTGTGGTGTGATGCCATCAGCTAAATATCTCATCCGGGCTAAAGTAGAGAGCCCCCCTGGTTCTCATTATAATTAATTGGCTGTGATAGAAACTTTAAACAATTGGGTTCCTGATGTCATTCCAGCACAGGCTTCCTTTGATGAAATCTTCCATGGACTGCAGGAAATACCTCAGTGGGAAGGATACATACACCAGTCACACAAGATAGACTGAAACTACCAGTTTTATTTTCCACACCCACATGCCAACTCTTTTGCTGCATCCCTGTTCCAAAGAGATCTCAATTAAAAACTGGTTTCCAAGAAACAAAACCACAAATGTTTTTAAAAAAATTATAGGACAGAATTTCATTCAGGACTAGAAACCAAACTTTCAGGACATAAGGAACTGCTCCCTGAGATTCCTTTATACTTGTGTTTGGAACCCTTTGGTGATTATCAGCTCTGATGGCTCCTTTATCTTTTCTTTCTTTCTGTCCAGAGGGTGGACTGTGAAAGGTGTTTTCACTGTTGCAGGAACTGGACAGTTCAGGTTTGAATCCCAGCTCTGCCACTCCCTGACTACTCAACACATTTACAAGGTACTTTAACCTCTTAAGTGGAAGTTCCTCATCCTCAGCATGACATTAATTAAATGAGCTTGAGTAATTTTTGAACTCTACTGGAACCTAGAACCATACGTCTGACTGCATCAATTCCCACATATTTTTCCTGCTCCCTTAGCTCAGCTTAAATTCCACAGTAATTGATACAATCACTCCCTTATATAGAAACTCAAATCACTATCTCTGTCTCAGTTTTCTTGTGGCAAGCCCATAACCTTGATTAAGTCCAGTGCCTCACCTACTTTGTATATGCAGCCAGGTCTCTGAATGTGGTTGAACAACAACATAACCACACTAACTGGTCCCCCTTTAAATTCGTGATTAGAAACTTCAAGTGGGTCCCTATGCATTGACTGACACTATTTACCCTTTCCTCAGAGAATGGAAGCAGGCAAAAAAGACCTTGTTCTCTAACTTCTTGTGGAAGTGGCTCCAGCAAGTCTCTCCTCTCTTCTGTATCAACTACTTCCCTTCTTTATTGGATCCTGCCCACTGACCTACACACTATCATGTTTCCCACATTAATCAAAACATCTCTCCTGATCCTACTTTTCTCTCCAGTCACCTCTGCATTTCTCAACTGTACTTTTCAGCACAATTCCTTGAAAGAAATACCATTATTGGCTGTTTACTATTCACTCTTTAACCATCTGCTTCACTTCAGCTCTGCCTTCATCACTTTTCAGTGTTTCGGTGTCTTTTATATCATTAATCCAACAGACAGTCCTCAGCCATCATCTTATTTTATGTACTGCAGCCTTTGACACAAGTGAGTACTTGCTTCTCTTTGAAACTATCTTTACTTGGTGTTCCCATGACTAAGACAAAACACATTATCACAAGATTTTTAGCTTAAGACAATGAATGTGTTTATTTTGCTTATATAGCTGCAGTTCCTACACTGCCTCTGATGACTTGTAGCAAGGTGAACAACAGCTCTCTTTACCTTATGTCTTCAAGCTGGAATGGCAAGAAGCTAGATGAGGTTGGGGCTCCAAAGTTTTATCCTGTGTGAGCAAAACTGGAATGTTTGATTGCAGGAATTTTGAACCAAATTCCAAGCATAAACTCATTTGAGACCTAGTAGAAGTCAAGATATCCTTCCCCCAAAAACATGTCCAATATAAGAAATTAACCTGAATATATCCATGGAGAACATGGTCATCCACTCCTGACTTCCTTTGCCCAAAGCCTTTGGGTAAAGACCAAATTCCCTAAAGTCCAACAACCAGGGGACACTTATTCAGTCAAATATTGCCATGATTTGACATCACTATTACCCCATTTTCCTGGCCAGGGAAGGGAATGGTGTTATTAGAATTACCACCTGAAAAAAGTTGAAAACTACCCTTCAGAAAAATAGTGTATAATAGTAACAACCTGACTAACCAATTTTGCTTTAATCCTTGAGTTGTGGGGGAAAAAAACATTATTTTGGTGACCTTGTTTTTATGTCCTATTTTAGAAACAGTACATCTGCTGTAATCTCAGAAGCTTAACACATACTTGATTGGTTGATTATTTTTAAATGTATTTACAGAAATAGAAGCTGAATTATTTACAGTAACACTTATCCAATTATTCCTTTCTAATACTTCAGGGAAACTATTTATTTTATTCTTTTCAAATTTATTTTGTCAAAGCCTCCTCCACCCCCATCTGTCATTTCCTTGCAGGTTCTTCATCCTGAGTTCTTACTGAAATGAACTCATATCATTCCCCTCTTTGTTCCTACTCCAAACTCATTAGCCTCAAGAAATTGCCTCAGATCCAATGGTATCATCTAGTTATAAAGGACAGTTAGAACCAATAATTACTGTTCTTTTATATAAATGTAGATGAAATAAAACTAAATATCTACCACATTCCAAAGTAATCCCTGTCTTATTCTGGGGATACTAAATGTCTTTTACCCATAGCAGCTCATGATTTAATCAGGTACCTGCTCCCAGAAAGATGGTCAAAAGTCACCATGATAAGAAAAATCATTAAAAAAACCCTAAATCATTAACCCAACCAAACTAACCAATGACTTATCTGGAATGTCAAGATTGCAAGAGATCACAGAGATCTTTTCTGACTAATGTTGCCTATTTGAAAATATAGTTATTATGTTCTAAGAATTGTTATATTTATATTAATTTTGTTATATATATTAATTATATTATGTTCTAAGAATTTCTTTGCCCTTGAGGACTATTTTCTTGACTTTTCCTAGGTCAGATTTCTTCAAAAGAACTCCTCACTGTAATGACCACATGAAATCTCCCAGTACAGTGAGAGTATTTCTGGCTTCATTTGGTTCAATAGCCCCTCAGGGGTTGGCATGGACTCTGGGCCAAGCCCTGAGGGTGATCTTGTTGCTGATCAATCTTGGCTTCAATTCCATAGAGCCTGATTGGCCCAGAATTACCTTCTGGAAACCTGTCACTCACGGAGACTGTTTTTTAAATTATATTTCAGGGAATTTATTTTATCTTATTGTATTTTAGTTTTTACCCACCACTACCCCCTTGTGATGCCCCTGTCCTTTCCTTCCTCACTCCCTCTTAACCTCAGAGCCCTCAGGATGTTCACTGATTGCCACTGCTTTTTGAAGTTATCTTTATGTTATTGAATTGTCTGCAATCTAAATGCCAATATTTTTTTTATCATTTTAACTTATTACCTATAATTCCTACATATAATTTTCTCAAACTCCCTCCATTTTGTTAAAAATGACTGCATTTCATCCTTTCTTATGACTGAGTAGTACTCCATAAGGTATAGAAATATACACCTTCTTGATCCAGTAACCTGTTGATAGAGATTTAGGCTCCTTTCTATTGTAAACAACATTGTTATGAATGTTGTGGAACATAAGGATTTTGATGGTTTCATTTTCACTGGTTATATGCCTAAGAGTGGGATTCTGGGTCATAGAGTATTTTCATTCTAGATTTTTAAGGTTGCTTACCATAAAGTTGTTTCAGTTTATATCCCCACCAACAGTATAATAGGGTTTCTCTATTTTTGCATCCTTGCTGTTGGAATTCTTTTTCATATATGCCATTCTCATGAGCATGAAATTGCAACTCATTTTGACTTTAATCTGCATTTCTCTGATTGAAATTAATGATGAGTAATCATTCCTTAGTCTGTTGGCCTGAGGTGTATACTTATTTATTAATTGGGTGGTTTGTTTTTTATTGTTGAATTATGTGAATTTTTAACATAGTTGGATATTAGTCCTTATCAGTTACATATCATGTGAACATTTTCTTCCATTCAATGGGGTGTCTTTTTAGTCATCAATTTTTTTTTCTGTACTCTATAATCCCAATTATTTATTTCCTTTGCCATAGGGGCCATTTCACCAAGAACATCTTTATATACCATGAAATGTATTGCCAGAGTTTTCTTCTATGTATTTTATTTTTGTAGTTCTTATATTTAAATCTTCAATCCACTTTTGGGGATTTGTTTTGGGGTATGGGATTAGTGAGTGATCCAACTTCAATTTTTTATGTGTGCTTTCCAATCTCCTCAACAGCATTTATTAAAGATACTGTCCTTTTCCCATTGTATGATCATAACTACTTTATCATAAGTTAGGTAGAGATATGTATATGGATTTTTTTCTGGGCCTTCAGTTCTAGTCCATTGATTGATGTGTTTATTTTTGTGACTGAGTTTCAGGGACTTGGTTGATTTCTGTAGCCTATTGGAATGTTTTTGTTAGGAGTGGTACCATCCAGAGAATTTCAAAGCCAGGAAGTGTTGCCTAATAGACAGAAGTTCTGAAGGGAAACCCAGAGAGCAGATGGCACCAGCCAACTCCTCTACTGACTGCTGACTGACCTTGGGTAACCTTGGTGAGGTCTTTGCTTTCCTTATCTGGTCATGCAGCTCCTCACCCTGGATCTTGAGGTCATTTTCATATATAAAGAAACTCACAAGTTCCTTTAGTCTTTCTTTGCTTCACAATAGCTGAATACTTTTATACCATGTAAGGTGGATGCTTTCATCAACTGCATTTGATTGTTGGTGTAAGAGAAATAACTGTTCACACATCACACCATTATTTATTAAAATGGGCAGAACTTCAATTGGCATTTATAGCCTCAGGTAAATGAATGAATTTATGCAATAAAAATTTTATTTGACCACATAGCTTTTCATCTCCCTTCTAGTTTGGAAGTAAAAATGCAATATAATTGATGGGTATAGAACACTACTGAAATTATAAATACAATTATTCAAAATTATTATGACATTGCAAAACTAAGGTTCCTTTGACAACTTGAGATAGTGGGAACTTTGGAGCAAATCAATCAAAGTATGCAATTAGCTTAGTTTCAACTTTCCAATTTTGTTTATTACAGTAGATAAGCCTTAAATATAAAGGTTTTTTGAGTTCTTTAAGGGGAATTATAGAAAGAAGTGAGAAATATTTACACATGGATGATTTTAGTGACTTAAAGTTGGGAAAAATTGAAAAATGCAAGTCTAGATTTATAGTTGTCTGTTGATTTTGACTTTTAATTTATTATAATTAATTTTTTTCCTTTGTCCCTTATTTGTTTCTTCTACATACAAAAATGGAAAATAATGTAAAATATGTATAAAGTAAAATAAAACAAAAACAAAAGTCTACATACTATGTGTATAACATTCAAAGGCAGATAAAAGTGATCTATACTGATGCAAGCCAGAATAATGGCCATTTCTGGACTCCCTGAGGCAATCTTTTGACCTTTGATAGGTCTCATAGGTGTAAACAAATATAAAATTATGTAATTTTTATATTATGTAATATTGTTTATGTTCTAAACAAATGTAAAATTATATAAATGTAAAATGTAATATTGTGTGAATGTAAAATTAAGAACTTTTATACTTGCTGCTTTTGCTCTTTGTTATATAAAATATAACTAAAGATAAAACAAATTATTTTATAAATTATAAATTTTTAATAAATTATTTTATAATTATTTTGTGGGACTATCAATACAACAACATACACCAGTTGCTTGATTTGTATTTAGAAAACAATTTAAATGACCAATAAGTCAATTTTTCATAATGAAGAGGCAAAATCTTTTCTAAACCTAACTTATTTCTTAAATATAAAGATAATAATCTCACCATGGAAATTATTTGATATCAATGATTTGGACTATATAGAATGCCCTATGATGTCCTATATTTTAATTACCATATTGCCCATGATATACATATCTAATTGCAAATAATTATTCTGCAACAATTGCCTGTATATTTTTGTCTCAGGTAGTA
The DNA here is from genome assembly GCA_019455555.1 of Galemys pyrenaicus. Taxonomy (NCBI): domain Eukaryota; kingdom Metazoa; phylum Chordata; class Mammalia; order Eulipotyphla; family Talpidae; genus Galemys; species Galemys pyrenaicus. The sequence goes on from JAGFMF010011428.1 coordinate 5,365,280, forward strand.
TCTTGTGAAGAATGGGTTGGTTAACATTTCCCTTTAATGTGATTTCAAAGATTTCTTATGTGGTTTTCTGCAGAACATCAGCTTCTGAAAATGAATCTTCATTTTCAGTTCAGCTATTGTTGGATTGAAACTGTTGACAAATTATTAAATTAATCTTGAAACTATAATTACTATAATTTCTTTGTAGCATTTGAAAGAAAAGAAGTGTCAAGCCCTTAAATTATCAGTGAACCAAAAACACTTGCTAATAAATTGCATATACAGAGCATATTGGACAGTTTTATTTTTATTTTCAATTGCTTGCACAATTCCTGCTTTAACCTATATGTAAAACTTATGCCCTAGAGACCTGGTATTAGATAAAATTCAGACATACAAGAAAACAAGGAAGTGACTGACAAAAATCTTATCATAGAGTCTAGATCTAAACAGTGTATTCTCTCAACATAGGTCATAAAAGTTTTGTCTCATGGTCATTTTTGGTTAAATTCCACCACAGGAATTGGAAAAATCACATTTTGTAACATAAAATAACAGAGACCATGCATTCTGTGAAGTTACAATTTTGTCAACTATAATCACCATGCTGTATGTTACCTATGACTTATTTATTTGATAATTGAAAGTTGAAACTTTTGAGCCCCTTTATCAATTCTGCTGACTGCTGCACTCTGCATCCTTGGCAACCACTAATATGTTGTTTGTGTCTATGAGCTTGATTTTCGTTGTTGGTTAGATTCCACATATAAATGAGAGTATATGATTAAAAGAAAGAAAAGAAAGAGAGAGAAAGAGAGAGAGAGAGTGTTTAGGGATCCGAGGTGGAAGTGACCTACAGCAGACACTGTTGGTGCTCTACCCTGGCTTTGCTATGCTTTTATGCTACCTTCAGCACTGCCCACCCACTTCCTAAACTTTGGTGTGTTGTTCTTTCCAACATCCTGACCTACAGTTCTTTGGAAGCATGTTCTCTAGCTATTAAAACCTTTTTGCCCAAATGTGTAGATGGCCTGGATTTCTGGGGAGTTTTTCCCCTAAAGTAAGGTTGGGTATAGGACTAGGAAAGCCTAGCTCCCTTGTCTCATACTGGAATAAATTGTGAGGTGTCATTTACACTCCAGAGTTCCCTGCGGGAACGAGCAGAAGCTGTGAGCAGGACTCCGCCAGTCCCTCCCCTTGCTTAGTTGATTTCCTCTTTTTCTCCTGCTCTGTCACTGCTTTCTCCATTTCCTTAGTGTCTCCCCATCCTTAACCAATTACTTACACATAAATCTTACAGTTTGCTTCTAAGGAACCTAAACCAAGCTATGATCTAAAACCCTAATTTGAAACCTCCAACTTGGATTTCACAAATGCTGCATCATTGCTGAGATTTGAACTGGTTAGGATCTGAAGCCTGTTCACCATATTGCCTTTTCTCCACTCTCTTTTGAGCTTCAATAATTCAGCACTGTATTAACTCCCCCAAGATCCCTGTTACACATTCAGCACCTTTGGGAGAGCAATTAATGTTATTACCAAAATATATACAATTACAAATGACTTCAGAGTGACTTAGTGCAAAGATGTTGGAACCCCAAGCTGCACACCTAATTTCCTTCTGGTAAGTTGGGGCTTAAGTCCTTCCATTCAAGGTTTTACAAGTACAGTACTATACAAAGCTTTGCTCTTACAAAATTGCATAGTTAGTTGAAACATAGGGCAAATCCTCACTACTGATGCATTTCGAATAAATACAATAGAGAAATAAACTCAATTTCTAGTGCATTTTTCACTCACTGTGCATAATTGCAAATGTAACAGTGAAAAATACTTCAACCTTTTTGGAGAACCACAGTCAAACATTCACTCATAAAGTTTACAATATCCCTTAATGTAGGTAATTGTCTACCAAGTTGAGTGTTATTAATCCCAGGAGGCCTTATTCACCATCCTAGCTTGTAGTTTTTTTTTAACATCAGAAAGAATTCTTACTTTTATATTAGCTTTTAGTATCTGCTGGGTTTATATATAGAAAATCCTAAAGGCTCCATCAAAAGTTATTCGAAATAATCAAGGGGCCTCCCTGATAGCACAAGGGGTTAAGCATCCACTATGAAACATCTGCAGCCGCTGCAGCACAGGTTGGCTCCCCTGCCAGGGAGGGGACCCACTTGGCACAGCAGACCTCTCCTGCCTCTCCCACTGCTCCCCTCAGCAGTGTATTTCAGTCAGTCTGCCTGTTCTGCTCCCCACTCTGTCTCTGGTGAATCCTCTCACCTCCTGCACTTCTGGCCTATATCCCAGTTCTTGTGTGCATAAATAAATAAATCTTTAAAAAAAAAGGGAGAAATAATCAAAAAGTGGCAGTTTTCAAAATCAAGATTAAAAAATCCATATCTTTTTATATATAAATAACAAGCAAGAAGCAAAAGGAGTTAAGAAAATAACTCCGTTTATAATCATTTCAAATAGAATTAAGTACTTTGGAATTATTGTAAGCCTTGCTGGAGATTAGTGGGAGGAAGTTTGAGGGAATTTGGGGGGACTGGAAATGGGCTTTGATCTGGTTGCTGGCTACAGGGCTGTGTTCAGTTTGAGAAATTCAGCAAAGTATATACTCCTGGCATGGACATATATATTATTTTTTTGCACTTCAATAAAATTTCTTTTTTTCCTCTTCAAATTTGTATCTGTATCTGTAAATGGGGTTTCCAGATTCTTTGCCCCATCTAATGAGGGCCAGAGCTGAGTGGTCAATGCTATTTGGGCATTTGCCCACCATGGCATAGGTAACTTTGGGTGTTTTATTGGGAAACTATGTCCTTTCTCCCCTCTCTATTTAGAATCATTCTATTAAAGATCTTACATACCAAGAGTGCTTTGTCTTTATGTGGTAGATAGTAAAACCCCTTTAGAGCATGCAAGTTTGGGGTTCCAGGGTGCCCCTCTATCTGTCTGCTAACAGATTTAGCAACCACCTGAATTGATATAACTAACTGATTAATTCCAACTAACGGTGATAGGGTTCAAGTCATGCAGCCCCCCACAATGGCATCTTAGTATACTGAATATTTTAAACCAAATAATTTAACTTGACTGCAGAACAAGAAATGTCACTCGTATATCCTTCCTAACTTTTGCCCTGAAACAGTTCGTAAAACCCTTCCATGAGAGGTGCCCTCCTTATACCTGGAGCACCTTTATCTCCAAAGGGACTCCAAGAACTTTAAAAAACAGACCTTCCTCAGTTTCTGACAGTTACAGAATTCATCTGAATAAATTTGAACTCAGCTCTATTCAGCAATTCATGAACTGAGCAGCTACCCACCTAAGACTAGGGTTACCAGAAACTGTACAAAATGGAAAGTTTTCACAGTTACACAGAGTGGGACAAGGTTATTAGAAAAGAAAGGAAAGATTATTTCAGGCAAATCCACCTTTTTCTAGGAGAAAGCAGGGAAGTTTTATCATGCATATTCCCTCACAAGAGTTGATGAGGAAATTCCAGATTGATTGGTATAAGATTCTACTTTTGGAAGAAACAGAAACTGTAGTCTGGGTTAATCTTTATGGGACTTGGCATAAATTATTTCATTTTTGGCCTCTTGGTTCTTTTTTAAAAATTACAGTCACCTCATTCACCTTACATTTTTTATTCCTCCATGGTGCCCACTTTTTATCAGACATAGCGCAATACTTTGGTCTGATTATTTCCTTGGATCTTCATTTTCATATGCAGGCTCCTGTGCCATGTAAAACTTCTATTAAACACACTTGTATGTTTTTCTCTAGTTAATGTGTTTCTGGCAGTTTAACTTTCAGACTGAGACAAGGACGATGAGTGATGAAAACTTTTTCCTCTTCTGCACAAGCAGGTTACTCAATAACAGAGACACTAAATTGTTTCTCTCACACACACATCTGAGTATTTCCAATCTTATACTAAGTGTTGTTACAAGCATATGACTCTGTAACAATGTGCTAGCCATAGAAAGAAGAAGTTCCAGGTTTCCTGCCCTACCTAAGAAAGGATGGAACTGAACAACAAGGAAAAACTAAGAAGGACTTGGAACAGAAGACTGGAAAGCAGGAGACCTAGAGGAGGTACATGGAGCAGAGAGATAGTGAAGAAGAAGCCACACTTAATTCTCAGCTTTGGACTTGTACCAGGGACTTGGGGTCATGGATGGAGACCTTAGAAGAGGTGTGGGTGAGAGACCTGTGGGGAGGCTGACAATGGCAAGTCTCTATCTTGACTTGTCTTTTAATTTTGCTCTTTTCCTTCCAGACTTGCCTGGTCCCTTCTGCCCCTTTCCTATGGTTCCCCACCAGAGGTGCTTAGACTGTGGCAAGCTTTTTGGCCTCAGTGGCCCCACTTTGGACCAACCCTGTTTGGCTGGGCATCTCAGGAGGGGATGGGTAACTTTGGGTGCTTCAACTGTATTGTTTCTTTTCCTCTCTTCTCTCTATTACACACTAATTCTATTAAAGTTCTTTCCCATTGATGGTATTACGCACTAAAACATGTTTTGTCTCTATATGGCAGATGCCAAGCAGGTTTGGGGATCCTGGGGTGTACCCTCTGTCTGCTTGATAATAACTCTAGTGGAACCACTACCTTATTGAGAACTAATCTATTTATAACATATTTGTTCTATTATCCATTGCCAGAATACCTGGAATCATTCACACATTGGATCTGCCTATACAATTGCTGCTATGTTTATTGTAAACAAAATGGTGACGATGTGTGCCTGATTCTGTTTTTCCAAATGTTGGGAGGTTTTGTTCTAAATATCCAGACTATGTCTGCCACTGAGTTGGTTCATGGCTTGAACAGGTAACATACATGCATATGTACAAGAAGAGAGACAGGAGAAGGCCTAGAGAGGTTCACAGTGAGGGCCTGGCTGTCAGATTGAGATTACAGCAGGACAATAATTAGGCAGGGAGGTTGCTGTATTGGAATAACCACTGAGACAGTTTATTACAGGCAACTTTTAGAAAAACTTAATTCAAATCATAGCCATCTATATGCCAGTCATGTCCAACCTCAGAACCAGGGAAGGACCAGCCAACTTGTGTAGAAAAGCCAGAAGATTACTGCAACCACACATAGATGCCAACTAATGTTGGGGTCTATTTTTCCATCTAAGCATGGAAGCAGAGCAACACGACAGCCACATCAAAGAGCAAGCTCACAACTCCCTGGAAGCAATGGTCCATTAGGAGAATCCTGCCAACCACAACTTTAATTAGGGCATTAATTAGCCATGGGGCCTCGTTATATTTTCCCCCAAGTCTTGCTGTAGCTTTCCCACATTCCTATTTGCCAGTGGACAAAAGTAAACTAAGACAAGATATCAAGAATGGGAGGACAAGAGGAAAAATATTGGAAAGTAATTAATTGCATTTTTGTGTTAGGAGAAATACAGTATGAGCACAAATAGCTAATGATGGTTAAACTTTTAGTTGGGAAGGTAGAAAGGAAGGGAGGGGAGGGGAGGGAGGAAAAATAGATGCATGATTGTTAAGTGAAGTGTCTTACTAGATATTTTTCTAGAAAATAAAGATTTCATAAGTACAATCCTTCAAATGCTTTTGGGATGAGGATGCAACCTCTTTAGTAGCACAAAAATCGCTTGTCAGTGTGAACACTCAACAATTGTTATTGTAATTCTACTAACAGTCTTTTTTGGACAACACATTAAAAAATTCTTACAGAAAGAAAAGTGAAGATCCTGGGGATTCACATAAATTGCTTCACAAAGAAGAATCATTTTAAAGTAAACGACAGCCTTTGAATAGACAAAAACTTGTGAACATTAGTCTCTTAAACCCTTTGTTCTGAACGCTAACCAGACTTCTTTATAAATTGTACATTTCTACTTTGTTTTCTAGCTAAAGCTCAAAACTTTAAACTTGTCCCGACATTTCTTAACAGGGACTGCTCATTCACTAAATTTGCAGCAAAATTTCTGAGATTGTTAGAAGGGTATGAAAATCACATGGCAAGAAATCTTGGTGACCTTCAAAATTCCTGCTTCACTAAATTTTTAAAAAGAAAGGAGGAGGAAAGAAAACAACATGTATCTTTGTCAGTTTATTTTACTGACTGATTACTGCCAGGAAATTGTCATTTTGTTCCAGAAACCTTGAAAGAGATAGAGTGACTCAAACTGGTCTCCCAAGTGGGACGCAGGAGACTGAAGCAGGACTTGAATCTCAACATCTAGTCACCCAGAGGCGAAGTGGACCCACTAAACTGTCCAGAGTCTGACTTTCAAACTTTCTCAAACTGCCAATTCCCAGAGCATGGGCTTTTCTTGATAACAAAGAAGTCAGGAAGCCAAAAGTTCAAAACAATTTTTAAGAAGGAGAATTATACTCATAATAATCAGAACCCTATCACACTTCTGTAATCTGATTCCTATTTCACTTTTGTCATTTTTTGTACTCTTCTGACTGCTTTGTTTCCTTATCTATCTTGGTAACAGTGGCATATATTCAAATTCTATATTCTTTTATTTTCCCTAAAAGCGTTTCTTATATTTCTGTATAGTCCTTATGGTCATTATTTTAAATGACTGTCTAAAACTCCTATGTGTGGGTGACAAGAATAACTGCATAGGTGCTCCATTTAGGGCATATTTTTCTGTCTGCCATATCTCCAGCAGAGAACATCACTGTAGTTGGCTAGAATTTGCTGAGCCCATAGGAGTAAAGTCCAAAGGAAAGTTCCCAATGAAACATCTGGAGCTGTGCCTCCCCAGGAAGGATTCATAAACCCTGGGGGCAATCACAGAGTATCTTTTTTTTTAATTATTTTTTTTATTAAAATATTTTAAAATTTACATATACTTGCCATTAATTGTAATCCCCATGTATTCCCCATCACCATCTCACCA
>JAGFMF010011428.1:5372219-5415299 GCA_019455555.1 Galemys pyrenaicus
AACTTCCATATGATCCAGCAATCCCACTCCTAGGAATATACCCCAAAGACACAAAAACACTGATTCAAAAGAATACCTGCACCCCTATGTTTATAGCAGAGTATCTTTTATACTCCACCTTGATGGACTTTGGTGAAGAAACAACTGGTAAGTGCTTAGTTCAGAGCAGTTTATCATAAGTCAGCTTTCCCTTTCCCCCTGTTCCTAAGAACATTTCATTTGCAAATCAGCCTCTATTTATTTGTTTTAGTTTATTTAATGGATTTTAACTTTTAGAGCAATTATGAATTCATAGCAAAATCAAGCAGAAGGTACAGTGATTTCCTATATGCCCCTCCTCACACACACATGTACAGCCTCTCCCATTTTCAACATGCCACACACACCCCAGTGGTACATTTATTACAGCCAGTGAACCTACAATGATGCATCAGTATCACCTAAGATCCATACCTTACATCACTCTTGGTGTTATATGCTGTGGATTATGGATTTCTGCAAGTTTAAATGATGTATGTCCAGCTTTATAGTATCAAACAAAGTACTTTCACTGCCCTGAACATTTTCTGTGCTCTGTTAAGCTATCCCTCCTTCCCCTGCCCACGGCAATCAGAGAACTTTATAGCATCGTAGTTTTGCTCTTTCCAGGATGCCATACACCTCTTTCGTACACCTCTTTCACATTAGCTTCTCTCACTCAGTGATAAACATTTGACATTTATGAATGTCTTTTCATGGCTTGATAGCTCATTTCCTTGTACTATAATTAATTTGCTATAATAAATGTACCAAGTGAAGGACATTTGGTTGCTTCCAAGATTTAACAATTCTGAAAAAACACTGCTGTCAGCATCTATGTGCAAGTTTTTGAATGATGTAAGATTTCAACTCTTTTGAGTAAAAGTCAAGGAGTATGACATCTGGATCCTATCAAAACTAAAATAAATATGTTTAACGTTTAAGAAACCACAAAACTGGCCCTCCCCAAGTGGCTGCAGCGTTTTGCATTCCCTCCCGTGATGAATGAGAGTTTGGGTTGCTCCACGTCCTCATCGGCATTTGGTGGTGTCAGTAATCTTGATCTTGGCATTCTAGTGGGTGTGTAATGGTATCCCACTGTTTTAATTTGTAATTGTTACATGATTTATTCCATGGAACATTTTTTAATATGCTTATTTACCATCTGTCAGCTATATCTTCAATGAGATGTCTGTTAAGGTCTTTTGGCCACTTTTAAACCAACATCAGCCTACCTTTTGCAGCTAGTGTGGCATTCTCTTTGGCCGTGCCTGTGGACTGGCATCACCAAATACAAAGAAGCACTTGTGGGAGATGTTCTCTGTGTGAAGGGGCCTTTGACTCATTTTAGTAGTGGAATTTCCTTGGCTAGTTCCCAGAATACAAACACAGTAAACCACAGCCTATTCCACTGGAAAAAAAAAAACAAAACAGAATTTTTTTTTTACAAGCTCCCAGTCTTAGCTTGTCCCTCCACCCCCCATCACCACCATCTTAGGATCACTGTATCTACCTGCAATTAGTCAAACAATAAGAATTTCTTCTGAAAGGCAGTTATAAACCTCCTTTGATTTACATTGGTGTTATGCCTTGATAAACCCATTGTTAAATTGAAACTATCATAAGCATAAATTGAATGGAACAAATAAAATTCCCTAATTTAAAACTTGAAGTACAGTTTCTACTGAACCCGTATTGCTTTTGGACCTTTGTGAAATAAAAAATCAGCAGTCAAACTATTGTAAGTTGGAGGATGTCTATGTGAAATACATTTGCTTTTCTCAAGGAGAATTGACAACAAGGTCACTTTGCCAGACTTTGAAGTCAATTCTAAGACTGTGTCCCCAAAGGTATCTATCCCTAGCTCTGTTTTCCCAACAGGATTATAGGTCTTCAGGTGAAGAGGTCACCTTTGTCTGGACCATTACAATAAAATGTTGGAAGAAAATTCAGGGTAGGTGAATAGTATCATTGCTTTTCTTTGACAGTCCAGTAATGAACTACCAGTGGAATTAATACCCTTTGGGAGCAGTCCTCAAACTATGGCTCCTGTAAATTGGTGTATAACAGACCAACTCCTTCCCTTTAAGGTGGGATAACTCTAAAGTGGGTCTTTAACACTAAGGTCAAGCTCTGGGCAATGGGTTTAATGATACACTTTTTTTTCTTTTAAATATTTATTCATTTATGCATACAAGAGCTGGGGTACAGGTCAGAGGCGCGAGAGGTGAGAGGATTCACCAGAGACAGAGTGGGGAGCAAAACAGGCAGATTGACTGAAATACACTGCTGAGAGGAGCAGCAGGTAAGGCAGGAGAGGTCTGCTGTGCCATGTGGGTCCCCTCCCTGGCCAGAGATCAAACTCATGCTGATGTGCCACTGATGCTTCATGGTGCAGTGCTCAACCCGCTGCGCCACCAGGGAGGCTCCTAATTATACATTTTTGATTGTCAGCCTCCTGTCCTCGGATCTCTTCCCTGTTCCCCTCCCTTCACTCTCACATAAACTCTTCGCACTCTAGAGCTTATCCTGGGATCACCTTATGAGGGGATCCAGTCTGAGAGGTAATTTCAAAAGGGACTCTGCATGTGCCCAGCCACTGGTGCCATGGTTCAATTTCATGTGAAACCTTTCTCTTAGCCCATTCAATCCCCTTCTTTCTCTCCTTTCTATTTCTCTCCTGTTTGCTAAGCCTTCTTTATTCCCCCCCACCCCCATTTCCCTGTCTCTTTTTTTCATGCTCTGAAGTGACACATCACCTACAGAATTACAAACCCTGTGTTGGTGCTAAAAATGGTTATTTTTACAAAACTGCACCTCAGGCCATTGGAAAGTCTTAGAGGAATTGGGACATTATTAGCAGATCCAGACAAGGTAAAATATGATCTCCTTGCCTGTGGGAGCCTCAGCTCACTGACAGCCATGCCAGGCTAACCCCTGAAAACTTGGCTTAACTGCCTTTCAGACAAGCAGGTAGTCTTTAGGAGAGGCTGAATAGCATGTGGAAGCACAGTAAGAAAGTCAAGAAACCAAGGGCTAGGTGGACCCCAGGTAGCACATTACTATCCACTGAGTATGGCAATGAGCCATACAGCCTGTGCCCTGTATTTGGTGTCTATGATTTCATCATATGGTGTCTAAGAAGCTAGGATAACTAAACCAGAAAGATTTGGGTGAAGTTTGACAATATGAAGGAAGGTTATAGGCAACTGCTACATGAATAATTTATTAATGAACAGGAAATTTTTTTCAGAATTTCAAATATTTTTATTTTAAATGATGACATTTAGGGTTATAAGTTTTCCTCCAAATTATTATTTGAATTCATCCTGGATGTTTTGATATATCATGGTTTCATTGTGATTAACTTTTTTTCTTTATTTGTATATATTTGACATCAATTGTAGCCCCCATGGATTTCTCATCACCATTTTACCAGTGCACCATCACCTCCATCCTCTGTGCTCTCTCCACCTTCAATCCACTCCCTCCCTCCCCACAAGGTGTCCCTGATTTTTCCTTGTCTTTTTGTTTTTATTATGGTTGCCTTATATTCCTCCTAGGGGTGAAACCATTTGGTATTTTTCTTCTGCTTTCTGACTTATTTCACTGAGCATAATCCATTCCAGCTCCATCCATGTTTCTATGAATGACTCTAGTTTATCTTTATTGATTGCTAAATAGTATTCCATCATGTATATACACCACATCTTCTTGATCCCATCATCTCTTTTTGGGTATTTAGATTGTTTCCAGGTCTTAACTATTATAAATAGTGCTGCAATAAACATAGAGGTACAGGTATTCTTTGGAATCAATGTTTTTGTGTCTTTTGGGTATATTCCTAGGAGTGGGATTGCCGTATCATATGGGAGCTCCATTTTTAGTAGTTTGAGGAACCACCATACTGTTTTCCATAATGGTTGGACCAGCTTGCATTCCCACCAACAGTGTACCAGGGTTCCTTTTTCTCCACATCCTTGCCAACATTTGTTGTTGCTACTTTTTTTGATATGTGCCACTCTCATTGGTGTGAGGTGGTTTCTCATAGTAGTTTTGTTTTGCATTTCTCTGATTACCAGAGATGATGAGCTTTTTTTCATATGCCTATTAGCCATTTGCATTTCCTCTTTGGAGAATTGCCTTTTTAGTTCCTCTGCCCATTTTTTGACTGGATTGTTTACTTTGTTTTTGTTTAGTCTGGTCAACTCTTTGTGGATATTTGTGATAAGTCCTTTGTCATTAGTATTGTATGCAAAGATTTTTTCCCATTCCGTGGGTTGTCACTTTGTTTTGGTTAGCATGTCTTTTGCTGTACAGAAGCTTTTAAGTTTGATGTAGTCCCAGCTGTTTATCTTTTTCTTCACTATCTTTGCTTTAGGTGCTGTGTCTCTAAAGATGTTATTGATGTGTATGTCACATAGGATTTTCCCTACTTTTTCTTCTAGATATTTTATGGTTTCAGGTCTTATGTCTAAGTCCTTAATCCATTTTGTGTTGATTTTTGTGCATGGTGAAAGGCAGTATTCTAGTTTCATTCTTTTGCATGTAGCAGTCCAGTGCCCAGTAACATTTATTGAACAAGCTGTCTGTGACCATTGCATATTCTTTGCTCCTTTGTCAAAGATTAGCTGTTCATAAGCTGTGGGTTTATTTCTGGGATTTCTATTCTATTCCATTGGTCTATGTGTCAGTTTTTGTTCCAATGTCATGCAGTTTTTATTATTGTGGCTTTGTAGTATACTTTGAAATCTGGATGTGTGATAGCTCCATTCCCCTTTTTTTAGCCAGGAGAGCTTTGGCTCTTCGAGGTTTTTTGTGTCTCCATATGAATTTCATCAATATTTTTTCTATTTCTTTGAAGAATGACATTGAAATTTATATTGGAATAGCATTGAATCTGTAGATTGCTTTTGGTAGGATGGCCATTCTGATGACGTTAATTCTTCCAATCCATGAGCAAGAAATGTCTTTCCATTTCTTTATGTCTTCTTCTATTTTAGCAATGTTTTATAATTTTCTTTGTAGAGGTCATTTACCTCTTTTGTTAGATTTATTCCCAAGTATTTAATTTTTTTCATTCCATTATAAAAGGGATGGTTTTCTTGATTTCTTCTTCTTCAGCTTGGTTGTTGTGCATAAAGGAAGGCTACTGATTTTTGTGTGTTGATTTTGTATCCTGCTACTTTACCAAACCAGCTAATTAGTTTGAATAGATTTTCTGTTGAGGTTTTAGGGTTCTCTATATATATTATCATATCATCTGCAAACAGTGATAGTTTTACTTCTTCTTTCCCTATTTGGATTCCTTGTATACCTTTTTCTTGTCTTATTGCTCTGGTTAGGACTTCCAGTATTATATTGAAGAGCAGTGGTGAGAGAGGGCATCCTTCTCTTGTTCAAGACCTTAAGGGGAAGGCTTTTAGCTTTTCACCATTGAGAATGATATTGGCTATGGGCTTGTCATAGATGGCCTTTATTATGTTAAGATATGGTCCTTCTATCCCAAGAATTCCAAGGGCCTTCATCAGAAATGGATGTTGAACTTTGTCGAAAGCTTTCTCAGCATCTATTGATATAATCATGTGGTTTTCTTTCTTCTTTTTGTTGATGTGGTGGGTTACATTTATTGACTTTCGAATACTGAACCATCCTTGTGTTCCTGGGATAAATCCTGCTTGGTCTTGGTGGATTATCTTGTGGATGCATTGTTGGATTCTGTTGGCTAAGATTTTATTGAGGATTTTTGCGTCAGTGTTCATTAGAGAGATTGGTCTATAGTTTTCTTTCTTTGTGTTGTCCTAGTTCAGTTTTGGTATTAGTGTGATGTTAGCTTCATAAAATGTGTTTGGTAGAACTCCTTCTTTTTCGATTTTTTGGAATAGTCTGTGTAGGATAGGTACTAATTCAGTTCTGAATGTTTTATAGAATTCATTTATAAAGCCATCTGGTCCTGGACTTTTATTTTTGGGGAAGGCTTTGATTACTGTTTCAATTTCACTACTTATAATTGAACTATTTAGGTATTCTATAATCTTCTTTATCTAACTTTGGGTGATTGTAAAGTTGCAGAAATTTGTCCATCTCTTCTAGGTTGTTGAACTTGTTTGCAAATAGCTTTTCATTATAGGATCTGATTATTCTTTTGATTTCTGCTGTGTCTGTCGTGATTTGTCCTCTTTCATTTGTTATCCTATTTATTTGTGTGTTCTCCTGTTTTTTCTTTTCAGCATGACTAGGAGTTTATCTGTTTTGTTTATTTTTTCAAAGAACCAGTCAGCTTTTGGTTTCATTAACCTTTTAGATAGTTTTCTTAATTTCTAATTCATTTATTTCTGCTTTGATTTGTATTATTTCCTTTATTCTACTGGCTTTTGGGGTTTTTTTTTGTTGTTCTTTTTCAGTTCTTTAAGGTGTGAGGTTAAGTTGTTACTTTGTGTGCTTTCTTGTTTCTTGATGTGAGCCTATATTGCTATGTATTTTCCTCTTATAACTGCTTCTGCTGTATCCCAGATATTCTGGAGAGTTGTGTCCTCATTATTGTTCATCTCAAGGTATTTTTTAATTTCTTCTTTGATCTCCTCATTGATCCAGTGGTCTTCCAATAGGGAAGGTTTCAATCTCCATGTGTTGTGGGTGTTCCTTGTTTTCTTTTCATGGTTTATTTCTAGCTTAATGGCTTCACAGTCAGAGAAGTAGTTGGTATAATTTCAATCTTAAAATATCTGTGGATGTTTATCTTGTGTCCCAGTATGTGATCGATACTGGAGAATGATCCATGTGCACTTGAGAGAAATGTATAGTCAGATTTTTTGGGGTGTAGTATTCTATAAATGTCTGTTAAGCCCATGAGGTCTAGATCCTTGTTTAGAGCTCCAGTGTCTTTGTTTATTTTTGTCTCATTGATCTATCCATTGGTGAGAGTGGTGTGTTGAATTCTCCTACAATGTATGTATTTTCTTTTATGTCAGTTTTCAAAGATGTTATTAGTTGTCTGATATATTTTGGTGCTCCTTAATTTGGTGAGTAAATGTTAATGAGTGTTATGTCTTCTTGATTTATTGTCCCCTTAATCATAATGTAGTGACTGTCTGTGTCTCTTTTAATCATTTTTGTTTTAAAGTCCAGTTTATCTGATACAAGTGTTACTGTTCCTGCCTTCTTTTACGGTCCATTTGACTGTAGAACTGTTTTCCAGCCTTTTATTTTTAGTCTATGTTTGTCTTTTGTAGTTAAATGTGTTTCCTGATGAACAGGAATTAATTAATTTCGATCTAGAGCAAGATGTTACCTCTCTTCATGAATGTCATTTCAGTTCATGGCACTAAAACTAAACATCTATGACTCTAAGTTAAAAACACTGACAAATTTTGTGAACAAAATTTTCATCAAAATAAGTCAATCACAAGCAATTCATCTTGTATGATTCCATTTATGTGAGTGTCAAGAAGAGGTAAAATTATTTAATGCTGTTGTGAGTCTGAATTGTTGTTACCTTGGGGGAAGACAGTAACAAAGGGGTGATATAAGGGGGTTCTGAAATGAAGGTAATGCTCCCTTTCTTGGTCTACACACACACCATTTGTGGTGATTCACTGAGTTGTTCTCATATATGTGGTGTACTTAAAACTTTGCATGCTATATCACAATTCAAGGTTTATCAAAAAGGAGTACCTGATGAAAATCTATTTCTGTTTTTTAAGTATTTTTCTTAAAAATGTAGTTCTATATTTGAACTCTGGTGTTTTTCTTTTTCCATGTTTATTGAAGTTACCTAGTTTGTAACACTTTTTAGGTATAAGCTCTTACCACTGCAAATATACACTATCACACCACACTTACAACCAAAGCCCCAGCAATCACTAGTTCTCCACTATAGTCACTTAGAACACCCTTACCACTGTGATGCTACATCCTTCTTTGCCCCTCTGGTAACCTCATTCTTCAGTTATATTTCAAGGGTTTTTTTTCATCTGTTCTTTTGCTTCTTTATATTCTGCATATGAGTGAAACCATCTGATATTTGTTTTTTCCTTCTGACTTATTTGTTTTGCATAATCCACTCCAGTTCCATCCATGTCATCAAAATTGGCAAGATTTCATCTTCTTTTTGTGGCTGAGTGGTATTCCATTGTGTGTGTACGTGTATGTGCACAGGTGCACGCATGCATATAACATCTTAATCCACTCATCTATCAGTCAGCACTTATATATTGTTTTATAATTAGAAATATATTGAGTCCATCTCATCTATCCTTGCCCACCTCAGCACACACCAAAAATCAACAAGCGTGTAGCAAGGCCTTGGGCATAGCCTGGACATGTCCCTTTATCACACTAGGAGATTCATTCCTGGTTATGTTGCAATCCACATTGCCTCATCAAATACTCGCACTGATCTGGAAGTATCAGAGGCTGCACTAAGAGGAAATTGAGCTCTGTTTGTATTAGATCTTTGAGAAAACTTAGTTCTTAAACAAAGTGGGGATGGAAAAAAGTTTAACTCAGAACAAAGGGTATTTTCTTATCCTCTCTGAATCAGTGGCTTTCAAAACACTGTGAATGTAATAATCATTGTAATAAGCTGAGACTTCCTCATTCAAGGTTGCTCAACACCTCCATTTGGCTCACTTGCTCACTCATTTCCTAGCACAACCAGTCCTTGCTTATTGACTTCACTGTTTGCCAGTGGAGCTTTCTCCAGTAAGGTGGAGAAGTCATAATTTAATGTTACATATTTCCAAGTTATCTTTAAAGCTTGTCCTAACCCCTCAGGCTTTCATACCTCAAGGTGCCAAGTAAATAGCTTTTTAAAATGGCTTTGAAAAAAATCAATTCTTTCAGAGGTTTAAGTTGAATTTAGCACAGTAAGCACTATATATGAGGAAAAGACAGGAATTCATGAGTTTTTGAACATAAATATGTCTATGAAATCATGGCCACAATTGAAACATTTTCTAATTTATTTTCTTTTTTTTAAGATTTATTTATTTATGTATACAAGAGCTGGGGTACAGGCCAGAGTCGCAGGGGGTAAGAGGATTCACCAGACAGAGTGGGAAACAGAACAGACAGATTAACTGAAATACACTGCTGCGGGGAGCAGCGGGAGAGGCAGGAGAGGTCTGCTGTGCCATGTGGGTCCCCTCCCTGGCTGGGGATCGAATTTGTGCTGCTGTGCAGTGGATGCTTCACAGTGTGGCACTCAACCTGCTGTGCCACCAGGAAGACCCTCAAAATATTTTCTAAATCCACAAAATTTTTCAACACCCATTGGATACCCAAGACCACCTGACCCTTCACCCCCTCTCCATCTCACTGTCGTTCTAAGGTGCTAATGCTAGTTTGCAGTTTTTAGAATATGTTGAATTTCGAATAAATGAGTGTGTCAGTGAGCCAAATCTATAAATGTTTCACATGTGTACACATATGCATACAGGTGTGTACATGCTCCTATGCTCAGTCTCCTTTTCAAGGGAGTATTTTCCTAGAGCCTTGTGTCAAAGCAATTAGCTTTAGGTAGCTTTGGAGCATATTCTATGACCTCTTAGCCACAACATTGGAGCAGGGCAGGAAAGTCAGCACTGCAGAATAAGTGCTGGTGGTTGGAGTACCCTGCCCAACCAGAGGAACCACGAAGACATAGCAACTAGCCCAAACCAGAAACTTTGGACCAGTCAAGCCTTGGTCTGGAGATAATTGGGGAAAAGATGGGGAGGGTTATAGAGGCAGCAGGAGCAAAGACAGCTGAGTCTCCATATATGGGATTGCTAGTGCTACCATTACCCAGGACTGCAGACTGGGTGGCTTAAACAGCAGAAATGTATTTTCTCATAGTTCTGGAGGCTGGAAGTCCAAGTTCGAGGTGTTGGCAGGGTTGGTTTCTGCTAAGGCCCCTTGCCTTGGCTTATCTCTGTCTTCTCCCTCTATTTCTACCTGAGCTTCCTTCTGAATATGTGTCTGTATTCTAATCTCCTGTTTTTACAAGGACACCAGTTGTAATGGATTAAGTTCTATGCTAAAGACCTTATCTTAATTTTTAGAGCCCTATCTCAAAATATGGTCACATTCAGTGGTGCTGAGGGTTAAAATTTTAACATAAATTGGGGACAAGAGACACAATTTAGTTTATGCACCCTGAAAGGGTGAAGGGTTAGTGATCTCCCCTTATGGGCTGGGAGTCAAGTATCTCACTGATAGAACTGAGCCTTTGGGATGAGGAACTCCTTTCAGTTGCAGACATGAGTGTTGGAATTTCAATCTCTGTGCGGCTTCAATGAATTTCCAAAAGATTCTCGTTGCTCTGTTCTTCATCAGTCATACGAGTAACTGCCATTATTTGAGGGTAACTAACCCAACTGAGTAGCTTTTCCTGAAAGCTAAAATTATAAAGTACTTGAAATAATAACACATGTTGTATGATTTTAACTAAAGAAATGCAGGGAAAAAGGCTATGAAATAAACTTTAGCCCTAGATGGGGGAGGGAAAAAGAAGCAAAGCTCTTCCTTCTACTATTCGTGGAAGTCCTTTTGACATTCTGCCTTTTAAGGTAGTAGTAAAATTCTGCAATTCCAATAATTACAAAGAGGCACATATTATGCCTTTTAAGTTTGTGCTTGTAAATTCTTGGGCATATAAGCTAGGTGTGTCCTGTTGTATATTTAATGGAAAGTGCTCTGGAGGGCAGGAAGAAATAGCAGGATATAGCTCCCACTCCGTGGGGTCATGGGTTTTGGTGCAGCCGATAGGGGAATTTGCTTGGCTCCACACTTTTCTAAATATAATCTTCTGACAAGTTTTCTCAGCAAAGTAGCTTGCTGCCCAAAGGAATGAGATAAAGAGAAGTTCTTAAAGGAAAAGGATTCATAAACCACAGGATTCAGCAAAGAAACAGGAAAAATGTCTCCCTCTAGCTTGTCAGGGCAGTAAAAGTTCACGTGTCCTGAAGTACTTTGCCTTTATGCCTCTTAAAACAAGTGGAATGCAAAATAGATTTGGGCAAGATGTATTGACAAAGAGGAACATTTTTATGAGGAAGAATGAAGGTTGAGGGTTAAATTTTTCCCTTTACTTTATGTAGAGACTGCAAAGTTGAGCTTTGAGAGCCGAGTTCACTGTCAGGTTTTGTTTGCTTGTCCTGTACCATATTACAAATGTATGTATTAGCATAAGTTGCCAAAATTTAAAAATTGGGGATTTTATGTAAAACTCTGCATTTTTGGCTTTTCTTCAGCTATTGGAAGAGCTGGCAAAGTTGAATCCCAAATGATAATAACTTGTTTGATTTGAGCAGTGGACAGATGCATCCTTGAGATCCTCTCTTGCACTGTCAGGTTCCTCTGAGCCGTCTTCTCAACTAGGCCTCAGGCTTGGCCTATAAAGATTTGAACAAACACTAACAGTTTCTGTCAGCTCAAAGTTACAACCTTGAAATGGTCCTAGTCCCCACTAAAGTGTCTGTCTGAGAAAACTGGAAGCTGCTGAAAGAATTTGGCTTGCTTCAGTCAAATTGTTCAGTGGTTTGAGGATATGGCACCCATCTCCCAGGCTCTGAGGGAACACAGGAGCCTAACATCTTCCAGAAGTGTCAGCAAACCCAAATGGGTTTCATACAAACCAATTCCCTTTCTTGCTTTTTCAAAGCTTTTCACTTTCCCGACTTTCCTGAACCCCCACCTAATACCCTCCCTAGTCCCTCACTTTCTTTAAAAGGCCCAGTCACCTCTGTATAAATCAAAGTTGAGTTCAGTTCATGCTGGACTATTCCCTATTGCAATAGTTCTATCAGATTAAAATCCATCCTGACTGCTTTAACTAGTGCTCCGTGATGTCTCACTGACAAGATGTACTACAAGTACATTATCTCTGGTTCACCCAGACCCCACCCTTTGTCTTTCCTTGTGCCTTGGCTGAGTACAAGTTGGTCATTATCAACTCATTTGCTTCATTATTTCACTTAGAGAAAAGAGAGAAATAAAAGTTTTTATGTTCACCTTGTTTCCCAAAGAAGGAAAAAGCATAGATATAGAAAGCTGTGTATTTCAAGAAAAATGGGAGAATGTGTGTTTCTTTTAGAAGCAAAGGCAATTCCTACTTACTAAGAAATATGTTGCTCTGATCACTTTTCCTGCCTGCTTCTTGAAAACACTTGCATTTGTTTCCCAGAATCTTAAATCGAGGTACTTTGAAGCCCTGCATGGAGAAACCATCTGGGTAATAGTAATGAGAGTATATATATCGGATTAAAAGCTACTCATGGGGCCTTTTCATGTGCTTCAGCCTCCACCTTCAGAGAATTAATGATAATTCTCTGCTTTAATACTGGCTCCAAGGGAGACCATCTTCAGTCTCCAATTTCTCATCCACTCAGAGCTGAACTCACATGTTTGTCAGGAGGAAGCATTTTAAAGCAAACTGGTGGTAGGCAAGGGGACTGTCTTATAGGAGAGAATGGTTCCTGGTTCCCTGTGTCACTGCATCTGAAGTCCACGTTTTGTTCAAGGTCAATGTTTTGAAACATTATCTCAAAGACAGTGAAGGGAAGGCAGCATTAAGACTCCACACTAGTTACAAGGCGGTATAAGCATCTGACTCCATGCATCCTGGAGCTGTGCCCCATTTGCCTGCTTATTCTTAAAAACTTTAATTCCAAATAATGCTTATTGTTCCAGGCTATTAACCTGATGTCTACCTGAACAACTAAAATTATTTCATTGTATAAGTGTCCAAGACTCTCTTGATAAAAGATAGAAACCATTAGCATTTTTGAAAATGCAAGCATCCTGGCATGTAAGCTCAAGATAATAATTTTCAAAGGAATGTGTTTATCTGTAAGGAGTTTTTTTTGGGAGGGGAAGTATGGGTATGCTGACTTTTTTCATGTTTGCATGAATGCGTCTAGGAGTGTACATCAGTAAGAGAGAATGCAGCACAGTCATACAGATTCCTGACAAAATCTTGATCGGCAGGAGCTGGTGATTAAGTGCAGGAACCCAGTTAGGAGTGAGATAAACCAGGTTCACAATTTCTTTAAAACCCATAAGGGATACCTATATTGCTGGTTGGAATAATTGGGTACCAGGACAATAAGAGAGGAAAACATTAATGACAAACACCAAGCCAGTAGTGATTGTGTGTGGATTGAACTGTGAATGTGGGGGGTTCCTGAAAACCGTGAGAATCGGTGGAGTTATCCCATCAAATTTTCTAGAAAAGACAAGTTTATTAATTTGGCTTTATGTTGTGAAGAAGTTGAAATACACACAAAAGTCAACAGAACCATATAAAAGACCGTTGTGTTGATTAATGATGACAGTATGGCCCTGTCTCTGTGGTCAGTTCACCTATGCTCACCCTCTCCCATGTAATTTTGTTGCAAATTTTAAACATTATCTTACTTCATTCATAAATATTTAGCATATAAATCCAAAAATAAGTACTATTTTTTTTACATGCTTAAACTTTAGACCAATTAACAAAACAATTAACAGTGATTTCTTAAAATTACCGTTTAAATTTCCCATTGTCTCATAAAAGGCTTAATTTTTTCAGTTTGTTTGAATCAAGATCCAGTTTGAATCACGACCCAAAGAA
This sequence comes from Galemys pyrenaicus, assembly GCA_019455555.1. Lineage (NCBI taxonomy): Eukaryota > Metazoa > Chordata > Mammalia > Eulipotyphla > Talpidae > Galemys > Galemys pyrenaicus. The sequence goes on from JAGFMF010011428.1 coordinate 5,385,832, forward strand.
GATTCACACTGTGGCTAGGTTGCTCTTATGTGTGTCTCTTAAGTCTCTTTCAAACTCTAGGTTTTCCCTCCATCTTTTTTTGTTTTCTTGTTTGTTGTAGAAACTGGAGTTTTATTTTTTAATTGCATTTTGATGTACAAGAACACAAGGATGAGCGAATAAGAATTTTTGCCCTCAAATCTCCCAGTCACTATAGCACTTTGCCTTTTCCTCAGTTGTCCTGCTGTGCTGCATTAGAGTTATTTGCCCTGTAATTTCTCCTTTACCAGTCAGCACCCTGGGGATCAGGCACCGCTTCCTACCCATTTCTGGACCCTGGGCCTAGCACTGAGTCTTATTAAACACAGCTGAATATTCCACATGATTGGAAATCTGTGACCCCCGAGTGGAGATTGAGTGGGCCAGGGAAGACCTGACTGAGGAAGTGGCTCTCGAACAGCAAGGCAGGGTGTGGGGAGTCAGTGTGCCTGAACCCCTTGGCAAGGGGATGATGTGTGGAGAATTAGAAACCGTTCCCAAGGTAGCTCTTTGAAGACAGAATGCCTGGATGATATCAGTTTTCCACCTGCCATGTTACTTTGCAGTTCTTTCACAAGAGAGACAAATCTGTTTGTTGGAGATTCCTAAGGCGTGGAGAGCTGGGACAAGGAAAATATCTGGGTCATGGCCAAAAGGCTGGTCATGGCTAAAAAGACTGATCAGCGTGGGCTGGAAGACCGGCCCATACACAGATCAGGATTTTCTTTCCTGTGCCAGTGAAACCATTGCCGAGGGAGTAAACTAGATTAGAAGGGAGAGCAGTGCAGTCTGATAATGCCGAGCCTTGACGGTGAACGTGTGCCGGAGTAACACAGAATACAGAATAAAGGAATAAACCATTGTCTTATAACTAACCAAACGGGGGAAGTTTTTCTCAATAAATATGAACTGTGCCCAACACTTGGGACACTTTATTATGAACTAAGAGGGCTCGCATCCCCTGGGTCCTGCTTTTCTTAAACTATTTTGTGTCTGTCATTTCTTTATTTCCTGGTTTACTCGGTGCCTCGCCTCAATCCTGTTCACCAGAGCTGGACTCCGGCACGTGTTCCCAACCTCTCTCTGATCTGACTTTGACCTAAGGATGTCGGCATATACAATGCATACAAATGTGTAAGTGCATTTTCTGTTTGCTCTTCCTGTCTCGCTCATCTGCCTTTATTGTGAAAAGATGATAGAACTGATGGGTGTGTCCAAAATTTACCTCAGTTAAAAATAAATAAAATTTTTTAAATGTCTGAAAAATTGTCACAGTCAAGAGGAATAGGAGACACAATAAACAAATGTAATGTGATACCTGGATGGAACCATGGGACAGAAAAGGGACATAAGGGGCCTACCTGGTGGTACAAGGGGTTAAGACACAGCCCTATGAAGCTGTCTGCAGTCACTGCAGCATGATCCCGGCCAGGGCGGGGACCCACATGGCACAGCAGGCCTCTCCTGTCTAGCCCCTGCTCCCCTCAGCAGTGTGTTTTAGTAGAGCCACCTGTTCTGCTCCCCACTCTGTCTCTGCTGAATCCTCTCACTCCCCACACTTCTAGCCTGTACCCCAGTTCTTGTATGCATAAATAGAGAAATATTTTAAGAGAAAGAAAAGAAAAGGGACACTAGGAAAGGACTAAGGAAATCTGAGTGAACTGTGAGTGAAATCTGGGACTTTGTTTAATAATGATGTGTCACTATTGGCTTATTGATTATAATAAATGTACAATAGTGGTGTGATGTCACTGATGGGGAATCTGTGTGCAGGGGACGATATGGGAACTCTGCATTTCCTCTAAGTGTTCCTGTAAATTTTAAATTGTTGTAACCAACTAAAAAGCAAGTGAGTAAATACAATAATAAGGAAAATAAAAGAAAAGGCAAACTGAGTCATACTACATGTATTTACAAAGTACTCTGTGGAGGTTTGGTAATTTCTGGTTAACCTAACATAAACTGTCCATGGATGACTTGGATTTGGAGGGCACCCACTACTCAGGTCAGATGTATATGGTTCCACTGTTGGTAATGATCAAATTGGAAATTGAATCTGAATTTTCATTTGCAGTGGGGAGATACTCCAGGACCATCTCCCACACTTACAAAAACATGAGAAATAAGAGTTCTAGAGTTTTTTCTGGAAACGTCTCTCTAGAAATCCAAGGGAAAAAATATTGAAAGAAAGAAAAATAAGCCTATGAGGAAGTTTCAGCGATATGACTTTGGGTATAGAGTTTTGAGGTTAATCTCTGATTTACTTTAAATCCTTCAGAGCATATTGAAATCACTCATGGACTTACCTTTCATGACCTTAAGGGCTTATTGAGGTCCAGTTCATTACTCTAATTGTAACAGGAATCTCCATAAAAAGGGGATGTTCCAGGTTCCTTGCCCCACATAATGAGGAATGTTGCTGAGCAGCCCAGTCAAGCTATGGAAGACTTAGAGGAGACATGGAGCAGAGAAACATGTAAGAAGAAATTGTACTTGCTTTCAGCTTTGGATTTGTACCAGGGACTTGAGGGAAATGGAAGGAGACACATGGAGTTGGGACACGTAGAGACATTTGGAAGAGATGTGGATGAGAGACACGTGGGAAGATTGACGGTGCAGCTATTATCTTGATATCTACTTTCATTCTGCTCCTTTCGTTCCAGACTTGCCTGGCCCTTTCTTCTCCTTTCCTAAGGTTCTCTGCCAGAAGCTGCCTTAGCCTTGTGGCAAAGTTTTGGGCCAACCTTGTTTAGCTGGGCATTTATCCAGAAGGGGATGGGTAACTTCAGGTGTTTCATGGGGAAACGATGTCCTTTTTCTTTTTTCCTCTCTATGCATATAGAAGCTCTTTCCCACTAAGAGTATACTTTGTCTTGGGCCTCCCTGGTGGCACAAGGGTTTGAGGGCAGCACTGTGGAGTGAGCACAGCCACTGTAGCATGAGTTCAATCCCTGGCCAGGGAGGGGACCCACATGGCACTGCAAACCTCTCTTGCCTTACCTGCTGCTCCTCTCAGCATTGTATTTCAGTCAATCTGCCTGTTCTGCTCCCCACTCTGTCTCTGGTGAATCCTCTCACCACCCCCCATGTCTCTGGACTGTACCGCAGCTCTTGCATGCATGCATAAATAAAATATATATTTTTAAAAAGTGTATTTTGTCTTTATGCATGCATAGCTGAATCCCTCTAGAGATGCAAGTTAGGGATTCCTGGGGGCCTCCCTTAGTTTGCCTGCTAACATAATTATGGGAAATACATTTAGTAGCAAATGACTTCCCCTTTGAATTGCTCTCCATCACTATTACTCTGCTAAGGAGACTGGCCATTTAGCATCTTCGTGAACCCTCAGACAACTCAAGCAGAGTCACTGGAAGCCTCACGGCCTATGTGACAGGCCAGCTCTGGAGCAGGTGAAATGTGACCCTTGCGGCCCTGCTTGCAAGGTCAAGCCCTCATTATGGTACCCTGTTGGAGCTCCCCAACTTTACTGAGTTATAATTGATAGATAAAATGTAAGACATCTAATGTATATGTCATGGTGGTTTGATCAATATGTACATTGGAAACGATCACCGCCTTCCAGCTGATGCACTCAGCCACCATCTCCCATCTTCGTCTTTTTTTCCTTTTTGTTAAAAACATTTAAATCCTACGGTCTTAGGCCCTAACTGGTGATGCAAGGAGTTAAGTCTCAGCACTACGAAGCTATCCAAAGCCACTGCAGCACGAGTTCGATCCCCAGTCAGGGAGCATGGTGCAGCAGACCTCTCCTGTCTTACCCGCTGCTCCCTCAGCAGTGTATTTCAGTGGATCTGCCTGTTCTGCTCCCCACTCTGTCTCTGGTGAATGCGCTCACCTCTTCTGCCCCACACCTCTGGCTTATACCCCAGTTCTTATATGCATGAACAAATAAATCTTTAAAAAAAATTCTTAGTAAATTTCAGTAATTTAATATAATACAATGTTATCACTTACAGTCATCATATGTTATATGAGTCTCAGATTACTCAGCCTCTAGCAGAAAGTTTGAACACTTTAACCATCTCATCCCTATTTTCCTCACATATCCTGAACTGATTTTTCTTTAAAAAAAGTTGTTGTCAGGGTCTACTCACAAAAGAGTACTTTTACAAAGTTTAAAAATAATTGGTTTTCTTATCAATTACCCTTTTTTCATGAATCCTAAATTTTCATTTCATCCAGTGTTGGGTGCTGCCCTTGGGCCCTTGGGCCCTTGGGCCCTTGGTATTTCAAGCACACCTCTTCCTGACGTGTTTGCAGCCAACAGCCAGCACCAGTTGTCCCTGAGCTACTGGAACTCTGCCTGCAGCACAGAGAACAGAAGGGCCTGGGCCTGCCCCTATTGGGATTTAACCTCACCTGGCTCAGCCTCTCTGCCTTCTGTGGGTCACCACCTCAACCCAGGTTTGTTCTGGGACTATTTGCTCCTAAATCCCTTTCATACAGATCCCTATCTCAGGGTTTGTTTCTGGGGATCCAGCCTTAGACACCACCCTATTCCCCTCTTAGAATAGGAGGTGATGCCCAGGGATGGCGGTTGACTGATGACATGGTTGTTCTGGGGGTGGCCAGCCTGACCAAAGAGTGAAGTAGGTGGAGGTACAGGACTTGACCCCTTCCTTCTAGTGTGGGGCTCCCCTGAAGGACAGACAGTGCTCCAGAGCTCCTGCTAGGCTGGCATGGGACCACACTTTCCCAGCCTGCAAAGACAAGTTGCAAAATTCCAAGGTTCAAAGATAATAACTATGATTTCTGTGTTCACTGTGTATTTGTTCCTTTTCCTTTTATTTATTTTTTTTAAATGCACATTTTACTTTAACTGAAGCAGAAAGCTGTCAAGTTTTCTGCTGGGAGTCTGCTGCAAGATTCTGCTGCTTGCTGGAGCGGGGAGGTTGCTGGGTGAACTGAGCTCCCATAGTGGGAGGCTGAGGAAGGGCTACCTTGACCCTTCCCAGCTACCTGTCCCGAACAATATGCAATGCTTATGCTACTATAAATATGCTTGTGTTATGATTGATGCGGTAACAAGTTCCCCATACAACCTGTATAAAACCCTGCCATTTCTGCTGTTCGGGGCTCAGGTTTTTGGGAGTGATCCCACTGGGCCCGCCGGTGTGACAATTAGATCTCTTTCTCCACCTCTCTGAGTGCCGCTGATATTTCTGGGAAATTGCTGTAACATAACTACATTAGAGTGAAGTATTCGCTGAGAAATCTTTCAGGAAAGTTCCCATTATTCTTTTCCCTCCAAAGTTTGCCTGGTTAACTTTTTTCTCACAACCGTAAAGAAGACTGAACAAGTCTATAACTTAAATAAGTGATGATTGTCAAGGATTAGGAACTGTGACCAGGCCAACTTTGCATTGGAAATCACTTCTTTTATATTCCCAAATTCAGGGATAGAGGAAAAGGTGAGTCTGCAAATTTCTGAAACTCTGTTGATAGAGAAAAATGGGGTCAAGTAAAAGGGAAGATGCTTTTCTCAAAGCTAATGGCAAGTCAAAGATTTGACCCAGATGTCATGCTTGATGTCTGTTTGTGAAGTCCCACGTGTTTTTTTTTTTTTTTCTTTTAACACATACAATAGTCTCCCAGCCTCAGAACTATTGACATTTTGAGCCAGGTGACACCTTGCTGTGGGGGACTTTGCTGTGCATCACAATGTTTAGCAGTACCCCTGGCTGCTTCTGCTAGATGCCATAGCTTCACCTGTGTCCCCCATTGCAGATATCTCCTGGTTGGTAAAATCATCCTCTGTGACCTTCTGAACCCCTTTCTTGTGATCCCCTGCCAGAGGTACTGAGTCAGTCCCCTTGCTTTGACATAGAAATCTCTAAGGTCTGAATTTCCCATCCCTTTCCCCATCTGTATGTTGAAACATAACCCTCAATGAGGAGGTGGGGCCTTTGAGGGGTTATTAGGTCATGAGGGAAGAGCCCTCATGAATGAGATTAGTGCTTTAATAAAAGAAATCCCACAGGGCTCCCTCATTCCCTCCCTCTGCGTAAAACAGGAAGTCTGCACACAGAAGACAGCTGTACCTTAACACGCTGCAGGCCAATCTTGGACTTTAAGCCTCCAGAGCTGAGAGGCTTGTCTGCCTAAGATAAACCAATATAGCCAACATGACGACAGCAAATTCTTCCCTTTACTTATCAGTTTATTCTTCTTTCTGGTGCCTTTGCTTTAAATTCCCTTTGCCTGGATCATCCGGGGGAAGGGTGGGGTAGAGACCGGGATGAGGGCAGAAAGAGCGCAAGGGACTGAGGTGATGGTGCACAGGTGAAATGGTGAGGGGAATTCCCTGGGGACTAAAAATGATGTCAAATATAATTAAATAAACCTAAAAAAAAAAATTCTCTTTGCCTGAAGGCAGAGCAGCCCTGTCAGTGCTGTCTGCTCGATTCCTCCCACCCTCAAGGGAATAAAGTTTTCCCTTTTCCCCTGATTGTAGTGAATCTTCCCAACATACTGGCCATGTTGGGTTACTTGGTTCTCCTGGAGGCAGCTGGGAAAAGAATTAGGACCTACATTCTTGGGAAATTGCTGTCCACCTGTGGCAAAGACCTGTGGTGGGGTCATCACTGAATAGCTGAGATATTGTAAGAAGAAGGAAGCTACAACTTCTATCCAAGTTATATATAACATTTTAGTGACAGTTTAATTTATTAAAGGAGCCACAAGGCCATCTATTGATTAGGAATAAGGCTTCAGTTACAGCTCTGGCACTCTGGCTATTTGACTTTGGGCAAATATTTTTCTTTTCTGAACTTAAACTTCATTCATAAAGCAAAAAGTCTGCCATGAGAATTAAATGAGATATGCATATAAAATAGTAGGGCACTCAGGAATTGGTCCATGTGTTACAGATACACCCCACCCCTCTTACATGCAGCTGTCTTGGATTACAAGTCCTGATACACCATGAATTGGACACCCTGAGTGGGAACTAAGAGTGAAGCTGAGAAGCCAGGTGAACTTCCATAACACAGAAGGCAGTCAGGCCTGCTCTTTCTTGCTTTTCTGACTTCAACTTGCACCCAGGGATCTGGAGGAGACACATGGAAGAGAAACATAGACTCCTGGCAGAGAAACATGGGTGAGAGACATAAAGGGAAGCTGTTCTCGGAAGAGACGATGACATCTATTATCTAGATTTGTACTTTGATTTTGAGTTTTTGCATCTATCCTTCTGTCCCAGTTCTCTATAACCTGCCTAGCCTTTTTCACGTGGTTCCCTGCCAGAAGATACCTTAGACTGTGGCAAGTATTCAGACCTCAGCAGCCCCACTTTGTGCAGGGCCTGTTTGGGCATTTGCCCACAGGGAATGGGTAACTTTTGGAATTTTACTGGGAATCTGTTATTTGAAATCCTTTCTTCTCTCTCTCTGCAGACACCAATTAACGGTCTTTCACACTAACTCTGCTTTCTTTGCATCTGCAGGCCCTGATGGCTGAAACTTTTTAGAACAGTCACCCTTGATAGTTCAGAGTCCCTGAGTACCTCACAGTCACACAGTTACAGTAATAATAAAGGTATTTATAGAGAATAGATGAATTGCTGGAAAGTGCATGGGAGCATGTAGAGCAATTCCTGAAATAGAAGAAGTTCATAAATCTCCTATGATTACTATAAAGTCCATTGTATTTTCCCTAAAGGGAGATAGAGAGAGATGATTAAGTTTTGCATCTGTTTTCCCTGATGGCCAGGCTTTCTGAACCCTGCCCTGATGGTAGTGCGGGACAAGGAAACTTGTTCTTAAGGGATAAACACTGAGATGGTCAGGGAATGTGTCCAACCAGCAGTTATCCATGGCAGGGTTTCTCAGCTTCAGTGCTTTTGACATTTTGGGCCAGACACTTTGCTGTTGTGGGGACTGTACTATGTAGAGTGTTTAGCATCATCAGTGGTGCCCCTATCTCCACTTGTGAAAACTAAAATATCCCCAAATATTCCCTGGGGGACAAAATCTCCCTCAGTTGAGACATTGATCTAACGGGAACTGGAAAAGTCAATGAAACAGATCAAAAGAGAATAATGCCAGAGTAGTGACATAAACTTGACATTTCCTAGAGAGCAATTGAGCTTGGCAAATTTAGTTGGGACAATACTATATGTGTAAACCTTTTTTTTTTTTTCTCTCTCTTTCTGGTAGTTCAGTTGAATGTGTTTATTTGGAGGTGGATGTATGTTGTGGAGAAACTAGTCTAAAAAGAGAAGGAACAAATAATACCTCTGCAAAAGGGAAACATCATAAATAGAAATGTTTTTGTAGCATGTGACTGATGTTTATTAAGATTGGTAAAAATAGCTCCAGGAGTGTGTGAGCTGGTGACCGTAGGGTGCTGTTCAATAGCGTCTTGGAAGGTTAATGTCACGTGGGTCCCTTTTCCTCTTTTCTCCCACCCCTAAGAATAAGGCAAATATGTACTTTATATCCGAGCCTGGACCATTCTGTATTTTCCTCCCAGAACAATCCAGGTCCTCTGGGAAGTCAACTCTTTTCAGAATTCTTTTCTTTTTTTCTCATTTTTTTCCTTTATTTACATATATTTGACATCAGTTGTGGTCCCCATTTCCTACCATCATTTCACCAGTGCACCGTTTCCTTTTCAGAATTCTAAATGGCTAGAAGCTGTCAACAAGACCTCTGAAACAACAACTCCTTCCCCATTTTCTGTATCAAGGTGAAATTAAATTCCTCTCTTTGAATATTCAGCAGTGTTCTTTTGAGATATTCTCAGTCCTGATCACATGGAAGAATCTTGTTAAAACACAGCATCTGACTCAGTAAATTTGAATGGGGCCTGCTTTTCCCACATGGCCCTGGGTGAAGCCAACGCTGCAGTTTCTCAAATCATGTTGAGAATCAAGATGTTACCTGACAATTCTACAAAAGGTCTTTTTTGCAGCATGCAAAATTGTTTCCCAAAACAGGTTTTTCCCAATATTTTTGTTGTTGGGAAAATAAGCTGTCATGGTGTATTTTGTTCACATAGACAGGCTTTTTCCTCTTGCTCTCCTCCAGAGTATATGGAGGAGGGATGGAACAGGATGACTCCTATGTAAGTTTCATTTGGCTTTTCTTTCTGGTAACTTCTTGTATTTCTGTAGTGTGTGAAAAGCATAAACTCCTTTTAGGAGAGATGGCAGAAGCAGAAATGGGGTGTAGGGAGGAGGGGGTGCTGGGGAGAGGGGAAGGAGAGGGGGAAGGCTCCCACAGCATGGGCTGAGCTCCGAGTCAGAGCTGGCACGTGGGTGCAGCTGGTTCTGGCTCCACTCTGTGTGTGGTGTGCAACTGCTTGGAAATCCCCAATGAATGGCCAGGAGTAGCCTGGAGATGAGTGGTATAAGACACTGCTGCTAACTACACAGGCTTCCCAAAGGATTTTGCAAGGGCTCACAAAAGTAGAAAGGATAACCTGAACCCTGTGAGTCTTTTATGATCAGGGAGATTACTGCCGGGCTTTGCCACAGCCTAAGGGTGTGGAACAACAGGGCCATTGTGGGGCCAGGCATTCATATCGGAGATAAAATATTAGCTGGGTGGTCCAGGATAATGAAGGCATTTATGACTCCAGCTAAGCATATGTATGTCAGACTGATCCACAGATTACCCTTACAGAGTCTGGACTCATGCAGGCTCCGAAGGGATGAGGCCGGCTGGCTATAGATCTGGGATAAAGGGGCCAATGATCAAAGCAACTCAGGAGGACTAAAGAGCTGTTTATCTGTGACCTGGGGATACAATGGAATGAGGAAGACCTTGCATTGAAAACTGGGGCTGGTTTCCAAGAGCCTCCTTAAAAACTCTGAACTTCAGAGAAAGTGCTCTTGATCCAGCACTCAGAGGGAAAACTCGACATCAGAAAAACAACAGGCGGCTGTGCAGGGCTTGGGAAGCTGGGTGGCCCAGTGACCTGAGAACATGTCCACTGTTGGGATGCGGGAGGCCGTATCGCTGGTTTGGCTGAGACTTGATAATTGACCTTGGATCAGCCACCTTCAGTTTTTACACCTGCTGGGGACAGAGATTGACTGTGGGCTCTGAAGTTGACAGACCTCCAACAGTATGCCATTCAAAGACTGTGCTTATATTAATGGTCAGACTGAAGGCACCCCAGAACCCCCCAATCTGCTTGCTCTTCATGGGTTCTGCCATCTAATGCATGAAGACAAAGCATATTCCTGGTGTATAGGACCTTCAGTAGAATAGGACTTTAATACAATTAGTATACAGCAGAGACAATCAGTGTGCAATAGAGAGAAGAGAAAGAATATAGTTAAAATAGTTTCCCGATGAAACATCCGAAGCTACCCAGCCTCTCATGGATGAATACTCAGTCAAACAGGGTTGGCCCAAAGCAGGACCACTGAGGTCTGAAAGCCTGCCACGGGTCTCAGGTACTTTCTGCTAGCGACCCATAAGAAGGGGCTGAAGGGGCCAGGCAAGTTTGGAAGGGAAAAAACAAAATCAAAATACAAGTGAAGATGAAGGCTGCCATCGTCGGCCTTTCCACGAGTCCCCCTCTCCCATGTCTCTGTCTCTGTCAAGTGCTCCCTTCCGTGTCCCCCGAGTCCCAGACTGAGAAGCAAGTGTGCTTCTTCTTCATACGTCTCTCTGCTTGATGTGCCTCTTCCTTCAAGTCTTTTTCTTTTTAAGTCTCCTCTCAGTCTTTCTCCAGCTTTTCCTACCTCCACCCTTCCTTGGAGGGGGCAGTGAAACTGGAACCTCCTCTTTCTATGGGGAGGTTGTGTGATACACTGTTACACTTGCTCATTTATGTATTTATTTACTTATGTAAGTATTTATTTTGCCTATAAAGGACAATTTGGAGGCCCGGCAGAATACCTCTCTAAGAATGCCAAATAGGGACTAGGACTTTCCAGAATGTGAATACCAGCTGTGCCAGCAGTCACATCCTTTTATCTGTCTTAGGAGAAAGAAAATGTAAGCATATACAATTTGATAAGCTCTAAACAAGAATATATCCATGGAAATAACACAATTATGATAACGAACATAGACATCATTCTCAAAAGTTGCCATATACCCTCCCCTCCCTTTACTCTCCCATTGCCAGGCATTCATTAATTTGCTTTCTGACACCGTAGATTAATTTTGCATCTCCTGACACATGGTATCAGAATATATAGTACACACGGGATGGTTTCATTCACTGATCACAATGATTTTAAGATTCATCCCTGTTGTGTGTATTAGTATCTTGTTCTTTTTTATTGTTCGGTATGTACTACATTGTATGAATATACTGCAATTTGCTTACTTAGGTTTTGTCCAGTTTGCAGATTTTCCAGATAAAGCTCCTGTGAACATTTATATCCAAATCTTCGTATATATGTACTTTTTAATTTCTTTAGCAGTAGAATATCCAGATCATATGGGAAGGAATGTATAGTTTTTTCAGAATCTGCCAAATTGTTTTCCCAAGTGGTTGTATCATTGTACATTTCTAGTAACAGAATGAGAGTTCTGATTGCTTTATATCCCTGCCAACACTTGCTGTGTTCAGTCTTTTAAATTTTAGCTATTCTTGTAGCTTTGTATTAATATCTTGGTTTGATTTTAATTTGCATTTCTCTAATGACTAATGATACTGAACATCTTTGAATGCATATGTTTGCTAATTTGAAATCTTCTTTGGTCAAGTGTCTGCTCAAATCTTTTGCCCATTTTTAAAAAATTGAGTTGTAATCTTGATACTGAATTGCAAAAACTGTCAAAAATTTATATGGTCTCAATACCAGTCCTATTTGGATATATATTTTACAAATACTTTCTTCCTTTTTTTTTTCTCATGGAGGCCTTTTGAGAACTGGAAAATTATAGCTAAGAGGCAGCTGGTGGAACTAGGCCGATGTCTTTCATTTTGGAGTTTTAGGAGCTGCTTCTATTGCTATATCTATCTTTATTCTATTTCATCACAGTTAAGATGGAGACAATAAGTTATCTCGAATTTCACCCCAAGCATTTTAAGGCCTTTACTTACCACACGTTGTGTGCAAAATATTACCTGAATACTATACACACTTTCTCATTTTCTGCCTAAAAATGGGTCACTTAGTTCTCTCAACAGCTCAGGGCTCTGGAAGGAACATTTGAGTGGATGACAGAAGATCAACTTATAGTTAAACATCTGTCCGTATAACCAACAACACATTATTAAGGAAGGAAGTGTTTATGCCTTGTTAAAAATTGCAGTGCAGCTGTGGTGTCAGTCCTACTCTCAGCTTCAAAGAGAGACAGTGGTGCTCTCGATGCTCTCCTTGCATGCTTTGTTCTCTTATTTGGTAACATACAGGCACAAGTCTTCCTCATGCATCAATTCACCATGTGTGCTTTAAATATACACACCTTTACTTGGCGGTTACATGTCAATAATAAGAAAGCAATCTCGTGTAGTAGCTATGTACTTTTACAGCACAAAGGGCCCCAGACTTTGGGAGTCTAAGCCACCAACCACTCTTTCTGGTCACCAGAGAATTTATAGTTGTACTTATTGGAACTAGGTTCAGCTGATCTCGGTGGCCCAGTAACACCCCTCAATTGTATGGAATGTCAGTGCTTCATCTGCAAATGGTCCAACCAAAATCTAGTCCCCGTGTTATTATTGGAATTGCTGTTTCTGTTTCTATGGTTCTGGCTCAATTCCTTGCAGCACCATCACTGCTTAGTCTAGCATGGCTCTGGTAAGGGGGTCTGTCTCCCCTCTCCTGTGCTGTTGGGTGTAGAGGGAGGTGCACACCTCTGGCACTGCTTGATTTGGGTTCCCTAAGAAACAGATCCTGAAAAAAAACCTTTGTGTGTGTAGTGCCAGGAAGGCACAGAACAGGTTTTCTATGATCCAGGCAGATGGATAAAGGAGAGTCCTGGAGCCCTCAGTGGCTTTTTCAGCCTTTTAATGTTATTTCTACGCCACTTATAATGAGGCCACCAGGTACAGGGCAGATGGGGGTCTGGGGGGCCAGGAGGCTGGCAAACCTCCCAGCTTACGGTGAATCTTATTCTCTCTGGGCTTCTGGCATTCTCTGGGCTCCCTGGTATTCGCTCATGTCTCCTTCTTTGGTCTCTACTGCACTCTGCTGCTCCCGTCTCTGCTGCTGCCTTCTAGACTCAATCTCTGGCTCAGGTGCGCCCACTCAAGCACACCCACATCTCACTCCAGATGCCATCATCAGGCACGCGTGTAAGACCACAGGTGTTGATCATAGATGCTGTCAGGAAAAAATCTGATCACTTGCATTTACCCTGCAGTGTGTAAGTAGATCATCCCAGGAAGAGAGAGAGAGAGAGAGAGAGAGAGAGAGAGAGAGAGAGAGAGAGAGAGAGAGAGAGGCAGCTAGCACAGGGAGTGTTAGTGAGGAGGTTAACCTGTGGCAAACTGGGGCACATTCCCACCAGGGTAGGTCTCAGGAGTGCTCCATAAAAGTGGCAAAGATGGGAGCCTTTGTAGGACTGAGGATATCTGGTGAGTGCTTATAAGCCACCTTCCTCCCATATCAAGTCTTTGCCTCTGAGGTTTCTTCCTCAAGACTTCACTGCAAAAAACTCATCCCTGGCCCTGATACTGGGTTTAATCTGGTCAGCCAGGGTCCTACCTCCCTACTTTAAGTGCACCCGAAGTTGGTGATGTCTTCAGTGCCAGGGGCCTGGTGGGTAATCGCAGACCACAAATGGACTCAAACTGTATCAGAAGTCTGATGTGTTTCTTTTGGGACATAATCATCTAAACTCATTTTTGACGGGTTGAGGGGACTGCATTCTTACATTTAAAGACTCTGATGTGGGCATCCCTGGTGGTGCAGTGGGTTGAGCACGGTACTGTGAAGCAGCCCCAGCATAGCAGCAGCATGAGTTCAATCCCCGGCCAGGGAGGGGTCCCACATGGCGCAGCAGACCTCTCTTGCCTTGCCCACCGCTCCCCTCAGCAGTGTATTTTAGCCGATTTGCCTCTTCTGCTCCCCCTCTGTCTCTGGTGAATCCTCTTACCTCCCACACCTCTGGCCTGTACCCCAGCACTTGTATGCATAAATAAATCTTTTAAAAAAAAAAAAAAGACTGCTGTGCTAGGCCAGGGCATTGGCTAGTGTAGGGTCAGAGAACTAGCAGGTCTTTCCACCCTCCCACCACTGTGATGATGGACACCTGCGGTGCTGCGAGCATTCCAGGGTGGGCATGCGCAAGTGGGCGCACCTGAGTTGGACAGGCTTAAATGGGCAGTGTCATGAGGACACCAGGACCGACAGGACTGACCAACGCAAGCAGCAGCAGTAGAAAGCAGCCGAGAGGGTGAGATGCGCTGGAGGCTGGAAGGCCTCCCAGCCCCCCGGCACCCCTGCCTGCCATGTACCTGGCTACCTCTACTAATAAAAGCATGAAAAGCCACCGAGGGCTCCAAAACTCTCCTTCCTTGATCCGTCTGCTCAGAACCATCCCGAACTCGCTCCATTCACCTTCCTGCCGCTACAGCTAAATTCTGTTGTGGATCAATAGAATGTGATGCTGTAAGGAAAATGGAGCAGCTCAGGCTCAGGCAGAAGCTCCTGCTCCAAACTCCTGTGGCTGCCACCTGGGGTCTTGTTTTGGTCCTAGGTTTTGTTGCCCATACATGATAATGGGTTATTACTAATAGTGCATGGGGTACATGCACCTGGGATTACAGACACCTGGGCCAAGGAGCATGAGCATGGGGCAGGCACCCCAGTAGTAATTAAGGACACCGTGGGAGAGAGGCCAGAGATGCGTGCACCTATATGGGGTGCTCAGCTAAGAGATCATGATGGAGACTGAGAGGGAGGAGAGAAGCTAGAGAAAGAGCATGTAGATCACAGGGGCTGGGAGGCTCGGTTGCTGCCTGCTTGCCTGCCTGTCTCCCTGCGTGCCTCCCTGCCTGCTAGTCTGCCAGTATCTAGTTCTCTGCTTCAACACTAAAGTCCTGTCAAACCTACCAGAGCCAAGATCCCTTATCCATTTGCCCGAATCAGCAGTGAACCTGTTTGATCTGAGATAGTTTGCTGCTACAAATGCCAATCATAAGTTGCAACTCCTTCTTGTGCATGCATCACCAAAGAGCACTACATTTAATGAGGCAGCAGATATTTTTAGTGACTTATCATGAAATGTCTTGTTTGTTACATGGAATGACGGATTACTGCAGAACATTAGAGTAATCCCTTGCAGCCTCATGAAAGTCTACAAAGGAATTTAAGCAGTTGGATGCAGCTAGCTTAACAGTAGGAATAGCTTAAAATGGCCCAGTTTCTCAGAAGATTGTGTCAAAGCTTGCAGTGTGGACTTCTGAACTTGCTCTGCTCTGAAAATAGTGTGGATTGTGACAAGCCCCTGCCTCTAATCCTTAGATTCTTTCTGACTGAATGTTTCTGGATCTGTGCTTTTTTTGTTACGTTTCAGTTTTTCACAATTTTACAGGACTGAGTTAGACCACTGTTTCTGGTTCTTTGTCCCTTCGCCAAGCAGTAATCCTTATTTGCAATACATATTTATGCCAGCTTGAGTGGTTTCTCATTTTCCAGACTGAATAACCTCAGTGGTATTAACTTTCACGTGTAGGTTAACGGACCAACACATTCATCGATTCAGGAGTGTTGAGTGGATTTGTGTCTCCAACTTTGGGTCTCCTCCGTGTCAGGAGGGCACGGAGCAGGTTCTCTATGGATCTGGGCAGATGGGTCCAGGAGAAGTCCTGGAACCCTCAGTGGGTTTTTTCAGGCCTTTAATGCTCTTTCTACACCATTTATAGTGAGGCAACCAGGTGCTGATCAGGCAAAGAGACCTGGGTGCCAGGAGGCTGGCAGGCCTCTAAGCCCCCACCAATCTTCACTCTTTCTGGACTCTGGTGTTCTTTCATGGTCTCCTTGCTGGCCTCTACTGTATCCCGCTGCATGGTCCTCTGCTGCTGTGCTCCATCCTCTGTGATGCCACCCTTGTGTGCTCAGTCTCTGGCTCAGGTGTGCCTACTTACACACAGCCACACCAAACGCCAAGTGTCCGCCATCAGGCATGCATGTAAGACCACAGGTGTTGATCATTGATGCTAATGGCGGGAGGATGGGAAAAAAACCTGATCACTTCCATTTACCCTACACCAACATGAGGGGGTTCAGCACCTGAGCATCCTTAAAGCCTTAAATGTATTTGCTCTGTCCCAATGTCAAGCATTTTAGTCCAAAGCAGAAAAACAATATGTTCCAGCTCAAAGACAGACAGGAGGAATTTACTTTTGCTTGGAAGAAATCAGTCTTTTTATTCTATTCAGACCTTCAACTGATTGGATGTTTCCACTCACATTAGGGGAGGTGATATTCTTCACTCAGTCTACTGATTTAGATATCCAGAAACACACATCAGACACATCCAGAATAATATTTGATCAAATATTTGGGCACTCTGTGATTTAATCAACTTGACATAAAATCAGCCATTAGAATGTATATGTGGTGCCTAAGTTTATTAAGCCCATTGTAGCGGCAGGAAGGGAGGTGGCACTGGAGGCAGAGTTCGGGATGGTTCTGGGCAGACGGGTCAAGGAAGGAGAGTCTTGGAGCCCTTGGTGGCTTTTCATACTTTATTTAGTCGAGGTGGCCAGGTACATGGCAGGCAGGCCTGCCAGCCTCCCAGCCCCCAGCGCATCTCACCCTCTCGGCTGCTGCTTCTCTCTCTGCTGCTGCTCCTTCATCCTGTCAGTTGGTGCTCGCAGTTCTGTCTGTCGATCCTCGCAGTTCTGGCGTCCTCGTGATGCCGCCCATTTATGCCCGTGTCCAACACAGGTGCGCCCACTTGTGCATGCCCACCCTGGAATGCTCACAGCACCTCAGGTGTTCATCATCAGTGGTGGGAGGGTGGAAATACCTGATCAACCTTTACCCTACACCCATCTTCTGTTGATGAACATTTAGTTATTTTTACTCTTGCTATTGTCAGAGCTCTGTGATGAATAGCTGTGTGCACACATTATATTTGTTTGCAACTGCCTTAGTGAGAAGCTTCCTAAATGTAGGATTTCAAAGGATAAAGTTATATGTAATTGCTCCTCCTGGAGGCTGCACCATTTTCAATTTTACCAACAATGTCTGAAAGTACCTGTTCTATGGGAAAACAGATGTCCAGTATTGACCAAAAATGGGCCAATGTCCTTGGCCATGCAGATTGGGTCAGGTCAATGGGAGTGATCATTGGGAGTTTTTAAGGAAAGTGTTCTCTCTTTGGGAATTGCTCAGGTAGCTGTGGCAAACCTCAAGTCTTTTGGTTTTACTATGTAGAGAAAGCCTTGTCAAGAAGGACACCAACAAAGAGGAAACAGTGCCCAGAAGCAGAGAAAAAGCAATGGATAGAATCCTGGTGGACTGGCAGACTGTCAATCTAGTCTGGCCTGAATCAGAGGCTACTTCTGTCAAACTCACTTTTGAGGAACAAACTCACTTTTTTTTTAAAGATTTATTTATTTATGCATACAAGCACTGGGGTACAGGCCAGAGGTGCGGGGAGGTGAGAGAATCCACCAGACAGAGCAGGGGGCAGAACAGGCAGATGGACTGAAACACACTGCTGAGGGGAGCAGCAGGCCAGGCAGGAGAGGTCTGCCTGCGCCATGTGAGTCACCTCCCTGGCCGGCAGCAGGGATCGAACTCGTGCTGCAGTGGCTGCGGTTTGCTTCATAGTGCGTTGCTTAAACTCACTTTTTAAAGTCAAACAATCTATTTTTCCTGCAAATATAAGAGTCCCACTAAATGCAACATTTTGCATGCAACTTGATTTCTCACTTCAAGGATTTTTACAGTTAAATGGAAGAAGGATTAATGCATGGAAAACAATAGAAGACAGTATCATCAATGTACTTTATATTATACCTTATGAGTCTCATGAGTCCTTCAGAAGTTAGAGAGGGAGTCAAGAGAGGGGAGGGCATGTAGTGGGTCTCATGGGTGATAGGATTTGGAAGGGTAAGAAGTCAAAATGCTCCCTTACCTGCAATTTCAAATCCAAAGTGTTCTAAATGCCAATAGTTTTTACAGGGTTGAGACAAGCTCACTTTCAATGTGAAGATGCAGAAATGATAAATTGGTTCATTTGCAGAAACTTTTCCCATTTGGATTCCCCTTATGTCTTTTTCTTGTCTAATTGCTTTGGTCAAGACTTTCAATACTATGATGAACAACAGTGGTGACAGTAGACATTGTTCACTTGTGCATGATCAGAGTGTAAATACTTGCAGCTTTTCACCGCTGAGTACAGTGTTGGAGTACAATGTGTGTGCCTGGTTCCAGCTTCCTCCAGAGGGAGAATCCATCTTCTAGTTTGCATAAAATTGCCATGTCCCCAAATCCTTACGAGGGGTCTCTTCTTCCTGCCAAAGGATGAGTCTGAGACAAGGATTTGAATTTGAATCAAGTGCATAATTAGAAAGTAGTCTGGAAGTTGGTGTGAGAAAGTGGGAAATTGAGGCAGGGGAGCCAATGAAGGATGTGTCAATGAGTGACTTACTGTTGAAGGTCACATGGTCACTCCTATGGGACATCTCTGGGTGATGTGTGAAGTGTGCCTCAGAACTGACCCATAGAGCAGGGTGGAATCTAGTGTATCTATCCACCAACTGGTTGAACATTTCCCTAGGGGCATGACATGCCCGACAATTCCTGGACTGCCTGCAATTCCCACGTAGAGAAAGGAGAGGCAGACAGGTGTTGGAGAAAGGAAACTGTTGTGTTTATATGAACATCTCACCCACTGCACCAAATCCTCCCATAAACTGGTGGGTTGCAAAGATGCACCCAAGCGTCTTCTCCACTAAGAGCTCCCACCCAACATTTGCTTATCATGGTTGACCACACTGTTCAACTGCCTCTCTTCTCTTTCCTCATTGCTGTCTGGAATACTTCCATTCAGAGCTCCAATTGTTCTCCAAAGATAAGGTGACCATTAACCCAGTCTCTGCTGGCTTTGGGATGGTTGGCAAGGAATTCCATTCAGGGTCTCTGCATTAACCATTCCTGGCCCTCCTTCTGGAGGCTGATGCACAAGGTCCAGGTAGCTGAGCTGACTCGTTGTTTGCTTATGCCTACTCCTGACAGGGCTCTAAGCTATATTTTAGTCATCTTGGCAGAGTCAGGCAGAACCCTCACTTAACTCCAGACAATTGCTCTGGCTCTCACCCTCATGAAGGTCTTAAAGGCTGGTTGGCTCTCTTTGGGTTTCCAAAGATGATCAGATGCACTGTTGCCCAGATGTCTGGCTGGAGCCTGGTCCTCAGGCAGGTTCATTTAGCAGCTTTGTAGTGATGTAGAGAGAAACCTCTTCTATCAGCTTGGGATAAACTTAATCCTCTAAGCAGGATTGATCCAAAATTTCCATACAGGCCAGGCTTAGGAACAGCCATCTGGTTGGAAGGGGGGTTAGGGGGGTTGCATTAGCACTACCTTTATAGGGCAAGCACCTCAATATCTCTGTGTTGTATGTTAAGTTAAAATGGCTTCATGGAGGAGCTGGTAGATATTACAGGGAAGCAAAAGGGCGCCAAATCTAGGCCTCCTCATTCCTTGTGAACAAGATACCTACAAGCAGAATTTGTCAGGAATGTGATATGGGAGGGGCAGAGCAAAGATAGGGAAGACCTTGACTTTCACCCACCAAAAATGACCCAACCTGTGCTAGTTTTGTTTGCAAGGAGTGTGTTTTTGTAGGCAAATCAGTTATATCTGTTAGAAAGAATAACCACTATTCTTGAACTCAAATAAAATTTGCTGTTTTTACTGTTCTAATTTTTGATAACTCCCTGGGCCAGGCTCTGCCATCTCCAACCCCCAGTGGCAGGTACTGTGCCTCCATCTGTTTAGCTGTGAAGCTATGCTTATCACATCATTAACTGATCTGAGAGCTTTCAGAATCTAAAATTCTCAGTAGTTCTTTGAATGAAAACAGACATTTTGCCAAAAAATTCATCGTTAGAGAGAAACATTGAATATTGGGAATCAGCAAATAGAAAGGCGGGGAAGTGTCTGAACACAGATGACAATTCTTTATAGGATACATGTGATTCGGTGCATTTCAGAAGTGGGGCCATGTTCTTTTACCAGAGTCCTAGCTTTTAAGACACACAGGATAATCTATCTTTTATGGGACGTAAAATGAACAAGTCTGCTGAAGGTGAGGAATGTATCGGTAAACTTGGTGTCCTGTGGAATGATTTACTTTGTGCTGGTCTCTAAGCAGCCAACATGGAGATGCTTATTTTTATGTAGCTCAGCCCTTGAAAGTCCTCAGAGAGTTTTGTGGCCAGAAAATTGGCCATTTCAAGTCATACTTTATAACAGTGCTGGTCTCTTGACTTTTAGTGCTGATGACTGAATTTCATCAGACCACTTAAGTGACACTCAATGGAAGAAAATTCATTCAAAGATAAACCTGACAATTCTGAATATTCACAGTGTGGCTGAAGGCAGGAAGCCAATGCCACTTGCAAAACAGTTCCAACTTCAAGTATTCCATCCCTTTGTCTTCTTAGACATCCCAATGCTCCAAATCCGGATAGTAAACCCTTGAAAGAAGTCCACAAACCCTATAATGACTGCATTTAAAAGTCACATCAGATCAATGATGTGTATGTATTGTAGACATGTGCATACCAGCACATATTCATTATCATTGCTATTTATTATATATATTTGAGCTTTGTTTTTTCAGTCATAAAGCTTTGGAACATCTCACTGATATGAATTCCTATTCAGCTGTTGATATGAGTTATGGTAATATGCCAGAGATGACAAACTTTCCAAGCCCAGTTGTACGGAGTTAAAATTAACAGGTTTTGAATATTACTCAATTATGAAACATGTTAATGTTGAAATGAGTACAACAGACAGAAGAGTGGTTGGGGCTAGCTCTGTTGCAGGTACGTCATTTGCCTGGAAAAACAAAAACAAAACCCAAAAATGTGACATCCAGCAAAATCGTGAGATAAAGTTGCTAATCATATGAAAGCTGACTTTACTTTCCTATTCAATTTAAAACACTCAGTTAATGCAGGGCTGTTGCCACAGATGGTGCAAGGAAGGCATTTCTTTAAGGAGTGGCTGTGAGTAGGTTGAGTGTATTCCATTTTCCTTTCCATGCATGCGCTCTCTACACAGCTGCATTCCTCTGTCTATCTGCTCCCACATTCGTCTGTTAGCTTTATCATCTTGACCCAATCTCTTCCCTTCTCAGAATCCTCCAACTGATTTCAGCTTCAGGAGGAGACAGACTTTGGCTTTAGGAGAGATACTGCTGTGGTGCGGCCTCTGTACTCCCTGTGACTACCCCAGCTGCTAAGGTTAGCTGGATCTGGGTCCACTGCTCACTGGGGTGCTGTCAGCTCCAGTCTGGGCCCTCCTCGGAGGGACAATGCCACCTGGCACAGGCAGCTTTTGGTTTGGATTAGTGGACTCTATATGGGGTGGGACAGCTGGCTATTGGTGGCCTTAGCAACATTTTCCTTCTGCCCAGTCCCTCTTTGTAAATAAGCCCTACTGTTGCACCCTGAGCTTGTGTAGTGTGTGGTAATTTGAGAACACGGCTGAAGATCCTCACAGATCGTAATATCCCCTATTTGACAATGACTTCCCAAGACCTAAGGAAAATAGCCTTACTCCTCAGGCCAATGAGGTTGAAACTGACACACAATATGCCTCCCAACATCCATTCTCCATTTCTGTCTTACAACACTGATTTTATTCCAGGAAATGATGCCTCCACAGAAGATGACATTTTCCAGTTTCCCTTACAAACAGGGCTGGCCTATGAGTTGTGCTGAGGTCACCGAAACGTCCATAATAAAGCTCTTTTAGGGGGGCTAACTTACCGGGAGGGGTGTTACCTGTTACCCTTATTTTTCCTTTTGTCAGAATTGGATATAGAACATGGACAAGGTGTTAGACTCCTGCCTTCAACTTGTGGCCTTGAGGCTGGAGAAACAAGAAGAAAGACAAAATCTGAGTCCCTGATGCTGCATTACCAACCTTGAAAGCTGACCTCCCAACTTCTTATCCATGAGAGAATTATCACCTAATATTTTTAAGCCTCAGCATTTAGATCTCTGTTACAGCTGCCTACCCAGTTGCTAATGATATGGTTGGCACTTAAGGATCTCTACAGTTGGCCTCAATCTTTCTTTCCACCTTTTGCATCACTATCTCTCAATCCTACACAAGATGTAACCATGTATATACTTATTGCGGATTCCCACCCAGGCCTACCAGTGCAGGCCATGCCAAGTCCAATGACCTGTATCTTTTCCTCCTCCCAGAGAAGGTTTCATGTCAAGAGTGACTGCTTCTTCTACTGTCTTTTTTCCCCTCAGTAGATTTACATTTTTATTTCTACTCAACACTTAAAAAAATTCTTGTTTATTTTTTTATAATATAGGATTTCTCCCCTTAGGGGTGGTCACCATAGTTTTCCCACCACCAAAACCACCCATAGTTCTCTACCATAGTCCATTGTGCTCTGCTCCCCCTCCTTTCCTCTACTCTGTACTTGCCCCTTCTCTCTCTTCCCCCTTCTCTCCTGAAAGTGTCAGACCTACTGCATTCAAGGGTCAGTCTTACAATTTGTCTTTGTCTGATCCTTAGTTTGGTTTCTCTATATTCCACATATAATGAAATCATCCAGTGTTTATCTTTCTCCTTCTGTCTCACTTCACTTAGCATAACCCCTTCCAGTTCCATCCATGTTGCTGCAAATATCATGAGTTGATCATTTTTGACCACTGAGTAGTATTCCATTATGTATGTGTACCTCACCTTCTTGATCCACTTATCTGTCTGGGGCACTTGGTTGTTTCCATATCTTGGCTATTGTAAATAGTGCTGCAAGAAACATAGGAGTGCAGGTTTCCTTTCAAACTGCTTTTTGGGGCAGATTTTTTAGGAGTGGAATCACTGGGTCATATGGTAGTTTTGTTGGTTTTTTTTTTTAGTCTTTGAGGAAGCTCCACACTTCTTTTCACAGAGGCTGACACAGTTTACATTTCCACCAACAGTATAAGATTTCCTTTTTCTCCATACTCTCACCAGCACTTGTTTTTGTTTTTTTTTTTTATATCAGCCAGTTTGATAAGTGATGGTGAACATTATTTCACAAGTTGTTGGCCATCTGGATGTCTTCTTTGGAGAAATACTGATTTATCTTTTCTGTCCATGCTTTGAATGAGTTATTTGTCCATTCAGTCTTTACACATAGTTAAGAATGTGAATTTTTGCGGCTGCCCTGGTGGCACAAGAGATTAAGACGCAGCACTATGAAAGAAGCTCTCCACAGCCACTGCAGCATGAGATCCCCAGTCAGGGAGGTGACCCACATGGTGCAGCAGACCTCTCCTGTCTCTCCTGCTGCTCCTCTCAGCACTGTATTTCAGGAGATCTTTCTGTTTTGCTTCCCACTGTCTCTGGTGGGTCCTCTTACCCCCACAACTCTGGCCTGTACCCCAGTTCTTATATGCATAAATAAATAAATCTTTTTTTTTTTAAGAATGTGAATTCTGGCATCAGACTTTCTAATTTTATCTTGTTCTACCTGTGATATCTTAAGAAATTTGGGGGCAATGGAAGTATAAAACTCACTGCTTAAAAAACAAAAAGTCACACAAATTCGGACAGTAGGTGGCTGTCTGAACTTAGAAACCCAGACCAGGGGCTGGATGACCCCACTTCCCTAAAATACTGCTATCTCAATGCTCCAAAATCTAAAGGTGGCATGTCCCATTTGTCCTTTCTTTGAGTTTCTCATACATGAAATGATGAGCAATGATTTAATTAACATCTGAAGATGGTGAGAGGAAAAAAGAGAGCATTTAAAAATTTTAAATATTTGTTTCAGTCTGACAGTATATGTGTTACGAATGCACTGAAAGTCACCCAGGAACTGATCAGACATAGCCTCCCCTGCTTTCACAGATGCCAACCTATCATTTTCCTGTTAAAATGACTACCGTGTTCACTCTGGCCCACGCTGAAACTATGCCTTTGTGTATGATGCCAGCATCTAGCAGATTTGTTGTGTTTTTTTATCCCCAGATTTTATCAATTTGCCCTAACACAGGGGCAGAGAAAGAAGAGGTCTTAATGTATTTTCACTCAGAAATAAGTTAAAAAGTGAACAACAGATCCAGATGGTTTTACTTATCTGTGAATATTAAAAACAACAACAACAACAAAATACATATACTGGTAAAGCATAGTAAAAGCAAATCTTAGACTCTTAGAAACACTTGTTATCAGAGGGAATGTTTGGAGCATTGATAGAAGGGGAATGAACATAGGGTAAAGTACAAGTATGTAGCTCCAAGGTTACATAGATATGTAAATGACTGGAAAATTAGTTACCAAAAAAAAAAAGCTCTCTATTTTCAAAACATATGCACCAGGATTCAGGGTATAGGAGCAGGCACTGTGTTGAGGAGGGAGGTGAGTTTGAACTCAGTTCCTGGGAATCAGTCCATCTCTCCAGGCCATCATGAATAAGCTCTGTGGATGAAGTAGACTTATCAGTTTTCTTCCAGAAAGATGAAGCTTTATTTTAAGGAAGTGATAATGTGAACCTGTTACCTCAGTCTCCAGGAAGAGAAGCTCCTTCAGAAGCAATGTAGTGACAGCCTTGGCTCACCAACTTACCAGAGCTTGGCTCTCTGCCTGTGAACCATCATCGGTCTGAGCTCCTGCTCTCTGCTAAGAAAACTGTTTGTCAAATAGAGGGAAGCTGCTTGAAGGAGTGAGTCCTTACATGAATCAACATCCAGGTGAAAGGCTACAATGTTCTCTCTCTATATATATGAGCTCTTGCCATTTGTGACAACATGGCTAGAAGTGGAAAGGATAATGCTAAGCAAAGTCAGTCAGAAGGAAAAAGACAAATACTGGATGGTTTCGCTTACATGTGGACTATAGCAAGACAAATCAAAGGGTCAAAGAAATCGAAACCAGTAACAAACCTTAGAAAGCTGACTGGAACTGAGGCTACAAGATGGGGAGGGAGGGGAAGGATAACAAAGAAGGAAAAGGACACAGCGGACTTTAGTGGGGGGCAGAGAGTGCCCTGGTGGTAGGTGTAGTATGGTGACACCAGGAGCTGAGATCCCTTGCTTTTGAATTCCATACAGCCTTGTAAACCAATGTTACTGCAATTAAAAAAGAAATCACTTACCATATGTATTTGCCTTTTATGCTTCTGAACGTCCAATCAAGATAAAATTATTATAATGCAAAAATAACTCATGCAAATAAAGGGACCTAGAGGATTACTGATGAGTAGATGTGAAATTCAACAAATTTCTGGGGAATCGGAAGTATAGGAAGTGACTGACAAAACAGAGAAAAAGAATCTGGTCCACCCTAAGAGACTGCTGTGGGGGACGGGACCTGGGTTTATATCTATTTCACCAGGGATTTCAGGACTGGGAATTGACCTGGGAGTGAGGAATGAGCTTGAAAGCAGCGGAGTGAAAGGTTCTTTCAACGGCTCCTGTGAGTGCCTCTCTCAGATTACAGGACCTCCATCAAAACCTGGAGGACCTTCCCTAAAGAAGGAATGGACAGAGAAAGGCATGACCCCGTGGGAGGATGTGGATGCCTCTGCAGTAAAATCTTCCTAATCTGCTCTTCACAGAGTGTCTAGCTTGACAGTTGTCCCCAGACTACTCAACTGTCTCATTAGGTCCCAACACTAAAATTAGTATAAGGTCAGGAGGACTTATTTACAAGAGAGTATTACAGGTTCCTTGAAGCACCACCTCAGACCCTTTGGGTCAGTCAGTTAATATAAACTCTTTGTTAAAAATAGACATGTTTATTGTACAACCAGGAATTTCTGTCTCTTGACCCACCCACTGCTGTAGAGGCCACACAGGTCTTTTTGCATGTGCAATTCAGTAACTTACTGAATTTTATCTGATGAACCTACTGTGTTTGTCAGATGAGTTTACTGTGACCAGTTGGCTTGGGAGGGCTAAATGAGTCTTTATTTTTAAATTAAATGATATAAACTTAGATCATATTAAAAGTAAAGACAATAAATATTCAAAATGCATTGCTTTCTACCTATTTTACTATTATATTCTTGCAGTTATTTATGTTGATTGTAGCTTCGATGGTGATGAAAACACCATTTAAGTTCCAAAGCTCTTTCCAAGTCTACATTGAAATCAGTCAGGACAAGTTTTTATGTGCAGCAATAGGAGAGCCAGTTGTCAAATGTTTATCAGCACCTCCCAGTACCTCCCCTCATACCTAACACCTTCTGCCTTGAGCTCAATTATCAAACTGAGTCATGGACACCAGGAGACCATGCTCAGAATTCATCACCAAACCTCATCACAAACTCCTCACCACTCCTGAAAGGGCAGGAGTTCAGACCTTGTGGAGTTACTTTTTGAGAAAGGGACATGGGAGCTAGTAGATAAATTCTTGTCTTTTTCCTCTCCTGGAGGGACCATCCTCCTTATACCCCATCTAAGTGCAGAGTCGTGTGAAATTGAGCAACCAACCGCACTCAGTGGCAGTGACAGCTAGTGCCATCGAGCTTCCTGGCATTGGCTCTCTTCTTATCCCTCATTCTTTTATCCTCTGCCCTGGGATGAGTTCTTTCTTTTTTTTAAAGATTTATTTATTTATGCGTACAAGAGCTGGGGTACAGGTCAGAGGTGTGGGAGGTGAGAGGGTCCACCAGAGACAGAGTGGGGAGCAGAACAATCAGATGTCCTGAAATACAGTGCTGAGGGGAGCAGAAGGTGAGACAGGAGAAGTCTACTGTGCCATGTGGGTCATCTCCCTTGCTGGGGATCGAACTCATGCTGCAGTGAATGTGGACAGCTTCATAGTGTTGCTCCTTAACCCTTTGCACCACCAGGGAGACCCCTGCCCTGGGACAAATTCTAATACAAACAACACATTGCCTCAGGTTCTGCCATCTAGGAACATCAGGGTAACATAGGACCTAATATCAGTAGTGAGTGTGGGGACCGGTGTGGGCCCTGCGTCAAGATGAAACAGGGCTGTCACCTCTGCCTGGAAGACACCAGGGGACAGAGCAGTCTGCTGTGCTGGGTAGTGAGAGTCATTCTGAAAAGATCTGAGACCT
Source organism: Galemys pyrenaicus (assembly GCA_019455555.1). NCBI lineage: Eukaryota > Metazoa > Chordata > Mammalia > Eulipotyphla > Talpidae > Galemys > Galemys pyrenaicus. The sequence continues at coordinate 5,413,017 of JAGFMF010011428.1, forward strand.
TCAATGGATTTGTACCAACGACCTAAAACAACACCCATGGAGGAAGCCAAGAAATAATTCCCAGGTCACACTCTGTTCCCTTCCTTCTCTCACAGACTGCCTTGTTGCCAAAGCACAACTGGGAGCCAGAGGACAGAGGTCAGGGGGAAAGGAGAAATGAGGCATTTTCACTACATTATGTGTCCATTAACACTTGTGTACAGCACACTTTTCCCGCCAGAGAGAACCTAGTTAGGATATTGACCTACTCAACAGTAAGCACAGAGGAATCAATTGTGTGAATGAGAAAAGCTGAAAAAAACAAGAAAAATATGAGATCATTTAGGGACCAGAAAGGAACTTGAAAGCAAACTTATATTTATACAACAAGAACAGTGTTTTGAATAAAATGAACAATCAGAGAAGCAGGGGTTTTAGAAGTTGAAAGTAAAAATGATTTTACAGTCCCCTTCCTCATCTGGAGACCCAGCACTTTACCCACTGGATTGTACTGTCACTTCCTCCTAGTTCATGTTCTAGAAGTCAAGCAAGGAGGTGGGGGCAGATCCTGGGGGCTGGGGGTGGGGACCCTTGGGGGGCATGTATTGTTTGCCAAAGCAGAGACTCAACTGATCCCACAGAGTGCTGGAGGTACAATGTCTGTTTAGCATTGTCCTGAACTGAGGCAAGAGGACAGGGATTCTACCACCACACTGTCTAGACACCAGACCAAACTTTCAAGAACAGCTGCATCCTGGGACATGATAGTGCCTCCCCCTTGAAGTCGGTTCTAAGAGAAGGTTTCAGCTGTGAGTGGTGAGCAGTGACTTTCCCAATAGCTGGGAGAATGAGTAACTCACTCCTGAAGGGACTGTGGGTGGTGCATCCCAGTATTCTTCAACCACCTAGAATAGAGAGGGGAGTCTACACGTCTCCAGGACAAAGAAAAAAAATTAGAAAAAATAATATTAGAAAGCAACTGTAGGGTCAGAGAACTATCAGGTCTTTCCACCTCCCCACCACTGTGATGATGGACACCTGCGGGGCTGCCAGCATTCCAGGGTGGGCATGTGCAAGTGAGTGCACCTGAGTTTGACATGGGCTTAAATGGGCGACATCATGAGGACCCCAGAACCAACAGTACTGATGAGCAGCAGCAGTAGAAAGCAGCCGAGAGGGTGAGATGCGCCAGGGGTTGGGAGGCCTGCCAGCCTCCTGGCCCCCCAGCACCCCTGCCTGCCATGTACCTGGCCACCTCTACTAATAAAAGCATGAAAAGCCACCAAGGGCTCCAAGACTCTCCTTCCTTGTCCCGTCTGCCCAGAACCACCAGAACCTGCCCAGTGTGCTGCCTTCCTGCTGCTACAGCAATGCTTAATTTCTCCATAATTTCTTCCTGTTGTATATGTTCAGTAAAACCATCCATCATTTGGATTCATTTAAATTAAGGAATCAATTCAAAGAGATACACTCCTTAATATACTATTACTACTACTACTACTACTATCTGGATATATCAAAACAACTCACTTTATGAAGTGACGATCTGAATAATCCTATAAGCAGTATTTTGGATTACATAACTATCTCTCCCCTTTGATCCTCTATTTTCTTTAAAGGAGAAAAACTAAGCAGAAGAAAAAGGGCCAAGTTAGTGAAGGAGGGAGGTTCACTCTGAAGTATGTAGAGAAATATGTGTCCTGTGGAAGATTGTAGGGTCCCCCTGTAACAGGGTCGTCCCAGGAAAAGGGGAAGTTCCAAAATCCTGGTTCCGCCCTAAGTGGGTGGAGCTGAGGAAAAGATTTTCTGCAGAGAAAAGAGATGGAAGAAAGGAAAATGGAGAACAGCAAGGAGACCTGGAGGAGGCACGTAAATCAGAGGGACATGTAAAGAAACTGCGTTTGCTTTTTAATCTTGGACTGGTTGGAATGTTACAGGGCAGGGAGAGGAGCACTCCAGAACCCCCAAGCCTGCCCTCTTTGAATGGGTTCTGCCATCTGCCGCATTAAGACAAACACATAAAACCTTTAATGGAAAGGAACTTCAATACAACTAGGGTACAATAAAGAAAGAACAAAGAATATAGTTACTAAGTTAAGCATCCAAAGTTACCCATCTCCTTGAGGGTAAAAGTCCAGCCAAATAGGATTGGCCCAAAGCAAGGCCCCAAAACCTGGCACACGTCTAAAGGACCTTTCAGTAGCAACCCATAGAAAAGGGTCAGAAAGAGTCAGACAAATCTGGGAGGAAAAGAGCAAAATCAAAATCAAGATGACAGCTGCCATTGTTAACCTCCCCGCGGGT